>JAWNOX010000236.1:0-10391 GCA_035045555.1 Drosophila fulvimacula | reverse complement strand
TCTTCCTTTTCTTCATCTTCTTTTTGTTCTCTTCTTCTTCTTCTTCTTTCTTCTCTTCCTTTTTTTCGGCTTCTTCTTCTACTTCTTTTTCTTCTTCTTGTTCTCTCTTTTCTTCTTCCTCTTCTTTTTCGTCTTCTTCTTCTGCTTCTTCTTCTTCCTCTTCTTCTTTCGCTTCTTATTTCTCTATCTATTCATCTTCCGTTTCTTTATCTTTTTCCACTTAGTCTCCTTATTCTTCTTCCTTTTCTTTTTCCTTTCCCGTATATCCTCTTCTTACTTCATCTTCCCCTTCATCTTCTTCTTCATCTTCTTCTTGCTCTTCCTCTTTCTCCATTCCTTTTTTTCGTCTTCTTCTTCTTCTTTCATCTCTTGTTCTTTCTCATATATTTTCTTATTCTTTTTTTTCTCTTCCTCTTCCTCATCTTCTTCTTTCTCTTCTTTTTCTTCACTTTCTTTTGATTCTTCTTCCTTCTCGTTCTCTTCTTCTTGTTCCATTTCTTCATTTTCTTCTTTGTCCTCTCCTTTCTTCTCTTTCTCTAATTCTTCTTCTTCAACTTTCTATTCTTCACTTTCTTTTGCATCTTCTTCCTTCTCTTTCGCTTCTTCTTCTTCTTCTCTTTCTTTATATTCCTTTTCTTCTTTTTCCTTTTCTTCATCATCTTCTTTGTCCTTTTCTTCTTCTTTTTGTTTTGCTCTTCCTCTTCTTTATCTTGTTATTCCTCTCTTTCTCTTCTTCTTTTTCCTGTTGTTCCTCATCTTCTTTCTCATCTTCTTTCTCTTCTTCTTTCTTTCTTTCTTCTTTCATCTCTTGTTCTTTCTCTTTTCTTTTTTTCTTCTTCTTTTTCGTTCTTCCCTTCATCTTTTTCCTCCTTTGTTTCTTCATCTTCTTTTTCTGCTTCTTGTACTTCTTCATCTTCTTTTTCTTTTTCTTATCGTTTCTTCTTCCTCTTCTTCTTTTTCTTCTTCCTCCTGTTCCTCTTCTTCTCCTTCCTCATCTTATTTCTTTTCTTATTTCTCTTCTTCTTCTTTTTCTTCGTCTTCATAGTCTTTTTATTCTTCTTTTTTTTTCCTCTTCTTTTTCTATTTTTCTTCTTATTTCTCCTTTATCATCTTCTTACTATTGTTATTCTTCTTCGTCTTTTTTCTTCCTCATCTTCTTTTTCTTCTTTTTGTTGTCTGCTTCCTCTTCTGGTTCCTCTTCTTCCTTTTCTTTATATTCCTCTTCCTTTTCCTCTTCCTCTCCCTCTTCTTCTTCTTTCTCCTCTTCCTCTTCTTCTTCTTCTTCCTCCTCATCTTCTTTCTCTTCTTATTTCTCCTCTTCTTTTTTTCTTCGCCTTAATTTTCTTCTTCTTCTTCTCTCTCTTCTTCTTCCTCTTCTTCTTCGCCTTCTTCTTCTGCTTCTCCTCCTTCCTCTTCTTCTTTCTCTCCTTTTTTTTCTTGCTCTTTCTCTTTCTCTTCTTTCTCATCTTTTCTTATTTCTCTTCTTCTTTTTCTTCATCTTCATCTTCTTTTTCTTCTTCTCCTTCCTCTTTCTTCTTCCTATTTTTCGCCTTCTTCTTCTTCGTCTTCTTTCTTGCATTTTCTCTTCTTTTTCATCTCTTTTGTTTCTTCTTCACATTCTTTTTTTTCTCCTTCTTCATAGTTTTTTTCTTCTTCTTCTTTCTTTTCTTCAATTTCTTCTTTGTCCTCTTATTCTTCTTTCTTCTCTTCCTCTTCTTCTTCTTCATCCTTCTCGTTCTCTTCTTCTGCTTTCATTTCTTCATCTTCTTTGTCTTCTTCTTATTTCTTTTTTTTTGTTCTTCCTCTTCTTACTCTTCTTCTTTATTTTTTTCTTCTTTTTCTTCTTCTTCTTCTTTCTCTTATTTTTTTCTCCTTTTCTTCTTTCATCTCTTGTTCTTTTTCTTTCTCTTCTTTCTCATCTTTTTTTCTTATTCTTTTTTTTATTCTTTTCATCTTTCTCCTCCTTTTTTTCTTCATCTTCTTTTTCTGCTTCTACTTCTTCATCTTCTTTTTCTCTTCCTCATCTTTCGTTTCTTCTTTCTCTTCTTCTTCTTCTTCCTCTTCTTCCTCCTGTTCCTCTTCTTCTTCTTCTTTCTCTTCTTATTTCTCCTCTTCTTTTTTTCTTCGTCTTCATTGTCTTCTTCTTCTTCTCTTTTTTCTTCTTCCTCTTCTTCCTTTTCCCGTGTATCCTCTTCTTCTTCATCCTCTTTTTTCTCTTCTTCTTCTTCTTCTTCATCTTTTTCCTTTACTTCATCTTCTCCTTCTTTTTCTTCTTCATCTTCTTCTTGCTCTTCCTCCTTCTCCTTTCCTTTTTTTCGTCTTGTTCGTCTTCTTTCTTTTCTTCTTCTTCTTTCTATTTTTCTGCTTTCATCTCTTGTTCTTTCTTTTTCTCTTCTTTCTCATCTTTTTTTATTCTTCTTGTTCTTTCTTCTTTTTATCTTTCTTCCCCATTCTTCTTCATCTTCTTTTTCTGCTTCTTTTACTTCTTCATCTTCTTTTTCTCTTCCTCATCTTTCGTTTCTTCTTTGTCTTCTTCTTCTTCGCCTTCTTCTTCTGCTTCTCCTCCTTCCTCTTCTTTTTTTTCTTGCGCTTTGTCTTTCTCCTCATTCTCATCTTTTTTTCTTCTTCTTCTTCCTTCTTCTCTTCATCTTTCTCCTCCTCTTTTACTTCATCTTCTTTTCCTGCTTGTTCTACTTCTTCATCTTCTTTTTCTCTTCCTCATCTTTCGTTTCTTCTTTCTCTTCTTCTTCTTCGTCTTCTTTTTGTTCTTCCTCTTCTTCTTCTTCTCCCTATTCTACATATTCCTCTTCCTCTTGCTCTTCCTTTTCATTTTCTTCCTCCTCTTCCTCTTCTTCTTCTTCTTCCTCATCTTTCTCCCTTCCTTTTTTTCGTCTTCTTCTTCTTCGTCTTCTATCTCTTCTTCTTCTTTCTTGCTCTTTCTCTTGCTCTTTCTCTTCTTTTTCATCTCTTTTGTTTCTTCTTCACCTTCTTTTTTTCCTTTTCTCCTTCTTCATAGTTTTTTCTTCTTCTTCTTCTTCCTTTTCTTGATCTTATTTTTGTCTTCTTCTTCTTCTTCTTATTTCTTCTCTTCCTTTTCTTTGTCTTCTTTTTCTTTTTCTTTTTCTTCTTCTTGTTCTCTCTCTTCTTCTTCGTCTTCTTCTTCTGCTTCTTCTTCTTCCTCTTCTTCTTTCGGTTATTATTTCTCTTCCTATTAATCTTCCGTCTCTTTATCTTTTTCATCTTATTCTCCTTATTCTTCTTCTTTTTCCTTTTCCTTTTCCTTTCCCGTATATCCTCTTCTTCTTCATCTTCTTTTTTCTCTTCTTCTTCATCTTCTTTTTCTTCTTCCTTTAATTCATCTTCTCCTTCGTCTTCTTCTTCGTCTTCTTCTTGCTCTTCCTCTTTCTCCATTCTTTTTTTCGTCTTCTTCGTCTTCTTTCTCTTCTTCTTCTTTCATCTCTTGTTCTTTCTCATCTTCTTTTCTTATTCTTTTTCTTTTTTTCTCTTCCTCTTCCTCTTTTTCCTCTTCTTTCTCTTCTTTTTCTTCACTTTCGTTTGATTCTTCTTCCTTCTCGTTCTCTTCTTCTTCTTCTTCCATTTCTTCATTTTCTTATTTGTCCTCTCCTTTCTTCTCTTCCTTAAATTCTTCTTCTTTAACTTTCTATTCTTCACTTTCTTTTGCATCTTCTTCCTTCTCTTTCGCTTCTTCTTTTTCTTCTTCATATTCTCTTCTCTTCATATTCCTTCTCTTCTTCTTCCTTTTCTTCATCTTCTTCTTTGTATTATTCTTCTTTTTCTAATTTCCTCCCTTTTTGCTCTTCCTCTTCTTCATCCTGTTATTCCTCTTCTTCTTTCTCTTCTTCTTCTTCCTCCTCTTCTTCTTCTTCTTCCTCATCTTCTTTCTCTTCTTATATCTCCTCATCTTTTTTTCTTTATCCTCATTTTCTTCTTCTTCTTCTCTCTCTTCTTGAACCTCTTCTTGGTCTTCTTCTTCTGCTTCTCCTCCTTCCTCTTCTTCTTTCTCTTCTTATTTCTCTTCCTATTCATCTTCCGTTTCTTCATCTTTTTCCTCTTATTCTCCTTATTCTTCTTCCTCTTCGTTTTCCTTTTCCTGTCCCGTATATCCTCTTCTTCTTCATCTTCTTTTTTCTCTTCTATTTTCTTTCTCTTCTTCTTCTTCTTCCTTCTCGTTCTCTTCTTCTTCTTCCATTTCTTCATCTTCTTTGTCGCCTTCTTATTTCTTCTCTTTTTGTTCTTCCTCTTTTTCATCTTCTTCTTCCAATTTTTCTTCTTTCATCTCTTCTTCTTTCTCTTTCAATTCTTTATCTTTATCTTTTTCTTCTTGTTTTTTCTTCTCTTCATCTTTCTCCTCCTCTTCTTCTTCTTCTTATTTCTCAGCTTCTTCGTTTTCTCTTCCTCTTCTTCTTTTCTTGTTCTTCTTCTTTTTCTTCTTCTTCTTCTTTCGCTTATTCATCTTCCTCTTCCTCTTCCTCTTCTTCTTTTTCTTCTTCCTCCTGTTCCTCTTCTTCTCCATCTTAGTTCTTTTCTTATTTATTTATTTATTTATTTATTTATTTATATAAAGAAATTGACAACATTCGTGAGTCAAATTATAAAATTACAAAATTAAAATTATAAACAGAAACAGGGAAAAGAAAAAGCCTAATAGCAATGATATCACCAACCCGATGGGGGTGTTTTATTTGCCGGTCCGACGAGCTATGCCCCAAATCACAGCCTGATATGGTTAGTGATATCATTGAAACTAAGCAAGATAGAAGAAGTTAAAAAAAGGTTATAAAAATATAAGAAAAAATAAAAATCTTAAAAAGTAAAATACGATAAGAGAAATCACTACACAAGTAAGGAGAATTGCATAGGTGCATTCTCACAACTGTGGTGTGTGTGTGATTTCTCTGAAATATGCTAAAAGAGAAGATTTTATTAAGGAAAGAGAGAGTTCAGAACTAAATACATGAAAATAAGTATTGTACTTAGTACATAGAACACGAAACGCACTGTATAAGGAATAGTTACAGTTACATATAGGTAAATAAAGAGGACAGAAGTGACGAGAAGCACGGGAAGGAACTAGGAAGTTGACTTGAAATAGAAGAGAAGGCGAATCAATACTACCGTTAATCAACTTATGTAGAAAAGTAATACCCAAGACTATTCTACGATTGATTAACGATGGAAGATCCAAAAGAAGAAGCCTACTACGATAAGACGGTAGACGAAGGTTACCATCCCAGTTTAGATTGCGCAAGGCAAAAAGAAGAAATTGCTTCTGAACCGATTCAATACGGTCCTGAGACAATTTCTGCTGTGGCGACCATATAATAGAACAATATTCTAAAATAGGACGTACCAGCGAGACAAAAAGAAGTTTAGTGACAAACGGATCATTAAACTCTTTAGACCATCGTTTAATAAAACCAAGTACACTTTTGGCTTCATTAACGATGGTTAGAATATGGGTATTGAATCTAAGTTTACAGTCAAAGAGCACACCGAGATCTTTGATTGTAGAAATACGTTGCAAGGACACATTGTTGATTGTGTAATCAGCAAAAAATGGAGTGGTACGACAGAAAGTCATTGTCATACACTTAGAACAATTTAGATGCAACTGACTAGCTTTACACCAATTTTGAAAGGATATTAGATCATCCTGTAGGCGTAGATGATCTATTGAGTTCTTGTATGAGAGACAGAGTTTTACATCATCTGCATACATAAATATCCTAGAGTAAGAAATACAGCTGGGAAGGTCATTTATAAATAGGGAGAAAAGTAGAGGGCCCAAGTGACTACCCTGAGGAACACCCGAAGAGACAAATATGACCTTCGAAATAGATGTTCTCAACAGAACTCTTTGGGTTCTACCCTTTAAATAGGAAGCAATCCAAAATAGAAGTTTAGGAGAAAATCCCAAATGGTCAAGCTTTTGAAGCAAGATGTCATGCTGAACAGAGTCAAATGCCTTACTGAAATCAGTGTATATAACATCTGTTTTCATTTTCTTTAAAAAGCTTTCATTGACTAGGGATGAAAATTCTAATAAGTTCGTAGAGGTTGATCGATTCTGAACAAAACCATGCTGCGATGGTGAAATAATGGATTTACAAAAGTGCTGTAAATTAGAAGTTATAATTTTTTCAAATAACTTCGGAATAGCAGAAAGCTTGGCAATGCCTCTGTAATTTGAAATATCAGATCTTCCTCCTTTTTTATACAGAGGAATAATAAATGATTCTTTCCAAATTGAAGGAAATACCGAGGTATCAAGAGACAAATTAAACAGTTTTAATAAAGGTGACCACAAAGAAGCACTGCATTCTTTAATCACACAACTAGGAATACCATCCGCCCCCGGAGAGAACGACGATTTCAACGTACGCATAGCGGATAAAAGAGAGACAGGAGAAATATTAGAAACCATAATAGCATTTCCATTAATTTCAGAATTTAAAATTGGAAAAGAATTGGTTTCAGAAATGGCAGTTGAATAAGTGGATTGGAAGAACTTTGCAAATAGATCTGAAGTATCTTGATCATTGCAAGTACTGTCACAACCTAGGAAAAACGAGGATGGAAACCCAGAAGATTTACACTTCAAATTTACAAATGAATAAAATCTTTTGGGATCACGAGCAAACTGCCTTTTACAGCGTATAAGGTAATTCTCATAACAACGAGAGTTTAAAATATTGAAATTGGCCTTAGCTAAGGAGTATTTAGACCAATCAACGATCGAACCCGACTTTTTGAACTTTTTAAAACATTTAGATTTAAAATTTTTTAGAGTTGAAAGAGCCGAAGTGAACCAGGGAGGTTTATTAGAAAGAGATTTGGGAAGACACATAGGAACGCACTTGTCTAGAATAGCATTTAAAGTATTGTAGAATGTTGAAACTGCTAAGTTTACATCAACTGCCTCATATAAAGGAGCCCAATCTGTTGCATTAATGAGATCATTAGGCAAAACAAAATTACATTTATTAAAACAACGCCGCTTTTTAGATGACGAGGGCGTAAGAATTGGTGGACAGTAAATAGGTATTAAAACCTCTAATGTTGGATGATATAAATCCTCAGGTATACAAAAGGGGGATGATCTTAAAACATTAATGCTGGCGCCATCATTAGTAAAAACAAGATCAAGAGAACGATTTAAATGATTAGAAATTGAGTTCATCTGATACATAGAAAGATTAAACAATTCATCAAAAAAATAATGATCAATTGTTGGAATAAGATAATTCGAATTAGGAAATGAGGCCCAAGAAGTGTTAGGTATATTAAAATCACCCAACACAAGAAATAAGTCATTATCTTGAACATATTCATACATTTCTTTAATACATGATATATGATGACTATAAACTTGTAAATCGGAAGAGGGAGGGATATATGAACAAGTAACGTATAGGGAACAAGACTGAAAAGTTATTTTAACTCCAACAATCTCAACATTGTGAATTGATGAGAATGTAAAAGATTCAGAGAGGAAATGGGATTTAACAGCTATTAAAACACCACCACCTCTACGAGACGCGCGATCAAGTCTATAAATAGTGAAATTATTTGAAAAAACCTCACTATTATAAACATTTTGGCTTAATCACGTTTCAGTGAGGGCTATAAGTTCAGATTGGACACTACAGCTATGCAGAAATAGATTTTTTAATTTAGAATTAAGGCCTCGAACATTTTGATAAATAATAGATAGCTGCGGAAAAGATGGAAAGAGACTTAGTTTTTTGATACAGCCTCAGATGAAGGTTGAACCGAAACGGGATTTAAAGACACTGGAGAAATTCTATTCCGAGTCTTAGGTTTGAATTCATGTACAACAATATGAGGTGGCCAAAAGTTTGGATCACATATTGTATCGAAAAATTCAATTGGGACATTTATTTTAAACGAAGCAATTTCACGAGGAGTCGCAAAATTAAACTTCGTTATAAATACTTTAGTAGAAATTTTACTTTCAATAAAAGCAGACACAGCCTCACATGTCGTATCTGATGAAAGCCTAGATAAGAAAACTTGCTTTCGAGGAGACACAACAGATAAATGGGGTAATATAGGAGTAGGAGACGGTGTAGGAGACGGTGACTGAATGTTGTTCTTAGCTTGAGCAACACTCGGAGAAGCTTTACCTTTTTTATTAGTGGCCTTTGGAATGTCTGTGCTGACACTAGACCCAGATATTACAACAGAATCATCAGGTATTGGAATTGATAATTCTTGACAAGGGGTTGATAAGGTAGGAGATGATAATTGAATGGAGGGAGGAACTAGCAGTGATGGAGTAATCACTGTATTCAGCGGAGAATCAAACTTATACTGATACAAAATATCTTCTCCAGCTTTTAGTTCCTCTTCTAGCTGTTTTGAAAATTTGCTCAGATTTGAATACTGAACCCGCACAGAATTATACATGTTGGAAAAACTTAATTGTTTTTCCAAACAATTCGGGCAAGACCAGCGTAATCCACCACACCCACTTTTGGGAGCAGCCATGACTCTATCACAGTCACGCCCCGAGATGCCAGCACATTTAATTCTGAACTCTCTCTTTCTTTAATAAAATCTTCTGTTTCAGCATATTTTAGAGAAATCACACACACACCGCAGTAGTGAGAATGCATCCGACAATTCTTCTTACTGGTATTGTAGTGATTTCTCTTACTTTAGTTTACTTTTTTAAGATTTTATTTTTTATATTTTTATTAGCTTTTTTTAACTTCTTCTATCTTACTTAGTTTCAATGATATCAATTACCATACCTGGCTGTGATTTGGGGCATAGCTCGCCTGTCCGTAAATAAAACATTTAAATCGAGGTGCTGATATCATTGCTATATATTGTTAGTATTAGGATTTTTCTTTTTCCTATTCTTTTTATAATTTTGTTATTTGTAATTTTGTAATTTGTCTCACAATTGTAGTTAATTTTTTTATATATAAAAATAAATAAATAAAGGAACAATACTGTAAAAAAAAAATTATGAAAAAAAGTGCCTTTCCCACTAAAATATGATGTTAAAGTTGAAATTGTGTGCGTTTATTCGTTTTGTAAACAATTAATGGACACACTGTATAAATAATAATAATACGATTTGACACCATAACATTTAACAGACACTTTTATTTATTCAATCTTTTTACTGACCCAGCTCGTGTGAGCATTATCGGAGAAGATTCTAAACTGCACTTTCGTAAAGCTAAACGTCGTCTCCAAGCCATCGCTGCCGGCGGTCGAATGGTTGACCGAACGCTGACTTGGAGAGCTTCCGTGGACGATCAGCCCGCTGTGGCGTGATGGTGTCCAATTTGCCTGCAGCTCTGTCGCAACGGCGTCCGGTGTAGAAGTTGCTCCGTGTCAGCACTATTTGATCGGCGCGTGTTAACTTATATAAATGGACAATTGCCGAGCGACAGTCTTACATACATATGTACATATGTATTTTCGATGCCGGAACTTAAAATTGAAGCGAATTGGCGAAGGGGCGCAACAGCACAGATTTGGTGGCTGAAACTCGTTGTTCTAGTTGACATACAGTGTGCCACTAAAGTCACCATTATCTGTGTATATTACCACAATGCCAATATCCCCCAACAATAGAACACATACAGCGGCTCACATCTTAATTTATTCAAGCTAATACTTAAAATGAGAGCTTGAATATTCGCTAGACGGTTTTAATACCTAGAACCCGTTAAAAATGGGTAATCAGGCTGCATGTTTTCTTGCTGTTGAAATGTATGTAACAGGCAGAAGGAGGCGTGGCAGACGCCGTAAACTATATATATTCATGATCTGGACGACAAGCTGAGTCGATTTTGTCTTGTCCGTCTGTCTGTCTGTTCGTCTGCTCGTATGTATGCACACGTCGATCTCAGAACATATAAAATATAGAGACTTCACATGAGAACGTTGTACATATGTATATGTATGTATTGTTTTTTCTCATTTTGAATACATTTCCACTAATTCTGGAACTGATTTGCTTAACTGCCTATAGTAGAAGATCAATTGGACAACATCGAAGCTTAATCTATTTCCGGGCATTATTAATCAAAATTTTAATTGATTTTTTTTGTGTACTCAACCAAATTTCTCACAAAGTGCAAAATAAACACAAATATAGAGATGCATAGAGATTCTCAAAGCATAGTTAACGGTAAAGTCACGTTACTTCTTAGAATAATAGCACAACAGATGAAGAGAACAAAATGTGTAAAGAGTTTCTTGACAGTGTCAAATGAGTAATCTAAGTTTTCGTTGTTTTTTTTTTAGTTTCACCCATATTGTTTTTTTTCTGTTTTTATAATTTGATTTTAAAGAACCTATTAAACAGTTAACTATTAAAAAAATTA
>JAWNOX010000235.1:0-68809 GCA_035045555.1 Drosophila fulvimacula | reverse complement strand
GTTTGTTTAGAAAATTCGATAACTCGTCTCGTTCTTTTATAGATTAAAAAACAAATCGATTTTTAGTTTTAAAATTATATCTTTTTATATCTTGATAGTAAGAGACTCCAAATTTGTATTTATTTTAATGGGACTTCTTATACATTTTGTTTCGTTAAATTTTACGCAGCCACGTTTCTTTCGCCCAAATTTCAAAAAACACTTATCTTCAAATACTGTCGAGACTTGTGTTTTGCTACACGCACACAAGCATGATAGTGATATAACTGCCAAGTTTGATTCGTGAAAATCGTCTACAAAAAAAAGTTATTAAGCGTTTAGTTTCTCTAGCACGCACGTGACGCGGCATAGTCGCCGAGATAAACCGCGCAGCTGTTTCGCAAGCGTGTGCGTGTAGAGTGTGTGTGTCGTAGTGTGCGTGCTGTGTGTGCGCGTGCGCGCGCGCGCGCGCATTTACATATATGTATATATGTATACATGTATATAAAATAAAGAGTGCATACATTGACACAAACAAAGTCAGTATAATATACATATGTGTGTACATACGTGTGAATAGATGAAATGCGTGTGTGTGTGTGTGAACGAAACGCTCAAAGCGCTGCGTACGCGCGCGCGCGCGCGTAACAGCAGCGCAAGAAGCTCTAGAAAATGTCGAAGAATCTCATAACAACAACAACAAAGACCAAATTGGGGATGAATTTTGAGCAGAAGTTCAGCAGCTCAGTAGCAGCAGCTCAGTAGCTCAATAACTGTACTTAGGAATTCGCTATCTCACTCTTATGTATTGCAACGGCCGTGTTGGTAGAAACGATGATCGCCGACATAAAGTCTCGGGTTCGATTCTCTAAGCCGACGTCAAAACGTTTTTTATGCAAGTTAATTACCTTTTCTATTTTTTAATTTTTAATTTAATTTAAAATTATACATAAACTTTTTGAAGCGCATTTAAAGCCGCCGATATGGGGCCAAGGGTATTTTGGCCAACTCCCGAGTTTCACTACTTGCTGCTTTTCTACTTCTCTATCTATAATTCTTCTTTCATTCGTTTTATTCTTTCATTCTTCTTCGTCCTCTCTTTCTTTTGTCTTTCTTTCATCTCTCCTTCTTTCTCTCTCCTTCTTTCGCTCTATCTGTCTTCTTCTTCTTCTTTTCTTCTTCCTGACTCTCTCTCTCGTCCCTCTCGCTCTCTCTCTCTCTTTCCTTCTCTCTTTCTTCCCCATATTATTTTCTCTTTCTTTCTTTGCTTTCTTACATATTCTCTCTCTCTCTCTGCTTTTTCCTCCTCCGTCCTCTTTCTCTCTCTATTCTTTCCAAATTGAAGGAAATACCGAGGTATCAAGAGACAAATTAAACAGTTTTAATAAAGGTGACCACAAAGAAGCACTGCATCCTTTAATCACACAACTACGAATACCATCCGCCCCCGGAGAGAACGACGATTTCAACGTACGCATTTCAGAATTTAAAATTGGAAAAGAATTGGTTTCAGAAATGGCAGTTGAATAAGTGGATTGGAAGAACTTTGCAAATAGATCTGAGGTATCTTGATCATTGCAAGTACTGTCACAACCTAGGAAAAACGAGGATGGAAACCCAGAAGATTTACGCTTCAAATTTACAAATGAATAAAATCTTTTGGGATCACGAGCAAACTGCCTTTTACAGCGTATAAGGTAATTTCATAACAACGAGAGCTTAAAATATTGAAATTGGCCTTAGCTAAGGAGTATTTAGACCAATCAACGACCGAACCCCACTTTTTGAACTTTTTAAAACATTTAGATTTAAAATTTTGTAGAGTTGAAAGAGCGAAGTCTATAAATAGTGAAATTAATTGAAAAACCTCATTACTATAAACATTTCGGCCTAACCACGTTTCATGAGGGCTATAAGTTCAGATTGACACCAGCCATGCAGAAATAGATTTTTAATTTGAATTAAGGCCACGAACATTTTGATAAATAATAGATAGCTGCGGAAAAGATGGAAAGAAACTTAGTTTTTTGATACAGCCTCAGATGAAGGTTGAACCGAATGAACGAAAGACACTGAGAAATTCTATTCCGAGTCTAGGTTTGAATCCATGTACAACAACATGAGGTGGCCAAAACTTGGATCACATATTGTATCGAAAAATTCAATTGGGACATTGATTTAAACGAGCACTATCGAGAGTCGCAAAATTAAACCCCAAGATAAAAACTTTAGATGAAATTTTACTTTCAATGAAAGCAGACACAGCCTCACATGTCGTATCTGATGAAAGCCTACATAAGAAACCTGCTTTCGAGGAGACACAAATAGATAAATAGTAATATAGGAGTAGGAGACGGTAGGAGACGGTGTCTGAATGTTGGTTTTAGATTGAGCAACACTCGGAGAAACTTTACCTTTATTAGTGCCCTGAGTGTCTGCTGACACTAGACCCAGATATTTCAACAGAATCATCAGATATTGGAATTGATAATTCTTGACAAGGGGTTGATAAGGTCGGAGACGATAATTGAATGGAGGGGGGAACTCGCAGTGATGGAGTAATCACTGTATTCAGCGGAGAGTCAAACTCATACTGACACAATATTTTCCTCTCCAGCTTTTAGTTCCTCTTCAAGCTGTTTTGAAAATTTGCTCAGATTTGAATACTGAACCCGCACAGAATTATACATCTTGGAAAAACTTAATTGTTTTTCCAAACAATCCGGGCAAGACCAGCGTAATCCACCACACCCACTTTTGGGAGCAGCCATGACTCTATCACAGTCACGCCCCGAGATGCCAGCACGACTAAATGTGCATTAGATTCTCGCACAACCAGCACCCAACAAATTGCATTTGTGCAGAATCAGTGATATGCCGAAGTGTACATGATTTCTTACAGCAAATCATATTGGCAAGTAGGGGAGATAATCAAAACAAAAATACAAACAGATTTTAGATAGAAAAAAATAAAAGATAAAAGACGAAGAGTGGATTTAACTGTGATTGAGACAAACAAAAATCACAAGCGACAACACTCAGCTACTACAAAGATCAAAAGAATAAATAGTAGATGAAGAAACAGAAAATATGAGCGGGAGAGAAGCTGCACTACAAACGCAATAAATTTCGCAAGAAACAAAAACGAAAACGCTTAAGCTAAGCGGAGCGGTGCGACAGCGAACACACACACTAACCCGTAAAAAGCCGAGCGTGAATAAGCGACAGCGAACAATACAGTAACGTTTAAAAAAAAGAACAGAAAAGCAAATAAGAACAAACGAAAGAATAGAAATACTCATAACGAAAATTGCAATTTAGATATACACCGACGCTCACAAAAACTATTGTAAATAAAATAAAAAACACAGTGTTTAGAAGCTAAAAATCACGGCAGTATCAAAACTAAAAATGCAATAATCACCAATACACAAATAATGTATAAGTTTACAACGAAATTAAAGAGCAGAAATAATTAAAAGCAACGGAGCGCAACAAGAAACACGTCTTACTCTCACAAACTCATTGAACTCTCTCTTTTTCTCTTCTTCTTCTTTCTATCTTCTTCTTCTTCATGTTCTTCCTCTTTCTCCCTTCCCTTTTTCGTCTTCTTCTTTTCGTCTTGTTTCTGTTTTTCTTTCTTTTCTTCTTTCTCTTCTTCTTCTTCCTCCTCTTCCTCTTCTTCTTCTTCGTCTTCTTCTTCTTTTTCTTTGTCTTCTTTCATCTCTTGTTCTTTCTCTTTCCCATTTTTTTATGTTCTTTTCTTCTTCTTGTTCTCTCTTCTCTTCATATTTCTCCTCCTCTTCTTCTTCATCCCCTTTTTCTGCTTCTTCTACTTCTTCATCTTCTTTTTCTCTTCGTCACCTTTCATTTTTTCATTCTCTTCTTTTTCTTCGTCTTCTTTTTGTTCTTCCTCTTCCTCTTCTTCTTCGTTTTTTCTTTTCTTCTTCATCATCTTATTCTTCTTAATATTCTTCTTCGTTTTTTTTTCCTCTTCTTCTTTTTCTTCTTTTTGTTCTTTTGCTTCCTCTTCTCCTTCTTCGCATTTGTCCTCTTCTTCCTCATCTTCTTTCTCTTCTTATTTCTCCTTTTCTTTTTTTCTTCGTCTTCATTTTTTTTATCTTTGTCTTTGTCTTCTTTTTCTTCGTCTTCGTCTTTTTTTTCTTCTTTTTGTCCTCTCTCTTCTTCTTCTTCTTCTTCTTCGTCTTCTCCTTCTGCTTCTCCTTCTTCCTCTTCTTCTTTCGCTTCTTATTCCTCTTCCTTTTTATCTTCCATTTCTTCATCTTTTTCCTCTTAATTTCCTTATTCTTCTTCCTTTTCCTTTTACTTTCCCTTTTCCCCTATATCCTCTTCTTCTACTTCATCTTCATCTTCTTTTTCTTCTTCTTGCTTTTTTTCTTTTTTCATCTCTTGTTCTTTCTTTTCTTTTTATCTTTATTTTTTATTCTTGTTCTTTCTTCTCTTCATCTTTCTCCTCCTTTTTTCGTTAATTTTCTTTTTCTGCTTCTTCTACTTCTTCATCTGCTTTTTCTCTTCCTCCTCTTCCTCTTCTTCTTCTTCTTCTTCCCCATCTTCTTTCTCTTCTTATTTCTCCTCTTCTATTTTTCTTCGACTTCATTTTCGTTTTCTGCTTTTTTTCTTCGTCTTCATCTTCTTTTTCTTCTTCTTTTTCTTTTTTTTCTTTTCTCTCTTCTCCTTCCTCTTCTTCTTCTGCTTCTCCTTCTTCCTCTTCTTCTTTCGCTTCTTATTCCTCTTCCTTTTCGTCTTCCGTTTCTTCATCTTTTTCCTCTTATTCTTCTTCCGTTTCGTTTTCCTTTTCCACTATATCCTCTTCTTCTTCTTCTTTTTTCTCTTCTTCTTCTTTTTCCTTTAATTCATCTTCTCCTTCGTCTTCTTCTTCTTCTTCTTCTTGTTCTTTTTCTTTCTCCCTTCCTTTTTTTCGTCTTCTTCTTCTTCGTCCTCTTTCTCATCTTCGTTCTCTTCTTCTTCTTTCTTGCTTTTTCTCTTGCACTTTCTCTTCTTTTTCATATCTTTTGCTTCTTCTTTATCTTCTTTTTTTCCATTTTCTCCTTCTTCAAATTTTTTGCTTTTTTTCTTCCCTTTCTTCATCTTCTTCTTTGTCCCTTCCTTCTTCTTCTCTTTCCTTCTCTTCCTCTTCTTCTTCTTCTTCTTCCTTATCTTATTTCTTTTCTTATTTCTCTTCTTCTTCTTTTTCTTCGTATTCATCTTCTTTTTCGTCTTCTTCTTCTTCTTCTGCTTCTTTTATCTCTTCTTCTCCTATTTTTTTCTTCTTCTTTCTTTGTTTCTTCTTCATCATCTTCTTTTTATTATTATTATACCCTGAACCCATTAAAAATGGGTAATCGGGGTATAATGGTTTTGTTGCAGCCCAAATGTATGTGACAGGCAGAAGGAGGCGTGGCAGACCCCATAAAGGATATATATTCTTGATCAGGACGACAAGCCGAGACGATTGAGCCCTGTCCGTCTGTCTGTCTGTCCGTCTGTCCGTCTGTCCGTATGTTTGAACGCGTGGATCTCAGAACCTATAATAGCTAGAGACTTGAACTTTTTTTTTATAGATTCGTGTATATCACGCGCAGGTCGAGTTTGTTTTCGAAATTCGATAACTCTTCTCGTTCTTTTTTTATCGATTAAAAACGAAATCGATTTTCAGTTTTAAAATTATATCTTCTACATCTTTATAGGCAGAGACTCCAAATCTTGTATTTAGCTTAATGAGACTCTTATACAATTCTGATTATTGTTAAATTTTGGATGCCACGCCCCCTTCGCCCAAATTTTCAAAACATTTATTTCAAATACTAAAGAGTTGTGCTTTTGCACATGCACACATATGAATGATATAATTACGCTGCGCAAGTTTGATTAAGAAAGTCGGTCTACAAAAAAAGTTATTAAGCATTTAGTTTCCCATAACACGCACATATTGGCGCAGCGCAGTCGCTGAGTAAACTGCGCAGTTAGCAGAGCGTATGCGTGCGCGTGTGTATGTATGCGTACCTTGTAACATATGTATGTATTTACATATATATAAAATAAGAGTAACATTGATATAACTTAAATAAAGTCAATATAATATACATATGTACATACATACATATGAATAGATGAAATGCATTATGTTATTAAACGAAACGTTTACCAAACGCTTACGTACACACGCGCGTGGCAACAGCAGCAGAAGCTCTAGAAAATTCGAAGAATTCATAACAACAACAAAGACAAATTGGGGATGAATTTTCAGCAGAAGTTCAGCAGCTCAGTAGCAGTAGCTCAGTAGCTCAATAACTTTACTGAGGAATTCGCTATCTCACTCTTATGTATTGCAACGGCTGTGTTGGTAGAAGCGATGATCGCCGACATAAAGTCTCGGGTTCGATTCTCTAAGCTGACGTCAAAACTTTTTTTATGCAAGTTACTTAATCTTTTTTTAATTTTTTAATTTAATTTAAAATTATATGCAAACTTTGAAGTGCATTTAAAGCCGCTTATAGGCGGGTTTCAGGGTATTTCCTAGTCGGGCACCTCCGACTAGAGTTTCCTTACTTGTTATTATTATTATTCTTCTTTCTTTTCTTCATATTCGTCTTCCTCTTCCTCTTCTTCTTCTTTCTGCTCTTCCTCTTTTTCTTCTTCTTCTTCTTCTTCTTCTTCTTCTTCTTCTTCTTCTTCTTTCTCTTTTTCTTCTTTCATCTCTTGTTCTTTCTCTTTCCCATCTTTTTATCTTTTTTTCTTCTTCTTGTTCTCTCTTCTCTTCATATTTCTCCTCCTCTTCTTCTTCATCTTCTTTTTCTACTTCTTCTACTTCTTCATCTTCTTTTTCTCTTCCTCATCTTTCGTTTCTTCTTTCTCTTCTTCTTCTTCTCCCTCTTCTACATATTCGCCTTCCTCTTCCGATTCTTCTTTTTCTTCTTCCTCCTGTTCCTCTTCTTCACCATCTTATTTCTTTTCTTATAAATCTTCTTCTTTTTCTTTGTCTTCATTTTCTTTTTCTTCTTCTTTTATTTCTTCTTCTTCCTTTTTTTCTTCTTATTTCTCTTATTCTTCTTCATTATCTTCTTCTTCTTATTATTTTTCTTCTTCGTCTTTTTCTTCCTCTTTTTCTTTTTCTTCTTTTTATTCTTTTGCTTCCTCTTCTGGTATCTCTTCTTCTTCTTCGCATTTATCTTGTTCTTCTTCCTCTTTATCCTTTTCTTCATATTCCTCTTCCTTTCCCTCTTCTTCTCCTCCTCCTCCTCCTCTTCCTCTTCTTCTTCTTCTTCTTCCTCATCTTCTTTCTCTTCTTATTTCTCTTCTCCTTTTTTTCTTCGTCTTCATCTTCGTTTCCTTTTTTTTTCTTCGTCTTCATCTTCTTTTTCTTCTTCTTTTTCTTCGTCTTTGTCTTCTTTTTCTTTTTCTTATTTTCTCTCTTCCCCCTTCCCCTTTTTCTTCTGCTTCTCCTTCTTCCTCTTCTTCTTTCGCTTCTTATTCCTCTTCCTTTTCATTTTCGGTTTCTTCATCTTTTTCCTCTTATTCTTCTTCCGTTTCGTTTTCCTTTTCCACTATATCCTCTTCTTCTTTTTTCTCTTCTTCTTCTCCTTCGTCTTCTCCTTCTTCTTGTTCTTCCTCTTTCTCCCTTCCTTTTTTCGTCTTCTTCTTTTCGTCTTGTTTCTCTTTTTCTTTCTTTTCTTCTTTCTCTTCTTCTTCTTCCTCCTCTTCCTCTTCTTCTTCTTCCTCTTCTTCTTCTTTCCCTTTTTCTTTTCTTCTTCTTGTTCTCTCTTCTCTTCATATTTCTCCTCCTCTTCTTCTTCATCCCCTTTTTCTGCTTCTTCTACTTCTTCATCTTCTTTTTGTCTTCGTCACCTTTCGTTTTTTCATTCTCTTCTTCTTTTTCGTCTTCTTTTTGTTCTTCCTCTTCCTCTTCTTCTTTTTTTTTTTTCTTCTTCATCATGTTATTCATCTTATTATTCTTTTTCTTATTTTTATACCCTGAACCCATTAAAAATGGGTAATCAGAGTATAATGGTTTTGTTGCAGCCCAAATGTATGTAACAGGCAGAAGGAGGCGTGGCAGACCCCATAAAGTATATATATTCTTGGTCAGGACGACAAGCCGAGTCGATTGAGCCCTGTCCGTCTGTCTGTCTGTCCGTCTGTCCGTCTGTCCGTCTGTCCGTCTGTCCGTCCGTCCGTCTGTCCGTCTGTCCGTATGTTTGAACGCGTGGATCTCAGAACCTATAATAGCTAGAGACTTGAACTTTATTTTTATAGATTCGTGTATATCACGCGCAGGTCGGGTTTGTTTTAGAAATTCGATAACTCTTCTCGTTCTTTTTTTATCGATTAAAAACGAAATCGATTTTCAGATTTAAAATTATATCTTCTACATCTTTATAGTTAGAGACTCCAAATCTTGTATTTCGCTTAATGGGACTTTTATACAATTTTGATTTTTTGTTAAATTTTTGATGCCACCGCCTTGTGCTTTTGCACACGCACACATATGAATGATATAATTACGCTGCGCAAGAAAGTCGATCTACAAAAAAAGTTATTAAGCATTTAGTTTCCCATAACACGCACATGTTGGCGCAGCGAAGTCGCTGAGTAAACTGCGCAGTTAGCAGAGCGTATGTGTGTGCGTGTGTATGTATGCGTTGCTTGCAATATACATACATGCATATGTATATACTGTATATATAAAATAAGAATAACATTGATATAACTTAAATAAAGTCAATAAAATATACATATGAATAGATGAAATGCATTATGTTATTAAACGAAACGTTTACCAAACGTTTACATACACACGCGCGTGGCAACAGCAGCAGAAGCATCTAGAAAATTCGAAGAATTCATAACAACAACAACAAAGACAAATTGGGGATGAATTTTAAGCAGAAGTTCAGCAGCTCAGTAACAGTAGCTCAGTAGCTCAATAACTTTACTTAGGAATTCGCTATCTCGCTCTTATGTATTGCAACGGCTGTGTTGATAGAAGCGATGATCGCCGGCATAAAGTGTCGAGTTCGATTCTCTAAGCTGACGTCAAAACTTTTTTTATGCAAGTTACTTAATCTTTTTTTTTTCATTTTTTTTAAATTTTTTAATTTAATTTAAAATGATATATAAACTTTGAAGTGCATTTAAAGCCGCCGATAGGCGGGGTTCAGGGTATTTCCTAGTCGGGCACCTCCGACTAGAGTTTCCTTACTTGTTCTTCTTCGTCTTTTTTTTCTTCTACTTCTTTTTCTTCTTTTTGTTCTTTTGCTTCCTCTTCTCCTTCTTCGCATTTGTCTTCTTTTTTCTCATCTTCTTTCTCTTCTTATTTCTTTTCTTTTTTTTTTCTCGTCTTCATCTTCTTTATCTTCGTCTTTATCTTCCTTTTCTTCGTCTTCGTCTTATTTTTCTTCTTTTTGTCCTCTCTCTTCTTCTTCGTCTTCTCCTTCTGCTTCTCCTTCTCTTATTCCTCTTCCTTTTCATCTTCCATTTCTTCGTCTTTTCCTCTTATTTTCCTTATTCTTCTTCCTTTTCCTTTTCCTTTCCCTTTTTCCCTAGAGAGAGTTCTGAGTTTGTGAGAGTAAGACGTGTTTTTTGTTTGCGCTCCGTACTTTTAAATATTTCTGTTCTTTAATTTGTTGTAAATTTATACATTATACGTGTATTGGTGATTATTGCATTTTTAGTTTTGATACTGCCGTGATTTTTGCTTATAAACATTGTGTTTTTTATTTTATTTACAATAGTTTTGTGAGCGTCGGTGTATATCTAAATTGCAATTTTCGTTTTAGTATTTCTATTCTTTCGTTGTTCTTATTTGCTTTTCTGTTCTTTTTTTTAAACGCGTTACTGTGTGTGTTCGCTGTCGCATCGCTCACGCTTAGCTTAGCGTTTTGTTTTTGTTTCTTGCGAAATTTATTTCGTTTGTAGTGCAGCTCTCTCCCGCTCTATTTTCTGTTTCTTCATCTATTATTTATTCTTTTGATCTTTGTAGTAGCTGAGTGTTGTTGTTTGTGATTTTTGTTTCTCTCAATCACAGTTAATCCACTCTTTGTCTTTTATCTTTTATTTTTTTACTATATAAATATGTTTGTATTTTTGTTTTGATTATCTCCCCTACTTGCCAATATGTGCGAGAATCTAATGCACATTAAATGTACTGGCATCCCAAAAGTGGGTGTGGTGGATTACACTGGATTGTTTGGAAAAACAATTAAGTTTTTCCAAGATGTATAATTCAGTGCGGGTTCAGTATTCAAATCTGAGCAAATTTTCAAAACAGCTTAAAGAGGAATTAAAACCTGGAGAAGAAATATTGTGTCAGTATAAGTTTGATTCTACGCTGAATACAGTGATTACTCTATCACTGCTAGTTCCCCCCTCCATTCAATTATCGTCTCCTACCTTATCAACCCCTTGTCAAGAATTATCAATTCCAATATCTGATGATTCTGTTGAAATATCTGGGTCTAGTGTCAGCACAGACACTCAAAAGGCCACTAATAAAAAAGGTAAAGTTTTTCCGAGTGTTGCTTAATCTAAAAACAACGTTCAGACACCGTCTCCTACTCCTATATTACTCTATTTATCTGTTGTGTCTCCTCGAAAGCAAGTTTTCTTATCTAGGCTTTCATCATATACGACATGTGAGGCTGTGTCTGCTTTCATTGAAAGTAAAATTTCATCTAAAGTTTTTATCTCGAAGTTTAATTTTGCGACTCCTCGTGAAATTTCTTCGTTTAAAATCAATGTCCCAATTGAATTTTTCGATACATTATGTCATCCAAACTTTTGGCCACCTCATGTTGTTGTACATGAATTCAAACCTAAGACTCGGAATAGAATTTCTCCAGTGTCTTTAAATCCCATTTCGGTTCAACCTTCATCTGAGGCTGTATCAAAAAACTAAGTTTCTTTCCATCTTTTCCGCAGTTATCTATTATTTATCAAAATGTTCGCGGCCTTAATTCCAAATTAAAAAATCTATTTCTGCATAGCTGTAGTGTCCAGTCTGAACTTATAGCCCTCACTGAAACGTGGTTAAGCCAAAATGTTTATAATAGTGAGGTTTTTCAAATAATTTCACTATTTATAGACTTGATCGCGCGTCTTGTAGAGGGGGTGGTGTTTTAATAGCTGTTAAGTCCCATTTCCTCTCTGAATCTTTTACATTCTCATCAATTCACAATGTTGAGATTATTGGAGTTAAAATAACTTTTCAGTCTTGTTCCCTATACGTTACTTGTTCATATATCCCTCCCTCTTCCGATTTACAAGTTTATAGTCATCATATATCTTGTATTAAAGAAATGAATGAATATGTTCAAGATAATGACTTATTTCTTGTGCTGGGTGATTTTAATATACCTAACACTTCTTGGGCCTCATTTCCTAATTCGGATTATCTTATTCCAACAATTGATCATTATTTTTTTGATGAATTGTTTAATCTTTCTATGTATCAGATGAACTCAATTTCTAATCATTTAAATCATTCTGTTGATCTTGTTTTTACTAATGATGACGCCAGCATTAATGTTTTAAGATCATCCCCCTTTTGTATACCTGAGGATTTATATCATCCAACACTAGACGTTTTAATACCTATTTACTGTCCACCAATTCTTACGCCCTCGTCATCTAAAAAGCGGCGTTGTTTTAATAAATGTAATTGTGTTTTGCTTAATGATCTCATTAATGCAACAGATTGGGCTCCTTTATATGAGGCAGTTGATGTAAACTTAGCAGTTTCAACATTCTACAATACTTTAAATGCTATTGTAGACAAGTGCGTTCCTAAGTGTCTTCCCAAATCTCTTTCTAATAAACCTCCCTGGTTCACTTCGACTCTTTCAACTCTACAAAATTTTAAATCTAAATGTTTTAAAAAGTTCAAAAAGTCGGGTTCGATCGTTGATTGGTCTAAATACTCCTTAGCTAAGGCCAATTTCAATATTTTAAACTCTCGTTGTTATGAGAATTACCTTATACGCTGTAAAAGGCAGTTTGCTCGTGATCCCAAAAGATTTTATTCATTTGTAAATTTGAAGCGTAAATCTTCTGGGTTTCCATCCTCGTTTTTCCTAGGTTGTGACAGTACTTGCAATGATCAAGATACCTCAGATCTATTTGCAAAGTTCTTCCAATCCACTTATTCAACTGCCATTTCTGAAACCAATTCTTTTCCAATTTTAAATTCTGAAATTAATGGAAATGCTATTATGGTTTCTAATATTTCTCCTGTCTCTCTTTTATCCGCTATGCGTACGTTGAAATCGTCGTTCTCTCCGGGGGCGGATGGTATTCCTAGTTGTGTGATTAAAGAATGCAGTGCTTCTTTGTGGTCACCTTTATTAAAACTGTTTAATTTGTCTCTTGATACCTCGGTATTTCCTTCAATTTGGAAAGAATCATTTATTATTCCTCTGTATAAAAAAGATCTGATATTTCAAATTACAGAGGCATTGCCAAGCTTTCTGCTATTCCGAAGTTATTTGAAAAAATTATAACTTCTTATTTACAACACTTTTGTAAATCCATTATTTCACCATCGCAGCATGGTTTCGTGCACAATCGATCAACCTCGACGAACTTATGAGAATTTTCATCCCTAGTCAATGAAAGCTTTTTAAAGAAAATGCAAACAGATGTTATATACACTGATTTCAGTAAGGCATTTGACTCTGTTCAGCATGACATCTTGCTTCAAAAGCTTGACCAATTGGGATTTTCTCCTAAACTTCTGTTTTGGATTGCTTCCTATTTAAAGGGTAGAACCCAAAGAGTTCTGTTGAGAACATCTATTTCGAAGGTCATATTTGTCTCTTCGGGTGTTCCTCAGGGTAGTCACTTGGGCCCTCTACTTTTCTCCCCATTTATAAATGACCTTCCCAGCTGTATTTCTTACTCTAGGATATTTATGTATGCAGATGATGTAAAACTCTGTCGCTCATACAAGAACTCAATAGATCATCTACGCCTACAGGATGATCTAATATCCTTTTAAAATTAATGTAAAGTTAATCAGTTGCATCTAAATTGTTCTAAGTGTATGACAATGACTTTCTGTCGTACCACTCCATTTTTTGCTGATTACACAATCAACAATGTGTCCTTGCAACGTATTTCTACAATCAAAGATCTTGGTGTGCTCTTTGACTGTAAACTTAGATTCAATACCCATATTCTAACCATCGTTAATGAAGCCAAAAGTGTACTTGGTTTTATTAAACGATGGTCTAAAGAGTTTAATGATCCGTTTGTCACTAAACTTCTTTTTGTGTCGCTGGTACGCCCTATTTTAGAATATTGTTCTATTATGATTATGATTATTGATTCGCCTTCTCTTCTATTTCAAGTCAACTTCCTAGTTGCTTCCCGTGCTTCTCGTCAATTTTGTCCTCTTTATTTACTTATACAGTGCGTTTCGTGTTCTATGTACTAAGTACAATACTTATTTTCATGTATTTAGTTCTGAACTCTCTCTTTCCTTAATAATATCTTCTCTTTTAGCATATTTCAGAGAAATCACACACACACCACAGTTGTGGGAATGCACCTATGCAATTCTCCTTACTTGCTTAGTGATTTCTTTTATCATATTTTACTTTTTAAGATTTTTATTTTTTCTTATATTTTTATAACCTTTTTTTAACTTATTCTATCTTGCTAAGTTTCAATGATATCACTAACCATATCTGGCTGTGATTTGGGGCATAGCTCGTCGGTCCGGCAAATAAAACACCCCCATCGGGTTGGTGATATCATTGCTATATATTGTTAGTATTAGGCTTTTTTTCCTGTTCTGTTTTACAATTTTTATTTTTGTAATTTTATAATTTGACTCACGAATGTAGTCAATTTTCTTTATATAAATAAAAAAAAAAATAAAATAAAAATATCCTCTTCTTCTCCTTCATCTTAATCTTCTTTTTCTTCTTCTTGCTCTTTTTCTTTTTTCATCTCTTGTTCTTTCTTTTCTTTTTATCTTTATTTCTTGTTCTTGTTCTTTCTTCTCTTCATCTTTCTTCTCCTTTTTTCCTTCATTTTCTTTTTCTTCTTCTTCATCTGCTTTTTCTCTTCCTCATCTTCCTTTTCTTCTTCTTTCTCTTCTTCTTCGTCTTCTTCTTCTGCTTCTCCTTCTTCCTCTTCTTTTTTCGCTTCTTATTCCTCTTCCTATTCATCTTCCGTTTCTTCATCTTTTTCCTCTTATTCTCCGTATCATCACTTTCTTCTCTTTTCTCTTCTTCTTCTTCATCTTCGTCTTCTTCATTTTCTTCTTCTTCCTTTAATTCACCTTCTCCTTCGTCTTTTTCTAATTCTTTTTTTTTCCCCCTTTCTCTTTATGTCTTCTTCTTCTTCTTCTTTCTCTTCTTCTTCTTTTTTGCTCTTTCCCTTCTTTTTCATCTCTTTTGCTTCGCCTTCATCTTCTTTTTTTACTTTTTTTCCTTCTTCATATTTTTTTTTCTTCATTTTCTTTTTCTTCTTTCATCTCTTGTTCTTTCTCTTTCTATTGTTTCTCATCTTTTTCTTTTTCCTTCTCTTCATCTTTTTCCTCCTTTTTTTCTTCACCTTCTCTTTCTGGTTCTTCTACTTCTTCATCTTCTTTTTCTCTTTCTCATCTTTCGTTTCTTTTGTCTCTTCTTCTTCTTCGTCTTCTTTTTGTTCTTCGTCTTCTTCTCCCACTTTTACATTTTCCTCTACCTCTTCCTCTTCCTCTTGATCTTCCTCTTCTTCTTCTTCTTATTTCTTCTCTTTTTGTTCATCTTCTTCTTCATCTTCTTTTTCCTCTTCTTGTTTCTCTTTTTCTTTATCTTCTTCTTCTTCTTCTTGTTATTTCTTCTTCTTTTTCTTTTTTTCCCTCTCCTTTTTTTTTCTTCTTCATCATCTTCTTCTTATTATTATTATTCTTCTTATTTTTCTTCTTCGTCTTTTTTCTTCCTCTTTTTCTTTTTCTTCTGTTTGTTCTTTGCTTCCTCTTCTGGTTCCTCTTCTTCTTCTTTATCATTTTTTTCATATTCCTCTTCCTCTCCCTCTTTTTCTTCTTCCTCCTCTTCCTCTTTATCTTCTTCTTCTTCCTCATCTTCTTTCTCTTCTTATTTCTCCTCTTATTTTTTTCTTCGTCTTCATCTTCTTTTTCTTCTTCTTCATCTTCTTTTTCTTCATCATCGTCTTCTTTTTCTTCCTCATCTTCTTTCTCTTCTTATTTCTCCTCTTATTTTTTTCTTCGTCTTCATCTTCGTTTCCTTCTTTTTTTCTTCGTCTTCATCTTATTTTTCTTCTTGTTTTTCTTCGTCGTCTTCTTTTTCTTCTTCTTCTTTTCTCTCTTCTCCATCCTCTTCTTCTTCTGCTTCTCCTTCTTCCTCTTCTTCTGTCGCTTCTTATTCCTCTTCCTTTTCATCTTCCGTTTCTTCATCTTTTTCCTCTTATTCTTCTTCCGTTTCGTTTTCCTTTTCCACTATATCCACTTCCTTTTCTTCTTTTTTCTCTTCTTCTTCTTCATCTTCTTTTTCTTTTTCTTCTTTTTCCTTTAATTCATCTTCTCCTTCGTCTTCTTCTTCTTCTTCTTCTTGTTCTTTTTCTTTCTCCCTTCTTTTTTTTCGTCTTCTTCTTCTTCGTCCTCTTTCTCATCTTCGTTCTCTTCTTCTTCTTTCTTGCTTTTTCTCTTGCTGTTTCTCTTCTTTTTCATCTCTTTTGCTTCTTCTTTATCTTCTTTTTTCCATTTTCTCCTTCTTCAAATTTTTTGCTTTTTTTTCTTCCCTTTCTTCATCTTCTTCTTTGTCCCTTCCTTCTGCTTCTTTTTCCTCCTCTTCCTCTTCTTCTTCTTCCTTATCTTATTTCTTTTCTTATTTCTCTTCTCCTTCTTTTTCTTCGTATTCATCTTCTTCTTCTTCTTCTTCTGCTTCTTTTATCTCTTCTTCTCCTTTTTTTTTTCTTCTTCTTTCTTTGTTTCTTCTTCATCATCTTCTTTTAATTATTATTATACCCTGAACCCATTAAAAATGGGTAATCATGGTATAATGGTTTTGTTGCAGCCCAAATGTATGTAACAGGCAGAAGGAGGCGTGGCAGACCCCATAAATTATATATATTCTTGATCAGGACGACAAGCCGAGTCGATTGAGCCCTGTCCGTCTGTCTGTCTGTCCGTCTGTCCGTCCGTCCGTCTGTCCGTATGTTTGAACGCGTTGCTCTTAGAACCTATAATAGCTAGAGACTTGAACTTTTTTTTATAGATTCGTGTATATCACGCGCAAGTCGAGTTTGTTTTAGAAATTCGATAACTCTTCTCGTTCTTTTTTTATCGATTAAAAACGAAATCGATTTTTCAGTTTTAAAATTATATCTTCTATATCTTGAAAGTTAAAGATTCCAAATCTTGTATTTAGCTTAATGGGACTTTTATACAATTTAGATTTTTATTAAATTTTGGATGCCACGCCCCCTTCGCCTTAAGATTAAGAAATTCGATCTACAAAAAAAGTTATTAAGCATTTAGTTCTTTTTGTGTCGCTGGTACGCCCTATTTTAGAATATTGTTCTATTATGATTATGATTATTGATTCGCCTTCTCTTCTATTTCAAGTCAACTTCCTAGTTCCTTCCCGTGCTTCTCGTCAATTTTGTCCTCTTTATTTACTTATACAGTGCGTTTCGTGTTCTATGTACTAAGTACAATACTTATTTTCATGTATTTAGTTCTGAACTCTCTCTTTCCTTAATAATATCTTCTCTTTTAGCATATTTCAGAGAAATCACACACACACCACAGTTGTGGGAATGCACCTATGCAATTCTCCTTACTTGCTTAGTGATTTCTTTTATCATATTTTACTTTTTAAGATTTTTATTTTTTCTTATATTTTTATAACCTTTTTTTAACTTATTCTATCTTGCTAAGTTTCAATGATATCACTAACCATATCTGGCTGTGATTTGGGGCATAGCTCGTCGGTCCGGCAAATAAAACACCCCCATCGGGTTGGTGATATCATTGCTATATATTGTTAGTATTAGGCTTTTTTTCCTGTTCTGTTTTACAATTTTTATTTTTGTAATTTTATAATTTGACTCACGAATGTAGTCAATTTTCTTTATATAAATAAAAAAAAAATAAAATAAAAATATCCTCTTCTTCTCCTTCATCTTAATCTTCTTTTTCTTCTTCTTGCTCTTTTTCTTTTTTCATCTCTTGTTCTTTCTTTTCTTTTTATCTTTATTTCTTGTTCTTGTTCTTTCTTCTCTTCATCTTTCTTCTCCTTTTTTCCTTCATTTTCTTTTTCTTCTTCTTCATCTGCTTTTTCTCTTCCTCATCTTCCTTTTCTTCTTCTTTCTCTTCTTCTTCGTCTTCTTCTTCTGCTTCTCCTTCTTCCTCTTCTTTTTTCGCTTCTTATTCCTCTTCCTATTCATCTTCCGTTTCTTCATCTTTTTCCTCTTATTCTCCGTATCATCACTTTCTTCTCTTTTCTCTTCTTCTTCTTCATCTTCGTCTTCTTCATTTTCTTCTTCTTCCTTTAATTCACCTTCTCCTTCGTCTTTTTCTAATTCTTTTTTTTTTCCCCTTTCTCTTTATGTCTTCTTCTTCTTCTTCTTTCTCTTCTTCTTCTTTTTTTACTTTTTTTCCTTCTTCATATTTTTTTATCTTCATTTTCTTTTTCTTCTTTCATCTCTTGTTCTTTCTCTTTCTATTGTTTCTCATCTTTTTCTTTTTCCTTCTCTTCATCTTTTTCCTCCTTTTTTTCTTCACCTTCTCTTTCTGGTTCTTCTACTTCTTCATCTTCTTTTTCTCTTTCTCATCTTTCGTTTCTTTTGTCTCTTCTTCTTCTTCGTCTTCTTTTTGTTCTTCATCTTCTTCTCCCACTTTTACATTTTCCTCTACCTCTTCCTCTCGATCTTCCTCTTCTTCTTCTTCTTCTTCTTATTTCTTCTCTTTTTGTTCATCTTCTTCTTCATCTTCTTTTTCCTCTTCTTGTTTCTCTTTTTCTTTATCTTCTTCTTCTTCTTCTTGTTATTTCTTCTTCTTTTTCTTTTTTTCCCTCTCCTTTTTTTTTCTTCTTCATCATCTTCTTCTTATTATTATTATTCTTCTTATTTTTCTTCTTCGTCTTTTTTCTTCCTCTTTTTCTTTTTCTTCTGTTTGTTCTTTGCTTCCTCTTCTGGTTCCTCTTCTTCTTCTTTATCATTTTTTTCATATTCCTCTTCCTCTCCCTCTTTTTCTTCTTCCTCCTCTTCCTTTTTACTTCTTCTTCTTCCTCATCTTCTTTCTCTTCTTATTTCTCCTCTTATTTTTTTCTTCGTCTTCATCTTCTTTTTCTTCTTCTTCATCTTCTTTTTCTTCATCATCGTCTTCCTCATCTTCTTTCTCTTCTTATTTCTCCTCTTATTTTTTTCTTCGTCTTCATCTTCGTTTCCTACTTTTTTTCTTCGTCTTCATCTTATTTTTCTTCTTGTTTTTCTTCGTCGTCTTCTTTTTCTTCTTCTTCTTTTCTCTCTTCGCCATCCTCTTCTTCTTCTGCTTCTCCTTCTTCCTCTTCTTCTGTCGCTTCTTATTCCTCTTCCTTTTCATCTTCCGTTTCTTCATCTTTTTCCTCTTATTCTTCTTCCGTTTCGTTTTCCTTTTCCACTATATCCACTTCCTTTTCTTCTTTTTTCTCTTCTTCTTCTTCATCTTCTTTTTCTTTTTCTTCTTTTTCCTTTAATTCATCTTCTCCTTCGTCTTCTTCTTCTTCTTCTTCTTGTTCTTTTTCTTTCTCCCTTCCTTTTTTTCGTCTTCTTCTTCTTCGTCCTCTTTCTCATCTTCGTTCTCTTCTTCTTCTTTCTTGCTTTTTCTCTTGCTGTTTCTCTTCTTTTTCATCTCTTTTGCTTCTTCTTTATCTTCTTTTTTCCATTTTCTCCTTCTTCAAATTTTTTTCTTTTTTTCTTCCCTTTCTTCATCTTCTTCTTTGTCCCTTCCTTCTGCTTCTTTTTCCTCCTCTTCCTCTTCTTCTTCTTCCTTATCTTATTTCTTTTCTTATTTCTCTTCTCCTTCTTTTTCTTCGTATTCATCTTCTTTTTCATCTTCTTCTTCTTCTTCTTCTGCTTCTTTTATCTCTTCTTCTCCTTTTTTTTTTCTTCTTCTTTCTTTGTTTTTCTTCATCATCTTCTTTTAATTATTATTATACCCTGAACCCATTAAAAATGGGTAATCAGGGTATAATGGTTTTGTTGCAGCCCAAATGTATGTAACAGGCAGAAGGAGGCGTGGCAGACCCCATAAATTATATATATTCTTGATCAGGACGACAAGCCGAGTCGATTGAGCCCTGTCCGTCTGTCCGTCTGTCTGTCTGTCCGTCTGTCCGTCCGTCCGTCTGTCCGTCTGTCCGTATGTTTGAACGCGTTGCTCTTAGAACCTATAATAGCTAGAGACTTGAACTTTTTTTTATAGATTCGTGTATATCACGCGCAAGTCGAGTTTGTTTTAGAAATTCGATAACTCTTCTCGTTCTTTTTTTATCGATTAAAAACGAAATCGATTTTTCAGTTTTAAAATTATATCTTCTATATCTTGAAAGTTAAAGATTCCAAATCTTGTATTTAGCTTAATGGGACTTTTATACAATTTAGATTTTTATTAAATTTTGGATGCCACGCCCCCATCGCCTTAAGATTAAGAAATTCGATCTACAAAAAAAGTTATTAAGCATTTAGTTTCCCATAACACGCACATATTGGCGCAGCGCAGTCACTGAGTAAACTGCGCAGTTAGCAGAGCGTATACGTGTGCGTGTGTATGTATGCGTTGCTTGCAATATACATACATGCATATGTATATACTGTATATACAAAATAAGAATAACATTGATATAACTTAAATAAAGTCAATATAATATACAAATGAATAGATGAAATGCATTATGTTATTAAACGAAACGTTTACCAAACGTTTACGTACACACGCGCGTGGCAACAGCAGCAGAAGCTCTAGAAAATTCGAAGAATTCATAACTATTCACAAATTGGGGATGAATTTTAAGCAGAAGTTCAGCAGCTCAGTAGCAGTAGCTCAGTAGCTCAATAACTTTACTGAGGAATTCGCTATCTCACTCTTATGTATTGCAACGGCTGTGTTGGTAGAAGCGATGATCGCCGACATAAAGTCTCGGGTTCGATTCTCTAAGCTGACATCAAAACTTTTTTTATGCAAGTTACTTAATCTTTTTTTAATTTTTTAATTTAATTTAAAATTATATGCAAACTTTGAAGTGCATTTAAAACCGCCGATAGGCGGGTTTCAGGGTATTTCCTAGTCGGGCACCTCCGACTAGAGTTTCCTTACTTGTTATTATTATTCTTCTTCTTCCTTTTCTTCATATTCGTCTTCCTCTTCCTCTTCTTCTTCTTTCTGCCCTTCCTCTTATTCTTCTTCTTCTTCTTCTTTCTTCTTCTTCTTCTTCTTTTTCTTCTTCTTTCTCTTCTTCTTTCTATTTTTCTTCTTTCATCTCTTGTTCTTTCTCTTTCCCATCTTTTTATCTTTTTTTCTTCTTCTTGTTCTCTCTTCTCCTCATATTTCTCCTCCCCTTCTTCTTCATGTTCTTTTTCTGCTTCTTCTACTTCTTCATCTTCTTTTTCTCTTCGTCACCTTTCGTTTTTTCATTTTCTTTTTCTTCTTCGTCTTCTTTTTGTTCTTCCTGTTCTTCTTCTTCTCCCTCTTCTACATTTTCCTCTTCGTCTTCCTCTTGATCTTCCTCTTCTTCTTCTTCTTCTTTTTCTTCTCCCTCTTCCTTTCCTGCTTCTTCCTCATCTTATTTCTTTTCTCATTTCTATTTTTCTTTTTTATCTTCTTTTTCTTCGTCATCGTCTTTTTCCTCTTCTTCTTCGTCTTCTCCTTCTACTTCTCCTTCTCCCTCTTCTTCTTCATCTTTCTCCTCTTATTTTCCTTATTCTTCTTCCTTTTCCTTTCCCTTTTCCCCTATATCCTCTTTTTCTCCTTCATCTTCATCTTCTTTTGCTTCTTCTTTCTCTTTTTCTTTTGTCACCTCTTGTTCTTTCTTATCTTCATCTTTATCCTCCTTTTTTCCTTCATTTTCTTTTTCTGCTTCTTCTACTTCATCTGCTTTTTCTCTTCCTCATCTTCCTTTTCTTCTTTTCTTCTTCTTCTTCTTCATCTTCGTCTTCTTCATTTTCTTCTTCTTCCTTTAATTCATCTTCTCCTTCGACTTCTTCTTTTTCTTTCTCTTTCTCCCTTTCTTTTTATGTCTTCTTCTTTTTTTACTTTTTCTCCTTCTTCATATTTTTTTTATTCATTTTCTTTTTCTTCTTTCATCTCTTGTTCTTTCTCTTTCTATTGTTTCTCATCTTTTCCTTCTTCCTTCTCTTCATCTTTTTCCTCCTTTTCTTCTTTACCTTCCCTTTCTGGTTCTTCTACTTCTTCATCTTCTTTTTCTGCTTCTTCTACTTCTTCATCTTCTTTTTCTCTTCGTCACCTTTCGTTTTTTCATTCTCTTCTTCTTCTTCGGATTCTTTTTGTTCTTCCTCTTCTTCTTCTTCTCCCTCTTCTACATATTCCTCTTCCTCTTCCTCTTACTCTTGATATTCCTCTCCTTCTTCTTCTTCTCCCTCTTCCTTTTCTGCTTCTTCCCAAACTTATTTCTTTTTATTTCTCTTTTTCTTCCTTTTCTCTTCCTCATCTTCCGTTTCTTCTTTCTCTTCTTCTTCTTCTCCCTCTTCTACATATTCACCTTCCTCTTCCGCTTCTTCTTTTTCTTCTTCCTCCTGTTCCTCTTCTTCTCCATCTTATTTCTTTTCTTATTTCTCTCCTTCTTCTTTTTCTTCGGCTTCATCTTCTTTTTCTTCTTCGTCTTCTTCTGCTTCTTTTATCTCTTCTTCTTCTTTTTTTTATTCTTCTTTCTCTTATTCTTCTTATTATTATTCTTCTTCGTCTTTTTTTTCCTCTTCTTTTTCTTCATCTTATTTTTATTATTATTATTCTTCTTCTTCTTTTTCTTCGTCTCCATCTTCTTTTTCTCCCTCTTCTTCTTCGGCTTTTTTTTTCTTCTTCTTTCTTTTTTTCTTTTTCATCGTCATCTTCTTCTTATTATTATTCTTCTTTTTCACTTTCTTCATATTCCTCTTCTTCTTCTTATTCTTCTTCCTCATCTTCTTTCTCTTCTTAATTCTCCAATTCTTTTTTTTCTTCGTTTTCATCTTCTTCTTTTTCCTCTTCTTCTTCTTCTTTTTCCTCTTTTTCTTCTTCTCCCTCTTCTACATATTCTTCTTCCTCTTCCTCTTAGTCTTCCTCTTCTTTTTCTTCCTCCTCTTCCTCTTCTTCTTCCTCCTCATCTTCATTCTCTTCTTTTTCTCCTTCTTCTACTTCTTCTTCTTCTTTTATCTCTTCTTCTTCCTTTTTTTATTCTTCTTTCTCTTATTCTTCTTATTATTATTCTTCTTCGTCTTTTTTTTCCTCTTCTTCTTTTTCTTCTTTTTGTTCTTTTGCTTCCTCTTCTCCTTCTTCGCATTGGTCTTCTTCTTCTTCCTCATCTTTTTCTCTCCTTATTTCTCCTCTTCTTTTTTTTCTTCGTCTTCATCTTCTTCGTCTTCGTCTTTTTTTTCTTCTTTTTGTCCTCTCTTCTCCCTTCTCTCTTCTTCTTCCTCTTTTTCTTCGTTTTCTCCTTCTGCTTCTCCCTCTTCTTCTTTCGCTTCTTATTCCTCTTCCTTTTCATCTTCCATTTCTTCATCTTTTTCCTCTTATATTCCTTATTCTTCTTCCTTTTCCTTTTCCTTTCCCTTCTCCCCTATATCCTCTTCTTCTCCTTCATCTTAATCTTCTTTTTCTTCTTCTTGCTCTTTTTCTTTTTTCATCTCTTGTTCTTTCTTTTCTTTTTATCGTTATTTTTTCTTCTTGTTCTTTCTTCTCTTCATCTTTCTACTCCTTTTTTCCTTCATTTTCTTTTAATGCTTCTTCTACTTCTTCATCTGCTTTTCTCTCCCTCAAATTCTATTCTTCTTCTTCCTCTTCTTCTTGTGCTTCTCCTTCTTCCTCTTCTTTTTTCGCTTCTTATTCCTCTTTCTATTCATCTTCCGTTTCTTCATCTTTTTCCTCTTATTCTTTTTCCGTTTCAATTTCCTTTTCCACTATATCCTCTTCTTCTGCTTCTTTTTTCTCTTCTTCTTCTTTATCTTCTTTTTCTGCTTCTTCTTTTTCCTTTAATTCATCTTCTCCTTCGTCTTCTTCTTCTTCTTGTTGTTCTTTCTCTTTTTGCCTTTCTTTTTTTCGTCTTCTTCTTCTTCGTCTTCTTTCTCATCTTCTTTCTCTTCTTCTTCTTTCTTGCTTTTTCTCTTGCTCTTTCTCTTCTTTTTCATCTCTTTTGCTTCTTCTTCATCTTCTTTTTTTCCATTTTCTCCTTCTTCAAATTTTTTTCTTCTTCTTCTTCCCTTTCTTCATCTTATTCTTTGTCCTCTCCTTCTTCTTTTTCCTCCTCTGCCTCTTCTTGTTCTTCCTTATCTTATTTCTTTTCTTATTTCTCTTCTTCTTCTTTTTCTTCGTCTTTATCTTCTTGTTCTTCTTCTTCTTCTGCTTCTTTTATCTCTTCTTCTTCTTTTTTTTCTTCTTCTTTCTTTTTTTCTTTTTCATCATCTTCTTTTTATTATTATTATCATTATTCTTCTTCTTTCTTTTCTTCATATTCGTCTTTCTTTTCCTCTTCTTCTTCTTTCTGCTCTTCCTCTTCATCTTCTTTTTCTTCCTCATCTTCTTTCTCTTCTTATTTCTTCAATTCATTTTTTTCTTCGTCTTCATCTTCTTCTTCTTCTTTCTTTTTCTCCCTTCCTTTTTTCGTCCTCTTCATTTCGTCTTCTTTCTCTTTTTCTTTCTTTTCTTCTTTGTCTTCTCCATCTTCCTCCTCTTCCTATTCTTCTTCTTCCTCTTCTTCTTCTTTCTCTTAATCTTTCCCTATTTCTTCTTTCATCTCTTGTTCTTTCTCTTTCCCATCTTTTTATCTTTTTTTCTTCTTCTTGTTCTTCTTCTTGCTCTCTCTTGTCTTCATATTTCTCCTCCTCTTCTTCTTCATCTTTTTTTTCAGCTTCTTCATCTTCTTTTTCTCTTCCTCACCTTTCGTTTTTTCTTTCTCTTCCTTCTCTTCCTCTTCCTCTTGCTTCTCTTCTTCTTCTTCTTCTTATTCTTTTTCCCCTCTTCCTTTTCTTCTTCTTCCTAATCTTATATCTTTTCTTATTTCTCTTCTTCTTCTTTTCCTTCGTCTTCATCTTCTTTTTCTTCGTCATTATCTTCTTTTTTTTTTCTTCTTTTTTCTCTTCTCCTTCCTTTTCTTCTTCGTCTTCTTCTTCTGCTTCTCCTTCTTCCTCTCCTTCTTTTGCTTCTTATTCCTCTTCCTTTTTTATCTTTCCTTTCTTTATATTTTCCTCTTATTCTTCTTCCTTTTCCTTTTCCACTATATCCTCTTCTTCTTCTTCTCTTCTTTCGTCTTCTTCTTCTTTGTCTTCTTTCTCTCCTTCTTTCTTTTCTTCTTTCTCTTTCTCTTCGTCTTCATCTTCTTCTTCTTCGTCTTCATCTTTTCTTTTTCTTCTTCTTTGGTTTTTTTTCTTCTTCTGTCTTTCTTTTTCATCATCATCTTCTTATTATTATTCTTCTTTTTCATTTTCTTCATATTCCTCTTCCTCTTCTTCTTTTTTCTCCTCTTTTTCTTCTTCTTCTTCCTCATCTTCTTTCTCTTCTTATTTCTCCTCTTCTTTTTTCTTCGTTTTCATCTTCTTTTTTTCCTTCTTCTTCTTCGGCTTTTTTTTCTTCTTCTCTCTTTTTTTCTTCTTCATTATCATCTTCTTATTATTATTCTTCTTTTTCATTTTCTTCATATTCCTCTTCCTCTTTTTCTTCTTTCTCCTTCTTCTACATATTCCTCTTCCTCTTCCTCTTGCTCTTCTTCCTCTTCTTCTTCATCTTCTTTTTCTCTTCCTCACCTTTCGTTTTTTCTTTCTCTTCTTCTTCTTCGTCTTCTTTTTGTTCTTCCTCTTCTTCTTCTTCTCCTTCTTCTACATATTCCTCTTCCTCTTCCTCTTGCTCTTCCTCTTCTTCTTCTTTTTCTTCTTCTTCCCCTTCTTCCTTTTCTTCTTCTTCCTCATCTTATTTCTTTTCTTATTTCTCTTCTTCTTCTTTTTCTTCGTCTTCATCTTCTTTTTCTCCTTCTTCTTCTTCGGGTTTTTTTTCTTCTTCTTTCTTTTTTTCTTCTTCATCATCACCTTTTTCTTATTATTATTCTTCTTTTTCATTTTCTTCATATTCCTCTTCCTCTTCTTTTTTCTCCTCTTCCTCTTTTTCTTCTTCTTCTTCCTCTTCTTCTTTTTTCTATTTTCCTCTTCTCCTTCTTCCTCTTCTTTTTTGGCTTCTTATTCCTCTTCCTTTTCATCTTTCGTTTCCTCATATTTTTCCTCTTATTCTTCTTCCTTTTCCTTTTCCACTATATCCTCTTCTTCTTCTTCTTCTTTTTTCTCTTCTTCGTCTCCTTCGCCTTTTTCTTCTTCTTCTTTTTCTTCTTCTTGTTCTTCCTCTTTTTCCCTTCCTCTTTTCGTATTTTTCTTTTTGACTTCTTTCTCTTCTTCTTTCTTTTTTTCTTTCTCTTATTCATTTCATTTTTCATTATTTTTCATTTTCTTCATATTCCTCTTCCTTTTCTTCTTCTTCCGCATCTTATTTCTTTTCCTATTTCTCTTCGTCTTCATCTTCTTTTTCTTCGTCTTCATCTTCTTTTTCTCCTTCTTCTTCTTCTGCTTCTTTGAACTCTTTTTCTTCTTTTTTCTTCTTCTTTCTTTTTGTCTTCTTCATCATCTTCTTCTTATTATTGTTCTTATTTTTCTTTTTCGGCTTTTGTTCTCCCACTTCTTCTTTTTCTTCTTTTTGTTCTTCTGCTTCCTCTTCTGGTTCCTCTTTTGGTTTCTCTTCTCCTTATTCGCATTGATGTGCTTTTTCCTCCTCTTCTTCTTCTTCTTCCTCTTCTTCTTCTTTCTTTTTTCATATTCCTCTTTCGTTTCCTCTTCCTCTTCCTCTTTTTCTTCTTCTTCTTCCTCCTCTTCCATTTCTTCATCTTTTTCCTCTTATTCTTCTTCCTTTTCCTTTTCGTTTCCCTTTTCCCCTATATTCTCTTCTTCTTCTACTTCTTCTTTTTTCTCTTCTTCTTCTTCATCTTCTTTTTATTCATCTTCTTTTTTCTTTAATTCATCTCCTCCTTCGTCTTCTTCTTCTTCTTCTTCGTCTTGTTCTTCCTTTTCTCCCTTACTTTTTTCGTCTTCTTCTTTTTCTTCATCCTCTTTCTCCTCTTCTTTTTCTTTTTCTTCTTTCTTGCTCTTTCTCTTGCTCTTTCTCTGGCTCCTTCTCTTTTTTTTCATCTCTTCATCTTCTTTTTACCTTTTTCTCCTTCTTCATATTTTTTTCTTCTTTTTCTTGATCCTTATCATCATCTTCTTCTTTGTCCTCTCCTTCTTCTTCTCATTTCTCTTCCTTTTCTTCACTTTCTTTTCGTTCTTCTTCCCTCTCGTTCTCTTCTTCTTCTTCTTCTTCCATTTCTCTTTTTCTTCTTCTTCTGTTTCTTCCTCTTCTTTATCTTGATTTTCTTTTTTTTCTTCTTCCTTTAATTCATCTTCTCCTTCATCTTCTTATTGTTCTTCCTCTTTCTGTATTCCTCTTCTTCATTTTATTCTTTTTCTTCTTCTTCTCTCTCTTCTTCTTCCTCTACTCCCTTGTCTTCTTCTTGTTTTTCCTCTTTCTCCCTTCCCTCTTTTCGTCTTCTTATTATTCGTGTTCTATCTTTTCTTCATTCTCTTCTTCTTATTTCTTGTTCTTTGTTTTGCTCCTTCTCTTCTTTTTCATCTCTTTTGCTTCTTCATCTTCTTTTTTACTTTTTCTCCTTCTTCATATTTTTTTCTTCTTTTACTTGTTCCGTATCATCATCTTCTTCTTTGTCTTTTCCTTCTTCTTCTTCTTTCACTTCTTTTCCTTAACTTTCTTCTTCTTCTTCTTCTTCTTTCGTCTCTTCCTTGAAGAGAGAGTTCTTCTTCAACTTTCTCTTCTTCACTTTCTTTTCCATCTTCTTTCTTCCCTCTCGCTTCTTTTTCTCATTCTTCATATTCTTTTTCTTCTTCCTTTTCTTCATCTTCTTCTTTGTCCTCTTCTTCTTCTTCTTATTTATTCGCTTTTTGTTCTTCCTCTTCTTCATATTCTTATTTATCTTCTTTTTCCTCTTTTTTTTCTCTTCTTCTTTCTGTTCTTCTTTTTCCTCATCTTCCCCTTTCTCATCTTCTTTCTCATATTCTTTTCCTTTTTCTTCTTTCATCTCTTGTTCTTTCTCTTTCACTTTTTTTCATCTTCTTCTTCTTTCTTCTCTTCATCTTTCTCCACCTTTTTTCTTCATCTTCTTTTTCTGCTTCTTCTCCTTCTTCATCTTCTATTTCTCTTCCTCATCTTTCGTTTCTTCACTCTCGTCTTTTTCTTCGTCTTCTTTTTGGTCTTCCTCTTCTTCTTCTCCCTCTTCTACATATTCCCCTTCCTCTTCCTCTTGCTCTTCCTCATCTTCTTCTCCCTTATCTTATTTCCTTTCTTATTTCTCTTCTTCTTTTTCTTCGTCTTCTTCTTCTTTTTCTTCGTCTTCATCCTTTTTCTCTTCGTCTTCATCTTCTTTTTCATCTTCTTGTTTTTCGTCTTCGTCTTCTTTTTCTTCTTCTTCTTCTCTCTCTCTTCTTCTTCGTCTTTTTCTTCTGCCTTTCCTTCTTCTTCTTCTTCTTCTTCTTCTTCTTCCTTTAATTCATCTTCTCCTTCGTCTTTTTCTATTTCTTGTTCTTCCTCTTTCTTCCTTCCTCTTTTTCGTCTTCGTCTTCTTCTTCTTCTTCTCTCTCTTCTTCTTCGTATTCTTCTCCTGTTTCTCCTTCTGCCTCTTCTTCTTTCACTTCTTATTTCTCTTTTTTTTCATCTTCCGTTTCTTCATCTTTTTCTTCTTATGCTCCTCATTCTTCTTCCTTTTCCTTTTCCTTTTCCCCTATATCCTCTTCTTCTTTTTTCTCTTCTTCTTCTTCATTTTTTTTTCTGCTACTTTTTCTTGCTTCAATTCATCTTCTCCTTCGTCTTTTTCTTCTTCTTTTTGTTCTTCCTCTTTCTCCCTTCCTTTTTTCGTCTTCTTCTTCTTCGTCTTCTTGTTCGTCTTCTTTCTCTTCTGCTTTTTCTTCTTCTTCTTTCTTGCTCTTTCTCTTGCTCTTTCCCTTCTTTTTCATCTATTTTGCTTCTTCTTCATCTTCTTTTCTTTCTTGTTCTTCTTCTTCAAATTTTTTTTTTCTTCTTCTTCCTTTTCTTCATCTTTTTGTTTGTACCCTTCTTCTTAATCTTCTTTCTTCTTTTCGCTTTTTCTTCTTCTTCTTCTTTTTCTTCACTTTCTTATCGTTCTCTTCTTCTTCTTTTTCTTCATCTATTTATTCATCTTCTTCTTTGTCCTCTTCTTCTTATTTCTTCTCTTCTTCTTCTTCTTCTTCAACTTTCTCATCTTCACTTTCTTTTGCACCTTCTTCCTTCTCTTTCGCTTCTTCTTTTTCTTCTCCTTCTTCATATTGATTTTCTTCTTGTTCCTTTTCTTCGTCTTCTTCTTTGTCCTCTTCTTCTTCTTCCTCCTCTTTCTCTTCTTCTTCTTCCTTATCTTATTTCTTTTCTTATTTCTCTTCCTCTTTTTCTTCATATTTTTTCCTTAGTCTTCATCTTCTTTTTCTTCTTATTGTTTTATCTCGTCTTCTTCTTTTTCTTTTTTCTTCTTCTTTCTCCTTTTCTTCTTCGTCATCTGCTTCTTCTTCTTATTATTCTTCCTTTTTTCTTCTTCGTCTTTTTTTCCTCCTCTTCTTTTTCTTCTTTTTGTTCTTTAGCTTCCTTTTCTGGTTCCTCTTCTCCTTCTTCGCATTTATCTTCTTCTTCTTCCTCATATTCTTTCTCTTCTTATTTCTCCTCCTCATTTTTTTCTTGCTCTTTCTCTTCTTTTTCATCTCTTTTGCTTCATCTTCATCTCCTTTTTTCAACTTTTTCAAATTTTTTTCCTGTTCTTCCTCTTCCATTTTTTCATCTTTGTCTTTGTCATCTTCTTCTTCTTATTTCTTCTCTTCCTCTTCCTCTTCTTCTTTTTCTTTAATTTTCTCATCTTCACTTTCTTTTGCATCTTCTTCCTTCTCTTTCGCTTCTTCTTCTTCTCTCTTTTCTCTTCTTCTCTTTTTCTTCTTCATTATCTTCATTATCATCTTCTTATTAATATTCTTCTTCGTCTTCTTTCTTTCTCTTCTTTTTGTTCTTCTGCTTCCTCGTCTGGTTCCTCTTCTTCTTCTTCGCATTTATCTTCTTCTTCTTCATCTTCTTCTTCTTTTTCCTTTTCTTCATATTCCTCTTCCTCTCCCTCTTCTTCTTCTACCTCCTCTTCTTCTTTTTCTTCCTCATCTTCTTTCTCTTCTTATTTTTCCTTTTCTATTTTTTCTTCGTCTGCATCTTCTTTTTCGTCTTCTTCTTCTTCTTCGTCTTCATCTTCTTATTCTTCTTCTTCTTTTTCGTCTTCGTCTTCATTTTCTTCTTCTATTTCTCTCTCTTACTTTTTCTCTTCTTTTTCATCTCCTTTGCTTCTTCTTTATCTCCTTTTTTCCTTTTTCTACACTCTTCATATTTTTTTCTTCTTCTTCTGCTTCCATTTCTTCATCTTCATCTTTGTCCTCTTCTTCTTCTTATTTCTGCTATTTTTGTTCTTCCTCTTCTTCATCTTTTTATTCCTCTTCTTCTTCTTTTTTCTCACCTTTTTTCTCTTCTTCTTTCTCTTTTTCTTTGATCATCTCTTGTTCTTTCTTTTCCTTTTATATTCATTTTTTCTTCTTGTTCTTTCTTCTCTTCATCTTTCTCCTTCTTTTTTCCTTCATTCATTATTCTTTCTATTTTTCTACTTTCATCTCTTGTTCTTTCTCTTTCGCTTCTTTCTCATCTTTTCATCTTCTTCTTCTTCCTTCTTCTCTTTATCTTTCTCCTCCTTTTTTCTTCATCTTCTTTTTCTGCTTCTTCTACTTCTTCATCTTCTTTTTCTCTTCCTCATCTTTCTTTTCTTCTTTCTCTTCTTCTTCTTCTCCCTCTTCTACATATTCCTCTTCCTCTTGCTCTTCCTCTTCTTTTTCTTCCTCCATTTATTTCGTTTCTTATTTCTCTTCTTATTCTATTAATTCGTCTTCATCTTCGTTTTCTTCTTCTTCCTGCTCTTTCCCCCTTCCTATATTTCGTCTTCTTCTTCTTCGTCTTCTTTCTCTTTTCCTTCTTTCTTGCAAGAGAAAGTGCTCTTTCTCTTCTTTTTCATCTTTTTTGTTTCTTCTTCACCTTCTTTTTTTCCCTTTTCTCCTTCTTCATAGTTTTTTTCTTCTTCTTCATCTTCTTTTTCTTCATCTTTTTTTTTGTCCTCTTCTTCTTCTTTCTTCTCTTCCTTTCCTTCGTCTTCTTTTTCTCCTTCTTTTTCTTCTTCTTGTTCTCTCTCTCTTCTTCTTCCTCTTCTTCTTCGTCTTCTTCTTCTGCTTCTCCTTCTTAGTCTTCTTTTTTCGCTTCTTATTCCTCTTCCTATTCATCTTCCGTTTCTTCATCTTTTTCCTCTTATTCTCCTTATTCTTCTTCCTTTTCCTTTTCGTTTTCCTTTTCCTTTTCCCTTATATCCTCTTCTTCTTCATATTCTTTTTGCTCTTCTTCTTCTTCATCTTCTTTTTCTTCTTCTTCTTTTAATTAATCTTCCCTTTCGTCTTCTTCTTCTTCTTCTACTTCTTGTTCTTCCTCTTTCTCCATTCCTTTTTTTCGTCTTCTTTCTCTTCTTCTTCTTTCTTGCTCTTTCCCCTCTTTTTCATTTCTTTTGCTTCTTCTTTTTTTTTTCCTTTTTCTTCTTCTTCATATTTTTTTCTTGTTTTTCTTCTTCTTTTTCATTATCTTGTTCTTTGTCCTCTTCTTCTTCTTTTCTTCCTTCTCTTCCTCTTCTTCTTCTTCTTCTTTTTCCTCATTTTCTTTTCGTTCTTCGTCCTTCTCGTTTTCTTCTTCTACTTCAATTTCTTCATCTTTTCTTAGTCCTCTTTTTATTTCTTCTCTTTTTGTTCTTCCTCTTCTTCATCTTCTTTCTCTTCTTCTTTCTCTTTTTCTTTTTTCATCTCTTGTTCTTTCTCTTTCTCTTATTTTTATCTTTTTTACTTATTGTTCTTTCTTCTCTTCATCTTTCTCCTCCTCTTCTTCTTCTTCTTTCTCTTCATCTTCATCTTCTTTTTCTGCCTCTTCTACTTCTTCATCTTCTTTTTCTCTTCCTCATCTTCCTTTTCTTCTTTTCTTCTTCTTCTTTCTCTTATTCTTTCTCTTTTTCTTCTCTTATCTCTTGTTCTTTCTCATTCTATTCTTTCTCATCTTTTTTTCTTCTTCTTCTTCTTTCTTCTCTTCATCTTTCTCCTCCTTTTTGCTTCATCTTCTTTTTCTGCTTCTTCTATGCTTCATCTTCTTTTTCTCTTCCTCATCTTTCGTTTCTTCCTTCTCTTCTTCTTCTTCTTCGCCTTCTTCTTTCCCTTCTTCTTTCTTGCCCTTTCTCTTGCTCTTTAATTTCTTTTTCATCTCTTTTTCTTCTTTTTCATCTTCTTTTTTTTTGTTTTTCTCCTTCTTTATATTTTTTTTCTTTTTCTTCTTCCTTTTCTTCATATTCTTCTTTGTCCTCTTCTTCGTCTTTTTTCATCTCTTCCTCTTCTTCTTTTCTTTTCTTCTATTTCTTCATCTTCTTCTTTGTCCTCTTCTTCTTTTTCTTCTTCTTCTTTCTTTTCTTCCTCTTCTTCTTCTTCAGCTTTCTCATCTTCACTTTCTTTTTTATCTTCTTCCTTCTCTGTCGCTTCTTCTTCTTCTCCTCCTTCTTCTCCTTCTTCATATTCTTTTTATTTTTCTTCGTTTTCTTCATCTTCTTGTTTGTCCTCTTCTTCTTATTATTATTATTTCTTCACTTTTTGTTCTTCCTCTTCATCATCTTTTTATTCCTCTTCTTCTTTCCATTTTTTTCTCTTCTTCTTTCTCATCTTCTTTTTCTTTTTCTTCTTTCATCTCTTGTTCTTTCTCTTCTTTCTATCTTTTTTTCTTCTTCTTGTTCATTCTTCTTCTCTTCATCTTTCTCCTCCTTTTTTTCTTCGTCTTCTTTTTCTGTTTCTTCTACTTCTTCATCTTCTTTTTCTCTTCCTCATGTTCCATTTCTTCTTCTTCTTTCTCTTTTTCTTTCGCTTCTTATTCCTCTTCCTTTTCATTTTCCATTTCTTCATCTTTTTCCTCTTATTTTCCTTATTTTTCTTTTTTTTCCTTTTCCTTATGTTCCTATGTCCTCTTCTTCTTCTTGTTCTTTATCTTCTTTTTCTTCACTTTCTTTTGGTTCTTCTTCCTTGTCGTTCTCTTCTTCTTCTTCTTCTTCTTCTTCCATTTCTTCATCATCTTCTTCCTCTCCTCTCCTCTCCTCTCCTCTCCTCTCCTCTCCTCTCCTCTCCTCTCCTCTCCTCTCCTCTCCTCTCCTCTCCTCTCCTCTCCTCTCCTCTCCTCTCCTCTCCTCTCCTCTCCTCTCCTCTCCTCTCCTCTCCCCTCCTCTCCTCTCCTCTCCTCTCCTCTCCTCTCTTCTCTTCCTCTTCTTCTTCTTCAACTTTCTATTCTTCACTTTCTTTTGCATCTTCTTCTTTCTCTTCCTTCTTCATATTCCTTTTCTTCTTCTTCCTTTTCTTCATCTTCGTCTTTGTTCTCTTCTTCTTTTTTTTATTTCTTCTCAATTTGCTCTTTCTCTTATTCTTCTTCCTCCTCTTATTTCTTTTCTTATTTCTCGTCTTCCTCTTTTTCTTCGTCTTCATCATCTTTTCCTTCGTCTTCGTCTTCATTTTCTTCTTCTTCTCTCTCTTCCTCTTTCTCTGCTTTTTCATCTCCTTTGCTTCTTCTTCATCTTCTTTTTTCCTTTTTCTACACTTTTCATATTTTTCTCTTTTTCTTCTGTTTCCATTTCTTCATCTTTATCTTTGTCCTCTTCTTCTTCTTCTTATTTCTTCTCTTTTTGTTCTTATTCTTCTTCTTTCTCTTTTTTCTTTTTTTTCTTCTTCTTCTTCTTTCTCTTATTCTTCCTCTTTTTCTTTTTTCATCTCTCGTTCTTTCTCTTTCTCTTCTTTCTCATCTTTTTATACCCTGAACCCATTAAAAATGGGTAATCAGGATATAATGGTTTTGTTGCAGCCCAAATGTATGTAACAGGCAGAAGGAGGCGTGGCAGACCCCATAAAGTTTATATATTCTTGATCAGGACGACAAGCCGAGTCGATTGAGCCCTGTCCGTCTGTCTGTCTGACGTCTGTCCGTATGTTTGAACGCGTGGATCTCAGAACCTATAATAGCTAGAGACTTGAACTTTTTTTTTATAGATTCGTGTATATCACGCGCAGGTCGAGTTCGTTTTAGAAATTCGATAACTCTTCTCGTTCTTTTTTTATCGATTAAAAACGAAATCGATTTTCAGTTTTAAAATTATATCTTCTACATCTTTATAGTTAGAGACTCCAAATCTTGTATTTAGCTTAATGGGACTTTTATACAATTTTGATTTTTGTTAAATTTTGGATGCCACGCCCCCTTCGCCCAAATTTTCAAAACACTTATTTCAAATACTACAGACTTGTGCTTTTGCACATACACGCATATGAATGATATAATTACGCTGCGCAAGTTTGATTAAGAAATTCGATCTACAAAAAAAGTTATTAAGCATTTAGTTTCCCATAACACGCACATATTGGCGCAGCGAAGTCGCTGAGTAAATTGCGCAGTTAGCAGAGCGTATACGTGTGCGTGTGTATGTATGCGTTGCTTGCAATATACATACATATGTATGTATGTACACATGTACATACTGTATATATTTACATATATATAAAATAAGAGTAACATTGATATAACTTAAATAAAGTCAATATAATATACATATGTACATACATACATATGAATAGATGAAATGCATTATGTTATAAAACGAAACGTTTACCAAACGTTTACGTACACACGCGCATGGCAACAGCAGCAGAAGCTCTAGAAAATTCGAAGAATTCATAACAACAACAACAAAGACAAATTGGGGATGAATTTTAAGCAGAAGTTCAGCAGCTCAGTAGCAGCAGCTCAGTAGCTCAATAACTGTACTTAGGAATTCGCTATCTCACTCTTATGTATTGCAACGGCTGTGTTGATAGAAGCGATGATCGCCGACATAAAGTCTCGGGTTCGATTCTCTAAGCTGACGTCAAAACTTTTTTTATGCAAGTTACTTAATCTTCTTTTTTTTAATTCCTTAATTTAATTTAAAATTATATACAAACTTTGAAGTGCATTTAAAGCCGCCGATGGGCGGGGTTCAGGGTAGACTAGAGTTTCCTTACTTGTTTTCTTCATCTTCTTATTCTCTTCCTCATCTTTCGATTCCTCTTTCTTTTCTTCTTCGTCTTCGTCTTCTTTTTTGTTCTTCCTCTTCTCCCTCTTCTACATATTCCTCTTCCTCTTCCTCTTCCTCTTCCTCTTCCTCTTCCTCTTCCTCTTCCTCTTCCTCTTCCTCTTCCTCTTCCTCTTCCTCTTCCTCTTCCTCTTCTTCTTCTTCTTCTTCTTTCTCTTCTTTTTCTGATTCTTCTACTTCTTCATGTTCTTTTTCTCTTCCACATCTTTCGTTTCTTCTTTCTCTTCTTCTTCTTCTTTCTCCTGTTCCTCTTCTTCTTCTTCCTCATCTTATTTCTTTTCTTATTTCTATTCTTCTTCTTTTTCTTCGTCATCATCTTCTTTATCTTCTTCTTTTTCTTTTTCTTCGTCTTCTTTTTCCACTTCCTCTTCTTCTTCTTCTTTTCGTTTTTTTTTTTTTTTTTCTTCTTCATGATCATCTTCTTCTTGTTATTATTCTTCTTATTTTTCTACTTCGTGTTTTTTTTCTTCCGATTCTTCTTTTTCTTCTTTTTGTTCTTCTGCTTCCTCTTCTGGCTCCTCTTCTCCTTCTTCGCATTTATCTTCTTCGTCTTTCTCTGCTTCTTCTTTTTCCCCTTCTTGTTCTCTCTCTTCTGCTTCCTCTTCTTCTGCGTCTTCTTCTTCTTCTGCTTCTTCTTCTTCCTTTTCTTCTTTCGCTTCTTATTCCTCTTCCTTTTCATCTTCCGTTTCTTCATCTTTTTCTTCTTATTCTCCTTATTCTTCTTCCTTTTCCTTTTCCCTTCTCCTTCGTCTTCTTCTTCTTTCTCTTCCTCTTTCTCCCTTACTTTTTTCGTATTCTTCGTCTTCTTTCTCCTCTTCTTTCTCTTCTTCTTCTTTCTTGCTCTTTCTCTTGCTCTTTCTCTTCTTTTTCATTTTTTTTGCTTCTTCTTCATCTTGTTTTTTCCTTTTTCTCCTTCTTCATTTTTTTTCTTCTTCTTCTTGTTTGTCCTCTTCTTCTTCTTCTTATTCTTTCTTCTTTTCCTTTTTTCTTCCTCTTCTTTCTCTTCTGTATCTTCACTTGCTTTTCTTTCTTCTTCTTTTTCGTTCTCTTCTTCTTCGATTTCTTCATCTTATTTTTTGTCCTTTTCATATTTTTTTTTCTTCCTCTTCTTCATTTTCTTTCTCTTTTTCTTCTTTCATCTCTTGTTCTTTTTCTTTCTCTTATTTATATCTCTTTATGTTCTTTTTGTTCTTTCTTCTCTTCGTCTATCTCCTCCTCTTCGTTTTCATCTTCTTTTTCTGATTCTTCTACATCTTCATCTTCTTCTTCTCTTCCTCTTCTTCTTTTCTTCTTCTTCTTTTTCTTCTTATTCTTCTTCGTCTTCTTATTTCTCTTCTTCTCTTATTCTTTCACTTTTTCCTCTTTTAACTCTTTTTCTTTCCCTTTATCTTCTTTCTCAACCTTTCTTCTTCTTCTTTTTTCTTCTCTTCATTTTTCTCCTCTTTTTTTCTTCATCTTCTTTTTCTGCTTCTTCTACTTCTTCATATCATTTTTCTCTTCCTTCCTTTTCTTATTTACATCTTCTTCATCTTCTTCTTTCTCTTCGTGTTTCTCTTCTTTTTCTTCGTCTTCATCTTCTTTTTCTTCTTCTTGCTCTTTTTCTTTTTCTTCGTCTTCTCCTTCTGCTTCTCCTTCTCCCGCTTCTTCTTTCGCTTTGTATTCCTGTTCCTTTTCATCTTCCGTTTCTTCATATTTTTCCCCTTATTCTCCTTATTCTACTTCCTTTTCCTTTTCCCCTATATTGTCTTCTTATTCTTCTTTTTTCTCATCTTCTTCTTCATCTTCTTCTTCTTCTTCAATTTGCTCTTCTTCACTTTCTTTTGCATCTTATTCCGTCTCTTTCGCTTCTTCTTCGTCTTCTCCTTCTTCATAGTCTTTTTCTTCTTCTTCCTTTTCTTCATCTTCTTCTGTGTCCTCTTCTTCTTCTTATTGCTTCTCTTTTTGTTTTCCTCTTTTTCATCTTCTTATTCCTCTTCTTCTTTCTCTTTTTCTTCCTCTTCTTCTTTCTCTTCTTCTTCTTCCTCTTCTTCCTCTTCTTCATCTTCTTATTTCTGTTTTTCTTTGCCTTATTCTTTCTCTTTTTCTTCTTTCATCTCTTGTTCTTTCTCTTTCTCTTCTTTTAATCTTTTTTTCTACTTCTTATTCTTTCTTCTCTTCATCTTTCTCTACCTCGTCTTCTGCATCTTCTTTTTCCGCTTCTTCTACTTCTTCAACTTATTTTTTTCTTCCTCATCTTCCTTTTTTGTCTTTTCTTCTTTTCTTCTTCTTCTTCGTCTTATTTTTGTTCTTTCTCTTCTTCTTCTTCTCCCTCTTCTACATATTCCTCTTCCTCTTCCTCTTGCTCTTCCTCTTCTTCTTCATCCTCCTCTTCCTCCTTTTCTTCTTTCTCATCTTATTTCTTTTCTTATTTCTCTTCTTTTTCTTCGTCTTCATCTTCTTCTTTTTCTTCTTCTTTCATATCTCTTTCTTCTTCATCATCTTTTTTTTCTTATTATTTCTTTCTTATTTTTCTTCTTTTGGTTTTTCTGCTTCCTCTTCTCCTTCTTCTTCTTCCTTTTCCTCATATTCGTCTTCCCTTTCCTCTTCCTCTACCTCCTCTTCTTCCTCCTCCTCTTCTTCTTCTTCCTCATCTTTTTTCGTTTCTTATTTCTCCTCTTCTTTTTTTCTTCGTCTTCCTCTTATTCTCCTTATTCTTCTTCCTTTTCCTTTTCCCCTATATCTTCTTCTTCTTTTTTTCTTCTTCTGTTTAATCTTCTTCTTTTTCTTCTTCTTCTTCCTGTGATTTATCTTCTCCTTCGTCTTCTTCTTCTTCTTTCTCTTCTTCTTTCTCTTCTTTTTTCTCTTCTTCTTTTTTCTCGCTCTTTCGCTTCTTTTCATCTCTTTTGCTTCTTCTTCATCTTCTTTTTATCCTTTTTCTTCTTCTTCATATTTTTTTCTCTTTCTTCTTCTTCTTCTTTTTTGTCCTCTTTTTCTTCTTCTTTCTTCTCTTCCTCTTCTTCTTCCCATTCTTTCTCTTCTTTTTCTTCACTTTCTTTTTGTTCTTCTTCCTTCTCGGTCTCTTCTTCTTCTTCAATTTCTTCATCTTATTTTTTGTCCTCTTCTTATTTCTTCTCTTTTTGTTCTGCCTCTTCTTCATCTTCTTTTTCATCTTCTTTCATATTTTGTTCTTTCTCTTTCTCTTATTTATATCTATTTTTCTTCTTTTTGTTCTTTCTTTCTTTATCTTTCTCCTCCTCTTCTTTTTCATCTTCCTTTCTGTTTCTTCTACATCTTCATCTTCTTCTTCTCTGCCTCATCTTCCTTTTCTTCTTTTTTTCTTCTTCTTTGTCTTCTTATTCTTCTTCGTCTTCTTCTTTCTCTTCTTCTTTCTCATATTCTTTCACTTTTTCCTCTTCTAACTCATTTTCTTTCCCTTTATCTTCTTTCTTACATTTTTTTCTTCTTCTTCTTCTTCTGTTTCTTCTACTTCTTCATCTTATTTTCCTCTTCGTCATCTTCCTTTTCTTATTTTCTTCTTCTTTGTATTTTCTTTCTATTCTTCTTTCTCTTATTCTTTCTATTTTTCTCATCCCTCATCTTTCGTTTGTTCTTTCTTTTCTCCTTCTTCGTCTACTTTTTGTTCTTCCTCTTCTTCTTCTTCTCCCTCTTCTACATATTCCTCTCCATCTTCCTCTTCCTCTTCTTTTTCTCCCTCCTCTTCCTCTTCTTCTTCTTCTTCCTCCCCTTCTTCTTTCTCTTCTTTTTCTGCTTCTTCTACTTCTTCATCTTCTTTTTCTCTTCCTCATCTGTCGTTTCTTCTCTCTCTTCTTCTTTTTCGTCTCCTTCTTCTTCTTTCTCTTATTCTTTCTATTTTTCTGCTTTCATCACTTGTTGATTCTTTTTTTCTTCTTTCTCATCTTTTTTTCTTCTTCTTCTTCCTTTTTCTCTTCATCTTCCTCCTCCTTTTTTTCTTCTTTCTCTTCTTCTTCTTCGTCTTCTTTTTGTTCCTCCTCTTCTTCTTTTTCTCCCTATTCTACATATTCCTCTTCCTCTTTCTCTTCCTAATCTTCCTCTTCCTCTTCCTCTTTTTCTTCTTATTTATTTTCTTATTTCTCTTCTTCTTCTTTTTCTTCGTCTTCATCTTTTTCTTCTTCTTCGTCTGCTTTTTCTTTTTCTTCGTCTGCTTTTTCTTCTTCTTTTATCTCTTTTTCATCTTCGTCATTTTTTTCTTCTTATTATTATTCTTTTTATTTTTCTACTTCGTCTTTTATTCTCCCTCTTCTTCTTTTCCTTCTTTTTGATCTTCTGCTTCCTCTTCTGGTTCCTCTTCTCCTTCTTCGCATTTATCTTTTTCTTTCTCTTCTTGTTCTTCTTCCATTTCTTCATATTCCTCTTCATTTTCCTCTTCCTCTACCTTTTCTTCTTCTTCTTCTTCCTCATCTTCTTTCTCTTCTTATTTCTCCTTTTCATCTTCCGTTTCTTCATCTTTTTCCTCTTATTCTCTTTATTCTTCTTCCTTTTCCCTTTCCTTTTCCCTATATCATCTTCTACGTCATCTTCTTCTTCTTCCTTTAATTAATATTCTCCTTCGTCTTCTTCTTTTTCTTCCTCTCTCTCTCCATTCCTCTTTATGTCTTCTTCTTCTTTGTCTTCTTCTTCTTTTTTGCTCTTTCCCTTCTTTTTCATCTATCTTGCTTCTTCTTCATCTTCTTTTTTTACTTTTTCTCCTTATTCATATTTTTTTATTCTTTCTATCTTTCTTCTTTTCATTTCATTTTTTTTTCTTCTTCTTCTTCTCCTTTTTTTCTTCACGTTCTTTTTCTGGTTCTTCTACTTCTTCATCTTCTTTTTCTCTTTCTTATCTTTCGTTTCTTTTTCTCTTCTTCTTCTTCGTCTTCTTTTTGTTCTTCCTCCTCTTCTTCTTCTTCTTCCTTCTCTCCCCCTTCTTCTTATTTCTCTTCATTTTCTTCGCCTTTTTTTTCTTCTTCTTCCTTGTTCTCTTCTTTTTATACCCTGAACCCATTAAAAATGGGTTATCAGGGTATAATGGTTTTGTTTCAGCCCAAATGTATGTAACAGGCAGAAGGAGGCGTGGCAGACCCCATAAAGTATATATATTCTTGATCAGGACGACATGCCGAGTCGATTGAGCCCTGTCCGTCTGTCTGTCTGTCCTTCTGTCCGTCTGTCCGTCCGTCCGTCTGTCCGTCTGTCCGTATGTTTGAACGCGTGGATCTCAGAACCTATAATAGCTAGAGACTTGAGCTTTTTTATAGATTCGTGTATATCACGCGCAGGTCGAGTTTGTTTTAAGGAAAGTCGATCTACAAAAAAAGCTATTAAGCATATAGTTTCCCATAACACGCACATATTGGCACAGCGCAGTCGCTGAGTAAACTGCGCAGTTAGCAGAGCGTATGCGTTGCTTGCAATATATATACATATGTATGTACATATGTACATACTGTATATATTTACATATATATAAAATAAGAGTAACATTGATATAACTTAAATAAAGTCAATATAATATACATATGTACATACATATGTACATACATATGAATAGATGAAATGCATTATGTTATTAAACGAAACGTTTACTAAACGTTTACGTACACACGCGCGAATTATGTACTTCCATGAAAATTCAGGAGTCAATACATGTTCTTTATTTGTGATCTCGAATACAACTGATGCTTATTCAATTCTAGGTTCCGAATGAATCTCGGATTTTGTCTTATTTAATTAAAAGTGTTTAGGTTATGCAGCTGGAGCTGCTACAATTGTTTATGTTAACATTTCTGTTTTGGTATGCTGCTCAAGGTCTTGGAGCTTGAATGTTTATGTTTACAATATTGGGTATGCTGCCTAAAGTGTTTAGGTTATGCAGCTGGAGCTGCTACAATTGTTTATGTTTACAGTATTGGGTATGCTGGGCTATTGGGACAATACCACTTAATAAGTGTCCACTATTCTTGTGGCACTTTTGGTTAATGGAGTTTTTACATTAAGGTGGATTGCAAACCTTTGGTGTCGGCGGGAATTACGGGAAGTGATGCTAATGGCATAACTCCTCTCCTGTTAGAGTATGAATTCTCCTGAATTCTTTTTAAATTAATGTTAATATTTTGCCTTTTGCAGCGTAAGTATATATAAATGCTTAAACATATAAAAATGATTAAAAGTATTAATATAATGCCATTTGTTATCTTTTTTTCGTATTTTAGTTCTGTGATTTCTTTTGAATTTTCAAAGTTTGTTATTGTTAAATGATCAAAATTAATAGTGTTTTTGTACGTTTGATTTAAAAGTTCTGTGGGATAAAAAAATTTTTCGTAAAATTCTACTTTTTTATTGGAAAATGTTTCTTTTAAAATTTGTATTTTGCAATTTCCAAATTGTATTAGATTATTTCCGTTTAATAGAATATTTCTTTTGTCGCAATTTTGATATAGTTTTTCTTTTCTGGCATTTTTAATTATTAGTGTATCATCATCAATTTCTTCAATACTTGTAATATTATTAAATATAAATTTGCAATTGTTAGTAATGGTGCAACTTTTACTTAATTTTAGTTCCTTTAAAATTGTATTTGGTTTATATTCCAATGTTTTATTGTTAATCTCTATAATTAATAGGTTTTCTTGATCAATTTGAATATAATCATTGTTAGGCATTGGGATGAGTAGTTTCACATCAACATTTATATAATTTTTTGGAATTTTTATTGCTATTATTATGCAATTATTTTTGTATTTCAGAATGCCCATACGAATTAATTTTAGTTTATAAAAGTCAATATCAAATTTATTTATTTCTTCTTCTGATAAGATTTCGGGTAGAATTATGTTATTCTTTGCAGAGGCTATATTTTCCTGAATATAATTAACTTTGAATTCAATATTTTTTAATTTTTGCATTTGGTCATTGTATAGAATTTTCATTAAGATTCTTTTATTTTGACTATTCATACTTGTAAGTGTTTCATTAATAATTATTCTGTCATGTTTAATTGTTTCGGCTAAACTGTGTATTGTATCGTTAAAATGTGAGTTTATAACAATTTGTTGATTCATATTATTTATAATGTTATGATTATTTTGATCAATTACTTCGAGGTGTTCTAAAATATCTGTTCTGTCTTCGTCGTCCATGAGTCCAAAAAGCCATTTATATGTTGTTCCTGCTATGTTTAACAGTCCTCTTTTATTTCTACTATATGGTGTTATAGATTTGATTTTTGCTTTTATTAAATTGATTTCGGCTAATAAGTCATTTTTGTCTGTAATGTCAACTTCTTGTATGTTTGTTTCTATTTGTTTTAATATATTTAGAAGAGGGTCAATATTAATAATATGTAATATGATAATTGTTTCATTAACTATTTCCGTTGGATAGATTTGTATAGGTGCATATCCTGCACTTAATTGTATTGGTTCAATCTGTAACCTTGTTTGTACCGTAGACAAGTTGGGTAAAATGATGCACAAAATGATTAATATCTGTGAAATAGAAAAATCTTTGTCAAAGCTGCCAATCTGTTTCTTGTTAAGGCTTGTCAATTCTTGTTTTAACGGTCTTTTGATATTACATTTGTGAATATTTTGTAATTCTGCAAATCTGAAATAAGGTTCATCCTTATGTCTAATTCTTTTATAGTTTTTAATCGCACCTTCCTGTCTTTCTTCATTATATTCTTCTCTTGTATTGTTTCTTTTGTTTATAATCATTTCTTGTATTCCTCAATAGTATTTTTAATTTACTTTTATCTTCTGTATTTTTACATGATTCGGTGTACATTTTATTGTTGAATGATAACGATTATTATAAACTGTTATTGCTAATTGTATTTTGGATTCAATGGATAGTTCATTATTTTCTATTCCTGCTATTATTTCAATTAATGTAGAATGTAGTCTTTCAATATCAGCGTTTCCTGTATGTGAATTAGGCTTTGTATAATGTATTTCAATATCTTCTTTGTTTAAAAAGTATATATGTTCTGATCTAAATTCATTATCCATTATTATTTTCTGTGGTTTATTAAATTTTGCAAAATGTTCAATCATGATTTGCATTTAGTTCGCCAATTTCTATCTGTTATGTTATAAGCAACTGCAAATGTGAGTTTATCTATAATTTAACGAAAATTTTGTTTTATGTGAAATATGTCTAAATGTATAATTTGATTTTTAGTATCTGGTGTTTCTGTATATTGAAACTTAGGTCTTATGGGTTTTCTATCATATTTTATTTCTTTGCACTTTTTACAATTTGATATTATTAATTGAATATGGTCCCTTATTTTGGAAAATAGATTTTATCTTTTAATGAATTGAATGCCTCATTTATACCACTGTGTAATGAATCTTTTGAATGGTAAATTGAAATTTGTTTATTAATTCTTCCTCAGTTGAAATTTCTTGGCCTCTTTTTGTACATTTGAAAAATTTTATATTTTTAGAGTGAGAGAAAATATTTATTAATATGCCTTGTATTTTATGATATTCTGAGTCTGGTACTTCTGAAAAAATTCCTACTGTTCCTTTTTCTATATTGTTTTGTAATTTTATTTCGATTTCATTTTCTGTATCTGCTGGATTTACTTCGATTATTTTTCTTCCGTGGTGTATATTAATATTATCTGTTCTGAATACGTAATTATTATCTAGTTTTATATTTATTAACAATATCGTTTTTTATATAAAAATAGTTAATTCCTCTTCATCTGCTGAATGTTGTGTGTTTGTTATATCAAAATTAGATTCCTCTTTATTGTCTTTATTGATTAACTGAGCTGTTTCTTGTCTGCTTAAAAAATCTGCTACTTTATTGTCTTTGCCTTTTAAATATGTAATATTATAATCAAATTCCTGAAGTTTTAAAATCCATCTTTGATGTCTAGCTGTCATTTCTTTTCCTTTGAATTTTGATATAATTTATAATTATAATTTCAAATTTATTACCAATCAAATAATGTTTAAAATAATTTACAGCATGTACAATAGACAAAAATTCTTTATCAATTGTACTATAATTCTTCTCATGTTTGTTAAGTGTTCGTGAAACGAATGCAATTGGTTGTCCTTGTTGAGATAAAACTGCACCTATGGCAAAATCACTGGCATCAGTAGTGATTGTAAATGGTTTGTCAAATTCTGGATATTTTAATATTGGATGTGAGCTTATAAGAGTTTTAAGATTTTCAAATGCATCTATAAACTGTGGGTCATTTAAGCAATTTTGGAATAGTCTTTAATAAATTTTCTGTAAAATCCTGTCATTCCTAGGAATCCTTTTAATTGTCTTTCAGTTTTCGGCAATGGAATTTCTTTTATTGCTTCTATTTTTCTTGGGTTTGGTTTTAATCCGTCTTTTGTCAGAATATGTCCCAAATATTCCGTATGTTTATTCATAAAGGAGCATTTGTCTGGTTGTATTTTCAAATTATGATTTCTGAGTGTTTTGAAAATTTTTTCTAGAGCAACCTTATGTTCTTCTAATGTTGTTGAAAATATTAAAATATCATCAAGATATACTACACAAATTTTGTTTATATATTCCCTTAATATTTCGTTCATTAAACGTTGGAAAGTAGCTGGAGCATTTTTTAACCCGAATGGCATTCTAACATATTCGTACAATCCCATTGGTGTTATGAAAGCTGTTTTTTCAATATCTTCTTCTGCCATTAATATTTGATGGTAGCCTTTTGCTAAATCAAGAGTAGTAAAATATTGGGCTTTACCAAGTTTATCTAATACAGCGTCCATGATAGGTATTGGATACTTATCTGGAACGGTTACTTGATTTAATCGCCTATAATCAACACATATACGATATTTCTGAATTCCTGAGTTATCAATTTTTTTCTTAATAACACATATAGGAGAGCTATATTTGCTTTTGCTTTTTCTTATTATTCCACTTTTTTCCATTTCAATTATTTGTTTTCTTACTTCTTCTTCATATTTTGGAGAAACCCTATAGATTTTTGAATTTATAGGATGATCTGTAGTAGTTTTTATGTTGTGAACTATTGTGTTGGTATTAGTTAACTGATCACCTTCTTTAAAATATAATTTTTCATACTTTTTCGTTAGATTTTTTATTATCTGAATTTCCTCAACATTGAGCTCTTTTAGCTTAAAGTCATCAATTTCACCTACTTCCATTACACAAATATCTTCTGATAGTTTGGAAAGGAAAGGAATTTCGACTCCATTGCAAAGCTTTATTATTTGGTTTTTAAAATCTATATTTTCAAAGTTTCCTTGGATAAAATCCATGCCCAATAGAAAATCATACGATTTTTCCAGGGACATAGCTACCCATCTTGTTCTTGCACAATCTGCATATTTAAATTCACTTGGCACTTCTGTTTTAACTAAATAGTTGTCATTTTTTATTTCTCCATTAATAGTGTAAATGGTTTTTGAAAATTTTTCAAGCATTTTATATTTTGATTCATGCACATTTTTGGTGTTCAATATACTTATAGTAGATCCAGTATCCACTAAAATTAGAAAAGTATCTCCCTCAATTGTTCCTTTAATAAAAATTTTTCTTTTATCCGAGGCTAGTTGGTAAAAAAAACTCTTCCTGTTTGTTTTCGTTATTTGAATTGTTATTTACTTCTTCGTCATATAAATTGTCTACACTCATTGCTTCTGGTGGTGGTTGCTGATAATTTTGTGTATTATTTGCATTTTGATTTTGTCGAATATTTTGACTTTGCTGTCTGTTAAAGTTTTGATTTTGTGTTACGTTTTGGCTTTGTTGCTGTCTGTTATAGTTTTGGTTTTGTCTAACATTCTGACTTTGCTGCTGTCTATTATAGTTTTGGTTTTGTCTAACATTCTGACTTTGCTGCTGTCTATTTTGTCTTTGGTAATCATTATTTGGCTGATATTGTTCATTATTTTTATTATTATTTTCGTTAGAATTTCTGTTGTCTGTGTATCGTCTTGAGTTTTGGTTATTCTGTTCATTAAATTGTCTGTTATTATTGTTTGATGAATAGTCATTGTCTCTTTTTATTAATAGTTTTTGATTTAAATTTCCAAAATTTAGACCAATGAAATTTGAAAGTTCATTTCTGACATCTGTTAAAGTTGTTTTATTCATTAGGGCAATTGCCATTGGACCACATGCTACTTCTTTAACTCTTTGAATCAATAATCCACTTAGGATATCTACTAGTCTGCTATTATTCTCAAAGACCGAAAAATCAGTAATTTCCTCAACAATGATTCTTATTTTGTTATCAAGATCTCTTACACTTGTTACTCTTAGATTATTTATTTTCCTGGTTAGTCCCATTTGATCCGTTCTTGGCCTATAGTGATGTCGCAAACGAATTTTACATTCCGCCCAATTTGTTGGTGGATTAATATTAAGCATAGTTCTAGCCTGACCTTGAATTTTGGTGTTGAATATGACAGTGAAGACCTGATCGTTGTCATCATACTCCTCCATGATCTGATCCACTGCAGACACGAATCCATGTAAAGTTCCATCCTGGCCATTGAAAATCGGTAAATATCTCGTCTCCTTCTCGATGCAGTTCCTTTGAGTTGTAACTGGATTTCTGCCTTCACCTTCTCTTGCAATTATGACATTAGTTAATAATTGAATGCATTGCTGCATTTCAACTATTGGTTGTTGATTTGCCATTTTAAGTTATATATATATATATATTTTTTTTTTAAAGTTATTGTTTTGTATGAATTAAATTTATTGTTTCGTTAACTTGGATTACTTTCAAAGTTTCCACAATAATTGTTTTTATTCACACTTTTAAATTGTACAGTTTTTTTTATTGTTTCGTTGACTTGGATTACATCCAAAGTTTCCACAATAATTCTTTTCTGCACTTAGTTATTTGTAACAAACAATTTTTTTATTGTTTCGTTGACTTTGAGTTAATTTCAATGTTTCCACAATAATTGTCAAACTGTTGTTACTTGAGTACCGGCTGCGCCAATTATGTACTTCCATGAAAATTCAGGAGTCAATACATGTTCTTTATTTGTGATCTCGAATACAACTGATGCTTATTCAATTCTAGGTTCCGAATGAATCTCGGATTTTGTCTTATTTAATTAAAAGTGTTTAGGTTATGCAGCTGGAGCTGCTACAATTGTTTATGTTAACATTTCTGTTTTGGTATGCTGCTCAAGGTCTTGGAGCTTGAATGTTTATGTTTACAATATTGGGTATGCTGCCTAAAGTGTTTAGGTTATGCAGCTGGAGCTGCTACAATTGTTTATGTTTACAGTATTGGGTATGCTGGGCTATTGGGACAATACCACTTAATAAGTGTCCACTATTCTTGTGGCACTTTTGGTTAATGGAGTTTTTACATTAAGGTGGATTGCAAACCTTTGGTGTCGGCGGGAATTACGGGAAGTGATGCTAATGGCATAACTCGCGTGGCAACAGCAGCAGAAGCATCTAGAAAATTCGAAGAATTCATAACAACAACAACAAACATAAATTGGGGATGAATTTTCGGCAGAAGTTCAGCAGCTCAGTAGCAGTAGCTCAGTAGCTCAATAACTTTACTTAGGAATTCACTATCTCACTCTTATGTATTGCAACGGCTGTGTTGGTAGAAGCGATGATCGCCGACATAAAGTCTCGGGTTCGATTCTCCAAGTTGACGTCAACTTTTTTTATGCAAGTTACTTAATCTTTTTTTTTTTAAATTTTTTGATTTAATTTAAAGATATATACAAACTTTGAAGTGCATTTAAAGCCGCCGATAGGCGGGGTTCAGGGTATTTCCTAGTCGGGCACCTCCGACTAGAGTTTCCTTACTTGTTTCTCTTCCACTTCCTCTTCTTCTTCAACTTTCTCTTCTTCTCTTTCTTTTGCATCTTCTTCATTCTCTTTCGCTTCCTCTTCTTCTTCCTTTTCTTTTTCCTCTTCTTCTTCTTCTTCTTATTTCTTCTCTTTTTGTTCATCTTCTTCATCTTCTTATTCCTCCTCTTGTTTCTCTTTTTCTTTATCTTCTTCTTCTTCTTTATTTCATCTTCTTTTTCTTTTTTGCTTCTTCTTTCTCTTTTCTTCTCCATCATCTTCTTTTTCTTATTATTATTCTTCTTATTTTTCTTCTTCGTCTTTTTTTTTCTCTTCGTCTTTTTGTTCCTTTGCTTCCTCTTCTGGTTCCTCTTCTCCTTCTTCACATTTATCTTCTTCTTCTTCTTGTTCCTCATCTTCTTTCTCTTCTTATTTCTCCTCTTTTTTTTTCTTCGTCTTCATCTTCTTTTTCTTCGTCTTTATCTTCTTTTTCTTCGTCTTTGTCTTTTTTTTCTTTTTTCTGTCCTCTCTCTTCTTCTTCCGCTTCTTCTTCGTCTTCTCCTTCTGCTTCTCCTTCTCCCTCTTCTTCTTTCGCTTCTTATTCCTCTTCCTTTTCATCTTCCATTTATTTATCTTTTTCCTCTTATTTTCCTTATTCTTCTTCATTTTCCTTTTCTTTTCCCTTTTCCCCTATATCCTCTTCTTCTCCCTCATCTTCTTTCTCATTTTTTTTCTTCGTCTTCTTCAGTCTTCTCTTCAACTTTCTGCTCCTTTTTTTCTTCATGTTCTTTTTCTCTTCTCATCTTTCGTTTCTTTTTTCTCTTCTTCTTCTTCGTCTTCTTTTTGTTCTTCCTCTTCTTTTTCTTCTCCCTCTTCTACATATTCCTCTACCTCTTCCTCTTGCTCTTCCTCTTCTTTATCTTCTCCTCCTTCTTCTTCTTCTTCTTGTTCTTCTTCCTTCGCTTCCTCTTTTTCTTCGTCCTTATCTTATTTCTTTTCTTATTTTTCTTCATCTTCTTTATCTTCGTCTTCATCTTCTTTTTCTTTTTCTTTTATTTATTTTTCTTCTTCATCATCTTTTTCTTCTTACTAATATTCTTCTTAGTTTTCTACTTCGTATTTTTTTCTCCCTCTCCTTCTTTTTCTTCTTTTCCTTCATCTTCTGGTTTCTCTTCTCCTTCTTCGCAATTATCTTCTTCTTCTTTCTCTTTTTCTTCTTCTTCCTTTTCTTCATATTCCTCTTCCTCTTCCTCTTGCTCTTTTTTCATCTTTCTCCTCCTTTTTTTCTTCATCTTCTTTTTCTCTTCCTCATCTTTCGTTTCTTCTTTCTCTTCTTCTTCTTCGTCTTCTTTTTGTTCCTCCTCTTCTCCTTCTTCGCATTTGTCTTCTTCTTCTTCTTCTTCCTCATCTTCTTTCTCTTCTTCTTCTTCCTCTTCTTCTTCTTCTTCATCTTCTTATTTCTGTTTTTCTTTGCCTTATTCTTTCTCTTTTTCTTCTTTCATCTCTTGTTCTTTCTCTTTCTCTTCTTTTAATCTTTTTTTCTACTTCTTATTCTTTCTTCTCTTCATCTTTCTCTACCTCGTCTTCTGCATCTTCTTTTTCCGCTTCTTCTACTTCTTCAACTTATTTTTTTCTTCCTCATCTTCCTTTTTCGTCTTTTCTTCTTTTCTTCTTCTTCTTCGTCTTATTTTTGTTCTTTCTCTTCTTCTTCTTCTCCCTCTTCTACATATTTCTCTTCCTCTTCCTCTTGCTCTTCCTCTTCTTCTTCTTCCTCCTCTTCCTCCTTTTCTTCTTTCTCATCTTATTTCTTTTCTTATTTCTCTTCTTTTTCTTCGTCTTCATCTTCTTCTTTTTCTTCTTCTTTCATATCTTTTTCTTCTTCATCATCTTTTTTTTCTTATTATTTCTTTCTTATTTTTCTTCTTTTGGTTTTTCTGCTTCCTCTTCTCCTTCTTCTTCTTCCTTTTCCTCATATTCGTCTTCCCTTTCCTCTTCCTCTACCTCCTCTTCTTCCTCCTCCTCTTCTTCTTCTTCCTCATCTTTTTTCGTTTCTTATTTCTCCTCTTCTTTTTTTCTTCGTCTTCCTCTTATTCTCCTTATTCTTCTTCCTTTTCCTTTTCCCCTATATCTTCTTCTTCTTTTTTTCTTCTTCTGTTTAATCTTCTTCTTTTTCTTCTTCTTCTTCCTGTGATTTATCTTCTCCTTCGTCTTCTTCTTCTTCTTTCTCTTCTCTTTTCTCTTCTTTTTTCTCTTCTTCTTTTTTCTCGCTCTTTCGCTTATTTTCATCTCTTTTGCTTCTTCTTCATCTTCTTTTTATCCTTTTTCTCCTTCTTCATATTTTTTTCTTTTTCTTCTTCTTCTTCTTCTTTGTCCTCTTCTTTTTCTTCTTCTTTCTTGTCTTCCTCTTCTTCTTCCCATTCTTTCTCTTCTTTTTCTTCACTTTCTTTTTGTTCTTCTTCCTTCTCGGTCTCTTCTTCTTCTTCAATTTCTTCATCTTATTTTTTGTCCTCTTCTTATTTCTTCTCTTTTTGTTCTGCCTCTTCTTCATCTTCTTTTTCTTCTTCTTTCATATTTTGTTCTTTCTCTTTGTCTTATTTATATCTATTTTTCTTCTTTTTGTTCTATCTTTCTTTATCTTTCTCCTCCTCTTCTTTTTCATCTTCCTTTCTGCTTCTTCTACATCTTCATCTTCTTCTTCTCTGCCTCATCTTCCTTTTCTTCTTTTTTTCTTCTTCTTTGTCTTCTTATTCTTCTTCGTCTTCTTCTTTCTCTTCTTCTTTCTCTTATTCTTTCACTTTTTCCTCTTCTAACTCATTTTCTTTCCCTTTATCTTCTTTCTTACATTTTTTTCTTCTTCTTCTTCTTCTGTTTCTTCATCTTATTTTTCTCTTCGTCATCTTCCTTTTCATATTTTCTTCTTCTTTGTATTTTCTTTCTATTCTTCTTTCTCTTATTCTTTCTATTTTTCTCATCCCTCATCTTTCGTTTGTTCTTTCTCTTCTCCTTCTTCGTCTTCTTTTTGTTCTTCCTCTTCTTCTTCTTCTCCCTCTTCTACATATTCCTCTTCATCTTCCTCTTCCTCTTCTTTTTCTCCCTCCTCTTCCTCTTCTTCTTCTTCTTCCTCCCCTTCTTCTTTCTCTTCTTTTTCTGCTTCTTCTACTTCTTCATCTTCTTTTTCTCTTCCTCATCTGTCGTTTCTTCTCTCTCTTCTTCTTTTTCGTCTCCTTCTTCTTCTTTCTCTTCTTCTTTCTCTTATTCTTTCTATTTTTCTGCTTTCATCACTTGTTGATTCTTTTTTTCTTCTTTCTCATCTTTTTTTCTTCTTCTTCTTCCTTTTTCTCTTCATCTTCCTCCTCCTTTTTTTCTTCTTTCTCTTCTTCTTCATCGTCTTCTTTTTGTTCCTCCTCTTCTTCTTTTTCTCCCTATTCTACATATTCCTCTTCCTCTTTCTCTTCCTAATCTTCCTCTTCCTCTTCCTCTTTTTCTTCTTATTTATTTTCTTATTTCTCTTCTTCTTCTTTTTCTTCGTCTTCATCTTTTTGTTCTTCTTCGTCTGCTTTTTCTTTTTCTTCGTCTGCTTTTTCTTCTTCTTTTATCTCTTTTTCATCTTCGTCATTTTTTTCTTCTTATTATTATTCTTTTTATTTTTCTACTTCGTCTTTTATTTTCCCTCTTCTTCTTTTCCTTCTTTTTGATCTTCTGCTTCCTCTTCTGGTTCCTCTTCTCCTTCTTCGCATTTATCTTCTTCTTTCTCTTCTTGTTCTTCTTCCATTTCTTCATATTCCTCTTCATTTTCCTCTTCCTCTACCTTTTCTTCTTCTTCTTCTTCCTCATCTTCTTTCTCTTCTTATTTCTCCTTTTCATCTACCGTTTCTTCATCTTTTTCCTCTTATTCTCCTTATTCTTCTTCCTTTTCCCTTTCCTTTTCCCTATATCATCTTCTACGTCATCTTCTTCTTCTTCCTTTAATTTATATTCTCCTTCGTCTTCTTCTTTTTCTTCCTCTCTCTCTCCATTCCTCTTTATGTCTTCTTCTTCTTTGTCTTCTTCTTCTTTTTTGCTCTTTCCCTTCTTTTTCATCTCTCTTGCTTCTTCTTCATCTTCTTTTTTTACTTTTTCTCCTTATTCATATTTTTTTATTCTTTCTATCTTTCTTCTTTTCATTTCATTTTTTTTTCTTCTTCTTCTTTCTTCTTCTTCTTCTCCTTTTTTTCTTCACGTTCTTTTTCTGGTTCTTCTACTTCTTCATCTTCTTTTTCTCTTTCTTATCTTTCGTTTCTTTTTCTCTTCTTCTTCTTCGTCTTCTTTTTGTTCTTCCTCCTCTTCTTCTTCTCCTTCCTTCTCTCCCCCTTCTTCTTATTTCTCTTCAGTTTCTTCGCCTTTTTTTTCTTCTTCTTCCTTGTTCTCTTCTTTTTATACCCTGAACCCATTAAAAATGGGTTATCAGGGTATAATGGTTTTGTTTCAGCCCAAATGTATGTAACAGGCAGAAGGAGGCGTGGCAGACCCTATAAAGTATATATATTCTTGATCAGGACGAGAAGCCGAGTCGATTGAGCCCTGTCCGTCTGTCTGTCTGTCCGTCTGTCCGTATGTTTGAACGCGTGGATCTCAGAACCTATAATAGCTAGAGACTTGAGCTTTTTTATAGATTCGTGTATATCACGCGCAGGTCGAGTTTGTTTTAGAAATTCGATAACTCTTCTCGTTCTTTTTTTATCGATTAAAAACGAAATCGATTTTTCAGTTTTAAAATATATATATATATATATAAAATAATTTATATATATATATATAAAATAAGAGTAACATTGATATAACTTAAATAAAGTCAATATAATATACATATGTACATACATATGTACATACATATGAATAGATGAAATGCATTATGTTATTAAACGAAACGTTTACTAAATGTTTACGTACACACGCGCGTGGCAACAGCAGCAGAAGCATCTAGAAAATTCGAAGAATTCATAACAACAACAACAAACATAAATTGGGGATGAATTTTCGGCAGAAGTTCAGCAGCTCAGTAGCAGTAGCTCAGTAGCTCAATAACTTTACTTAGGAATTCACTATCTCACTCTTATGTATTGCAACGGCTGTGTTGGTAGAAGCGATGATCGCCGACATAAAGTCTCGGGTTCGATTCTCCAAGTTGACGTCAACTTTTTTTATGCAAGTTACTTAATCTTTTTTTTTTTAAATTTTTTAATTTAATTTAAAGATACATACAAACTTTGAAGTGCATTTAAAGCCGCCGATAGGCGGGGTTCAGGGTATTTCCTAGTCGGGCACCTCCGACTAGAGTTTCCTTACTTGTTTCTCTTCCACTTCCTCTTCTTCTTCAACTTTCTCTTCTTCTCTTTCTTTTGCATCTTCTTCATTCTCTTTCGCTTCCTCTTCTTCTTCCTTTTCTTTTTCCTCTTCTTCTTCTTCTTCTTATTTCTTCTCTTTTTGTTCATCTTCTTCATCTTCTTATTCCTCCTCTTGTTTCTCTTTTTCTTTATCTTCTTCTTCTTCTTTATTTCATCTTCTTTTTCTTTTTTGCTTCTTCTTTCTCTTTTCTTCTCCATCATCTTCTTTTTCTTATTATTATTCTTCTTCGTCTTTTTTTTTCTCTTCTTCTTTTTGTTCCTTTGCTTCCTCTTCTGGTTCCTCTTCTCCTTCTTCACATTTATCTTCTTCTTCTTCTTTTTCCTCATCTTCTTTCTCTTCGTCTTCATCTTCTTTTTCTTCGTCTTTATCTTCTTTTTCTTCGTCTTTGTCTTTTTTTTCTTCTTTCTGTCCTCTCTCTTCTTCTTCCGCTTCTTCTTCGTCTTCTCCTTCTGCTTCTCCTTCTCCCTCTTCTTCTTTCGCTTCTTATTCCTCTTCCTTTTCATCTTCCATTTATTTATCTTTTTCCTCTTATTTTCCTTATTCTTCTTCATTTTCCTTTTCTTTTCCCTTTTCCCCTATATCCTCTTCTTCTCACTCATCTTCTTTCTCATTTTTTTTCTTCGTCTTCTTCAGTCTTCTCTTCAACTTTCTGCTCCTTTTTTTCTTCATGTTCTTTTTCTATTTTCATCTTTCGTTTCTTTTTTCTCTTCTTCTTCTTCGTCTTCTTTTTGTTCTTCCCCTTCTTTTTCTTCTCCCTCTTCTACATATTCCTCTACCTCTTCCTCTTGCTCTTCCTCTTCTTTATCTTCTCCTCCTTCTTCTTCTTCTTGTTCTTCTTCCTTCGCTTCCTCTTTTTCTTCGTCCTTATCTTATTTCTTTTCTTATTTTTCTTCATCTTCTTTATCTTCGTCTTCATCTTCTTTTTCTTTTTCTTTTATTTATTTTTCTTCTTCATCATCTTTTTCTTCTTACTAATATTCTTCTTAGTTTTCTACTTCGTATTTTTTTCTCCCTCTCCTTCTTTTTCTTCTTTTCCTTCATCTTCTGGTTTCTCTTCTCCTTCTTCGCAATTATCTTCTTCTTCTTTCTCTTTTTCTTCATCTTCCTTTTCTTCATATACCTCTTCCTCTTCCTCTTGCTCTTTTTTCATCTTTCTCCTCCTTTTTTTCTTCATCTTCTTTTTCTCTTCCTCATCTTTCGTTTCTTCTTTCTCTTCTTCTTCTTCGTCTTCTTTTTGTTCCTCCTCTTCTCCTTCTTCGCATTTGTCTTCTTCTTCTTCTTCTTCCTCATCTCCTTTCTCTTCTTATTTCTCCGCTTCTATTTTTCTTCGTCTTCATCTTCTTTTTCTTCGTCTTTATCTTCTTTTTCTTCGTCTTTATCTTCTTTTTCTTCGTCTTTATCTTCTTTTTCTTCGTCTTTGTCCTTTTTTCTACTTTCTGTCCTCTCTCTTCTTATTCCGCTTCTTCTTCGTCTTCTCCTTCTCCATCTTCTTCTTTCGCTTCTTATTCCTCTTCCTTTTCATCTTCCATTTATTCATATTTTTCCTTATTTTGCTTATTCTTCTTCCTTTTCGTTTTCCTTTCCCTTTTTCCCTATATCCTCTTCTTCTCCTTCATCTTCTTTTTCATTTTTTCTTCTTCTTTTAATTCATCTTCTCCTTCGTCTTCTTCCTCTTTCTCCTTTTCTTTTTTTTCGTCTTCTTTCTCTTCTTTTTTCTTCTTCTTCTTGTTTGCTCTTTCTCGTGCTCTTTCTCTTCTTTTTCATCTCTTTTGCTGCTTTTTCATCTTCTTTTTTTCCTTATTCTCCTTCTTCACATTTTTTCTTCATCTTCTTCTTCTTTGTCCTCTTCTTTTTCTTCTTCTTTCTTGTCTTCCTCTTCTTATTCTTCTTCTTTCTCTTCTTTTTCTTCATTTTCTTTTTGTTCTTCTTCCTTCTCGTTCACTTCTTCTTCTTCGATTTCTTCATCTTATTTTTTGTCCTCTTCTTATTTCTTTTTTTTTTTGTTCTTCCTCTTCTTCATCTTCTTTCTCTTCTTCTTCCTTTTTTTTCTTTCATCCCTTGTTCTTTCTCTTTCTGTTATTTATATCTTATTTATTTTCTTTTTTCTTCTCTTCATCTTTCTACTCCTCTTCTTTTTATACCCTGAACCCATTAAAAATGGGTAATCAGGGTATAATGGTTTTGTTGCAGCCCAAATGTATGTAACAGGCAGAAGGAGGCGTGGCAGACCCCATAAAGTATATATATTCTTGATCAGGACGACAAGCCGAGTCGATTGAGCCCTGTCCGTCTGTCTGTCTGTCCGTCTGTCCGTCTGTCCGTCCGTCCGTCTGTCCGTCTGTCCGTATGTTTGAACGCGTGGATCTCAGAACCTATAATAGCTAGAGACTTGAACTTTTTTTTTATAGATTCGTGTATATCACGCGCAGGTCAAATTTGTTTTAGAAATTCGATAACTCTTCTCGTTCTTTTTTTATTGACTAAAAACGTAATCGATTTTCAGTTTAAAATAATATCTTCTATATCTTGATAGTTAGAGACTCCAAATCTTGTATTTAGCTTAATGGGACTTTTATAGAATTTTGATTTTTGTTAAATTTTGGATGCTACGCCCCCTTCGCCCAAATTTTCAAATCACCTATATGAAATACTACAGACTTGTGCTTTTGCACATGCACACATATGAATGATATAATTATGCTGCGCAAGTTTGATTAAGAAAGTCGATCTACAAAAAAAGTTATTAAGCATTTAGTTTCCCATAACACGCACATATTGGCGCAGCGAAGTCGCTGAGTAAACTGCGCAGTTAGCAGAGCGTATGCGTGTGCGTGTGTATGTATGCGTTGCTTGCAATATACATACATACATATGTATGTACACATGTAAATACTGTATATATTTACATATACATAAAATAAGAGTAACATTGATATAACTTAAATAAAGTCAATATAATATACATATGAATAGATGAAATGCATAATGTTATTAAACGAAACGTTTATCAAACGTTTACGTACACACACACGCGCGTGGCAACAGCAAGCAAGAAGCTCTAGAAAATTCGAAGCATTCATAACAACAACAACAAAGACAAATTGTGGATGAATTTTAAGCAGAAGTTCAGCAGCTCAGTAGCAGCAGCTCAGTAGCAGCAGCTCAGTAGCTCAATAAATTTACTTAGGAATTCGCTATCTCACTCTTATGTACTGCAACGGCTGTGTTGGTAGAAGCGATGATCGTCGACATAAAGTCTCGGGTTCGATTCTCTAAGCTGACGTCAAGTTTATGCAAGTTACTTAGTCTTTTTTTTTTTTTAATTTTTTAATTTAATTTAAAATTATATATAAACTTTGAAGTGCTTTTAAAGCCGCCGATAGGCGGGGTTCAGGGTATTTCCTAGTCGGACACCTCCGACTAGAGTTTCCTTACTTGTTCATCTTCTTTTTCTGTTTCTTCTACATCTTCATCTTCTTTTTCTCTTCCTCATCTTCCTTTTCTTCTTCTTCTTTGTCTTCTTATTCTTCTTCGTCTTCTTCTTTCTCTTCTTTTTTCTCTTATTCTTTCACTTTTTCTTCTTTTAACTCTTGTTCTTTTCCTTTATCTACTTTCTCATCATTTTTCTTCTTCTTTCTTTTCCTCATTTTTCTCCTCCTTTTTATCTTCATCTTCTTTTTCTGCTTCTTCTACTTCTTCATCTTATTTTTCTCTTCGTCATCTTCCTTCTCTTATTTTCTTCTTCTTCGTCTTCTTCTTTCTCTTCTTCTTTCTCTTACTCCTTTTATTTTTCTGCTTTCATCTCTTGTTCTTTCTTCTTTCTTCTTCTCTTCATCTTTCTCCACTTTTTTTTCTTCATCTTTTTTTTTCTTCCTCATCTTTTGATTCTTCTTTCTCTTCTTCTTCTTCGACTTCTTTTTGTTCTTCCTCTTCTTTTTCTTCTCCCTCTTCTACATATTCCTCTTCCTCTTCCTCTTGCTCTTCTTTTTCTTCCTCCTCTTCCTCTTCTTCTTCTTCATCCTCCTCTTCTTCTTTCTCTTCTTCTTCTTCTTTCTCCTGTTCCTCTTCTCCTTCTTCCTCATCTTATTTCTTTTCTCATTTCTCTTCTTTTTCTTCGTCTTCACCTTCTTCTTCTTCTTCTTCTTTTATCTTTTCTTTTTTTCTTTTTTTTCTTCTTTCTCTTTTTCTTCTTCTTATTATTATTCTTCTTATTTTTCTTCTTCGTCTTTTCTTCCTCTTCTTCTATTTCTTCTTTTTGTTCTTCTGCTTCCTCTTCCGGTTCCTCTTCTCCTTCTTCGAATTTATCTCCTTCTTCTTTCTCTTCTTGTTCGTCTTCCTTTTCTTCATTATTCTCTTCCTTTTTCTCTTCCTCTTCCTCTTCTTCTCCTCCTCCTCCTCCTATTCTTCTTCTTCTCCTTTGTCATCTTCTTTCTCTTCTTATTTCTCTTCTTCTTATTCCTCTTCTTTTTCTTCGTCTTCATCTTCTTATTCCTCTTCTTTTTCTTCGTCTTCATCTTCTTTTTCTTCTTCTTTATCTTCGTCTTCGTCTTCTTTTTCTTCTTTTTCTTCTCTGTTTTCTTCTTCCTTTTTTCTTCGTCTTCTTTTTCTGCTACTTCTTCTTCTACTTTTTCTTTCGCTTCTCATTCCTCTTCCTTTTCATCTTCCGTTTCTTCATCTTTTTCCATTTATTCTCTTTATTCTTCATGCTTTTCCTTTTCCTTTTCCCCTATATTGTCTTCTCTTTCTTCTTTTTTCTCTTCTTCTTCTTCATCTTTCTTTTCTTTTTTTTCTTCTTCCTTTAATTCATCTTCTCCTTCGTCTTCTTGTTCTTCTTGTTCTTCCTCTTTGTCCCTTCCTCTTTTTCGTCTTCTTCTTCTTTCTTGCACTCTCTCTTGCCCTTTCTCTTTTTTTTCATCTCTTTTGCTTCTTCTTCATCTTCTTTTTTACTTTTTTTCCTTCTTCATATTTTTCTTATTATTTATCTTTTTCTTCTTTCATCTCTTGTTCGTTCTCTTTCTCTTCTTTCTCATATTTTTCTTCTTCTTCTTATTGCCCTTTCTCTTCATTTTCATCTCTTTTGCTTCTTCTTCATCTTCTTTTTTTCTTTTTTCTCCTTCGTCATATTTTTTTCTTCTGCTTCTCCTTCTTCTTTGTCCTCTTCTTCTTCTTTCTTCTTTTCGTCTTCTTCTTTTTCTTTCTCTTATTTTTCTTCACTTTCTTTTTGTTCTTCTTCCTTCTCGTTCTCTTCTTCTTCTTCGATATCTTTATCTTGTTTTTTGTTCTCTTCTTATTTCTTCTCTTTTTGTTCCTCCTCTTCATCTTCTTTCTCTTTTTCTTCTTCTTTCATCTCTTGTTCTTTGTCTTTCTCTTATTTATATCTCTTTTTCTTCTTTTTGTCCTTTCTTCTCATCATCTTTCTCCTCCTCTTCTTTTTCATCTTCTTTTCCTGCTTCTTTTACATCTTCATCTTCTTCTTTTGTTCCTCATCTTCCTTTTCTTCTTCTTCTTTGTCTTCTTCTTCTTCTTTGTCTTCTTATTCTTCATCGTCGTCTTATTTCTTTTCTTCTTTCTGTTATTCTTTCACTTTTTCCTCTTTTAACTCATGTTCTTTCCCTTTATCTTCTTTCTCATCATTTTTCTTCTTCTTCTTCTTCTTCTTCTTCTTCTTCTTTCTTCTCTTCATTTTTCTCCTCCTTTTCTTCTTCATCTTCTTTTTCTGCTTCTTTTACTTCTTCATCTTATTTTGCTCTTCGTCATCTTCCTTTTCTTATTTTCTTCTTTTTCGCCTTCTTCTTTCTCTTATTCTTTCTATTTTTCTGCTTTCATCTCTGGTTTTTTCTCTCTCTCTCTTCTTTCTCATTTTCTTTCTTCTTCTTCTTCCTGCTTCTCTTCATCTTTCTCCTCCTTTTTTCTTCATGTTCTTTTTCTCTTCCTCATCTTTCGTTTCTTCCTTCTCTTCTTCTTCTTCGTCTTCTTTTTGTTCTTACTCTTCTTTGTAGTGTATTATATGCAAAATAAGCATATGCCCACCATATTGTAGTGTATACAATATGTAAAGTGGTCATATGCCCTAATTAAACGTTAGAGTTTCAAGCGCATAAACATAGAGACACTTTGTCGCTTTGTTTACATAACATAACCACCGCCAAGTTATCGCTACAATATGTGATCCAAGCTTTTGGCCACTCTCATGTTGTTGAATTTCTCCAGTATCTATAAATCCCGTTTCGGTTCAACCTTCATCTGAGGCTGTATCAAAAAACTAAGTTTCTTTCCATCTTTTCCGCAGCTATCTATTTATCAAAATTTTCGAGGCCTTAATTCCAAATTAAAAAATCTATTTCTGCATAGCTTAGTAGTGTCCAATCTGAACTTATAGCCCTCACTGAAACGTGGTTAAGCCAAAATGTTTATAATAGTGGGTTTTTTTAAATAATTTCACTATTTATAGACTTGATTGCGCGTCTCGTAGAGGGGGTGGTGTTTTAATAGCTGTTAAATCCCATTTCCTTCAGAGAGAAAATCTTTTACATTCTCATCAATTCACAATGTTGAGATTATTGGAGTTAAAATAACTTTTCAGTCTTGTTCCCTATACGTTACTTGTTCATATATCCCTCCCTCTTCCGATTTACAAGTTTATAGTCATCATATATCTTGTATTAAAGAAATGTATGAATATGTTCAAGATAATGACTTATTTCTTGTGTTGGGTGATTTTAATATACCTAACACTTCTTCGGCCTCATTTCCTAATTCGAATTATCTTATTCCAACAATTGATCATTATTTTTTTGATGAATTGTTTAATCTTTCTATGTATCAGATGAACTCAATTTCTAATCATTTAAATCGTTCTCTTGATCTTGTTTTTACTAATGATGACGCCAGCATTAATGTTTTAAGATCATCCCCCTTTTGTATACCTGAGGATTTATATCATCCAACATTAGAGGTTTTAATACCTATTTACTTTCCACCAATTCTTACGCCCTCGTCATCTAAAAAGCGCGTTGTTTTAATAAATATAATTTTGTTTTGCTTAATGATCTCATTAATGCAACAGATTGGGCTCCTTTATATGAGGCAGTTGATGTAAACTTTGCAGTTTCAACATTCTACAATACTTTAAATGCTATTCTAGACAAGTGTGTTCTCTTTCTAATAAACCTCTCTGGTTCACTTCGACTCTTTCAACTCTAAAAAATTTTAAATCTAAATGTTTTAAAAAGTTCAAAAAGTCGGGTTCGGTCGTTGATTGGTCTAAATACTCCTTAGCTAAGGCCAATTTCAATATTTTAAACTCTCGTTGTTATGATAATTACCTTATACGCTGTAAAAGGCAGTTTGCTCGTGATCCCAAAAGATTTTATTCATTTGTAAATTTGAAGCGTAAATCTTCTGGGTTTCCATCCTCGTTTTTCCTAGGTTGTACGTTGAAATCGTCGTTCTCTCCGGGGGCGGATAGTATTCCTAGTTGTGTGATTAAAGAATGCAGTGCTTCTTTGTGGTCACCTTTATTAAAACTGTTTAATTTGTCTCTTGATACCTCGGTATTTCCTTCAATTTGGAAAGAATCATTTATTATTCCTCTGTATAAAAAAGGAGGAAGATCTGATATTTCAAATTACAGAGGCATTGCCAAGCTTTCTGCTATTCCGAAGTTATTTGAAAAAATTATAACTTCTAATTTACAGGACTTTTGTAAATCCATTATTTCACCATCGCAGCATGGTTTTGTTCAGAATCGATCAACCTCCACGAACTTATTAGAATTTTCATCCCTAGTCAATGAAAGCTTTTTAAAGAAAATGCAAACAGATGTTATATACACTGATTTCAGTAAGGCATTTGACTCTGTTCAGCATGACATCTTGCTTCAAAAGCTTGACCAATTGGGATTTTCTCCTAAAGTTCTGTTTTGGATTGATTCTTATTTAAAGGGTAGAACCCAAAGAGTTCTGTTGAGAACATCTATTTCGAAGGTCATATTTGTCTCTTCGGGTGTTCCTCAGGGTAGTCACTTGGGCCCTCTACTTTTCTCCCTATTTATAAATGACCTTCCCAGCTGTATTTCTTACTCTAGGATATTTATGTATGCAGATGATGTAAAACTCTGTCTCTCATACAAGAACTCAATAGATCATCTACGCCTACAGGATGATCTAATATCCTTTCAAAATTGGTGTAAAGCTAATCAGTTGCATCTAAATTATTCTAAGTGTATGACAATGACTTTCTGTCGTACCACTCCAATTTTTGCTGATTACACAATCAACAATGTGTCCTTGCAACGTATTTCTACAATCAAAGATCTCGGTGTGCTCTTTGACTGTAAACTTAGATTCAATACCCATATTCTAACCATCGTTAATGAAGCCAAAAGTGTACTTGGATTTATTAAACGATGGTCTAAAGATCCGTTTGTCACTAAACTTCTTTTTGTCTCACTGGTACGCCCTATTTTAGAATATTGTTCTATTATATGGTCGCCACAGCAGAAATTGAAAATTGAAAAATTGAAAATCAGGACCGTATTGAATCGGTTCAGAAGCAATTTCTTCTTTTTGCCTTGCGCAATCTAAACTGGGATGGTAACCTTCGTCTACCGTCTTATCATAGTAGGCTTCTTCTTTTGAATCTTCCATCGTTAATCAATCGTAGAATAGTCTTGGGTATTACTTTTCTACATAAGTTAATTAACGGTAGTATTGATTCACCTTCTCTTCTATTTCAAGTCAACTTCCTAGTTCCTTCCCGTGCTTCTCATCACTTCTGTCCTCTTTATTTACCTATATGTAACTGTAACTATTCCTTGTACAGTGCGCTTCGTGTTCTATGTACTAAGTACAATACTTATTTTCATGTATTTAGTTCTGAACTCTCTCTTTCCTTAATAAAATCTTCTCTTTTAGCATATTTCAGAGAAATCACACACACACCACAGTTGTGAGAATGCACCTATGCAATTCTCCTTACTTGTGTAGTGGTTTCTCTTATCGTATTTTACTTTTTAAGATTTTTATTTTTTTTTATATTTTTATAAACTTTTTTTAACTTCTTCTATCTTGCTTAGTTTCAATGATATCACTAACCATATCTGGCTGTGATTTGGGGCATAGCTCGTCGGTCCGGCAAATAAAACACCCCCATCGGGTTGGTGATATCATTGCTATATATTGTTAGTATTAGGCTTTTTCTTTTTCTGTTCTGTTTATAATTTTTAATTTTGTAATTTTCTAATTTGACTCACGAATGTAATCAATTGTCTTTATATAAATAAAATAAAATAAACATTTTTTTTTATCTTTTTTCTTCTTCTTGTTCTTTCTTCTCTTCATCTTTTTCCTCCTCTTCTTCTTCGTCTTATATTTCTGCTTCATCTACTTCTTCATCTTCTTTTTCTTCTTCTGCCTTTTCTTCATCTTCTTCTTTGTCTTCTTCTTCTTCTTCCTTCTCTTTTTGCTCTTCCTCTTCTTCATCTTTTTAATCCACTTCTTCTTTTTCTTTCTCATCTTCTTTCTCTTCTTCTTTCTCTTCTTGGTTTTTCATTTCTTGTTCTTTCTTTACTTTTTATCTTCATTTCTTCTTCTTGTTCTTTCTTCTCTTCATCTTTCTCCTCCTTTTTTCCATCATCTCCTTTTTCTGCTTCTTCTACTTCTTCATCTTCCTCTTCTTCTTTTCTTCTTCCTCTTTTTCTACTTCTTCTTCTTTCTCTTATTCGCCTTCCTCTTCTTCTTCTTCTTTTTCTACTTCCTCCTGTTCCTCTTCTTCTCCATCTCATTTCTTTTCTTATTTCTCTTCTTTTTTTTCTTCGTCTTCATCTTTTTTTCCTTCCTCTTCTTCTTCTTTTTCTTTTATCTCTTCTTCTTCCTTTTCTTTTTTACTTCTTCTTTCTCTTTTTCTTCTTCATTATCTTCTTCTTATTATTATTATTCTTCTTCGTCTTTTTTCTTCCTCTTTTTCTTTTTCTTCTTTTTGTTCTTCTGATTTCTCTTCTGGTTCCTCTCCTTCTTCTTCGCATTTCTTCCTCTTCTTCTTTCTTTTCCTTTTCTTCATATTCCTCTTCCACTCCCTCTTCTTCTTCTTCCTCCTCTTCCTCTTCTTCTTTTTCTTCTTCCTCATCTTCTTTCTCTTCTTATTTCTCCTCTTCTTTTTTTTCTTCGTCTTTTTCTTCGTCTTTTTCTTCGTCTTCGGCTTCTTTTTCTTCTTTTTCTGCTTCTTCTTGGACTTCGTCTCCATTTTCTTCTTTTTCTTCTCTCTCTTCCTCTTTCTCTTCTTTTTCATCTCCTTTGCTTCTTCTTCATCTCCTTTTTGCCTTTTTCTACACTCTTCATATTTTTTTCCTCTTCTTCTGTTTCCATTTCTTCATCTTCGTCTGTGTCCCCTTCTTCTTCTTATATCTTCTGTTCTTCTTCTTCTTCTTCATCTTCAACTTTCTCATCTTCACTTTCTTTTGCATCTTCTTCCTTCTCTTTCGCCTCTTCTGCTTGTTTTCCTTCTTCATATTCTTTTTCTTCTTCTGCCTTTTCTTCATCTTCTTCTTTATCCTCTTCTTCTTCTTCTTATTTCTTCTCTTTTTGTTCTTCCTCTTCTTCATGTTTTTATTCCTCTTTTTCTTCTTCTTTCTCTTTATCTTTTTTCATCTCTTGTTCTTTTTTTCCTTTTTATCTTCATTTCTTCTTCTGGTTCTTTCTTTTCTTTATCTTTCTCCTCCTTTTTTCCATCATGTTCTTTTTCTGCTTCTTCTACTTCTTCATGTTCTTTTTCTCTTCCTCATCTGTCGTTTCTTCTTTCTCTTCTTCTTCTTCTTCGCCTTCGTTTTGTTCTTTCTCTTCTTCTTCTCCCATTTCTACATATTCCTCTTCCTCTTCCTCTTGCTCTTCCTCTTCTTCTTCTTCTTCTTCCTCCTCTTCCTCTTCTTCTTCTTTCTCATCTTATTTCTTCTTCTTCTTTCTTGCTCTTCCTCTTGTTCTTTCTCTTCTTTTTCATCTCTTTTGTTTCTTCTTCACCTTCTTTTTTTCAATTTTCTCCTTCTTGGTAGTTTTTTTCTTCTTCTTCTTTATCCTTTTTTTCATCTTCTTCTTTGTCCTCTTCTTCTTCTTTTTTTCTTCTCTTCCTTTTCTTCGTCTTCTTTTTCTTCTCCTTATTCTCTCTCTTCTTTTTCCTCTTCTTCTTCGCCTTTTTCTTCTGCTTCTCCTTCTTCCTCTTCTTCTTTCGCTTCTTATTCCACTTCCTACTCATCTTCCGTTTCATCATCTTTTTCCTCCTATTCTCCTTATTCTTCTTCCTTTGCATTTTCCTTTTCCCGTATATCCTTTTCTTCTTCATCTTTTTTTTCTCTTCTTCTTCTTCATATTCTTTTTTCTTTTTCTTCTTCTTTTAATTCATCTTCTCCTTCGTCTTCTTCTTCATCGTCTTCTTGCTCTTCCTCTTTCTCCATTCCTTTTTTTCGTCTTCTTCGTCTTCTTTCTGTTCTTCTTTCTTGCTCTTTCTCTTCCTTTTCATCTCTTTTGCTTCTTCTTCATCTTCTTCATCTTCTTTTTTTCCTTTTTCTCCTTCTTTATAATGTTTCTTTCCATCTTTTCTGCAGCTATCTATTATTTATCAAAATGTTCGAGGCCTTAATTCCAAATTAAAAAATCTATTTCTGCATAGCTGTAGTGTCCAATCTGAACTTATAGCCCTCACTGAAACGTGGTTAAGCCAAAATGTTTATAATAGTGGGTTTTTTCAAATAATTTCACTATTTATAGACTTGATCGCGCGTCTCGTAGAGGGGGTGGTGTTTTAATAGCTGTTAAATCCCATTTCCTTCAGAGAGAAAATCTTTTACATTCTCATCAATTCACAATGTTGAGATTATTGGAGTTAAAATAACTTTTCAGTCTTGTTCCCTATACGTTACTTGTTCATATATCCCTCCCTCTTCCGATTTACAAGTTTATAGTCATCATATATCTTGTATTAAAGAAATGTATGAATATGTTCAAGATAATGACTTATTTCTTGTGTTGGGTGATTTTAATATACCTAACACTTCTTGGGCCTCATTTCCTAATTCGAATTATCCTATTCCAACAATTGATCATTATTTTTTTGAAGAATTGTTTAATCTTTCTATGATTATTTAATCTTTCTAGAAATCATCTGATAATTTCTAATAATTAAAATCATTCTCTTGATCTTGTTTTTACTAATGATGACGCCAGCATTAATGTTTTAAAATCATCCCCCTTTTGTATACCTGAGGATTTATATCATCCAACATTAGAGGTTTTAATACCTATTTACTGTCCACCAATTCTTACGCCCTCGTCATATAAAAAGCGGCGTTGATTTAATAAATGTAATTTAGTTTTGCTTAATAATCTCATTAATGCATCAGATTGGGCTCCTTTATATGAGGCAGTTGATGTAAACTTATCAGAGTCAACATTCTACAATACTTTAAATGCTATTCTAGACAAGTGTGTTCCTATGTGTCTTCCCAAATCTCTTTCTAATAAACCTCCCTGGTTCACTTCGACTCTTTCAACTCTAAAAAATTTTAAATCTAAATGTTTTAAAAAGTTCAAAAAGTCGGGTTCGGTCGTTGATTGGTCTAAATACTCCTTAGCTAAGGCCAATTTCAATATTTTAAACTCTCGTTGTTATGACAATTACCTTATACGCTGTAAAAGGCAGTTTGCTCGTGATCCCAAAAGATTTTATTCATTTGTAAATTTGAAGCGTAAATCTTCTGGGTTTCCATCCTCGTTTTTCTTAGGTTGTGACAGTACTTTCAATGATCAAGATACCTCAGATCTATTTGCAAAGTTCTTCCAATCCACTTATTCAACTGCCATTTCAGAAACCAATTCATTTCCAATTTTAAATTCTGAAATTAATGGAAATGCTATTATGGTTTCTAATATTTCTCCTGTCTCTACGTTGAAATCGTCGTTCTCTCCGGGGGCGGATGGTATTCCTAGTTGTGTGATTAAAGAATGCAGTGCTTCTTTGTGGTCACCTTTATTAAAACTGTTTAATTTGTCTCTTGATACCTCGGTATTTCCTTCAATTTGGAAAGAATCATTTATTATTCCTCTGTATAAAAAAGGAGGAAGACTTGATATTTCAAATTACAGAGGCATTGCCAAGCTTTCTGCTATTCCGAAGTTATTTGAAAAAATTATAACTTCTAATTTACAGCACTTTTGTAAATCCATTATTTCACCATCGCAGCATGGTTTTGTTCAGAATCGATCAACCTCCACGAACTTATTAGAATTTTCATCCCTAGTCAATGAAAGCTTTTTAAAGAAAATGCAAACAGATGTTATATACACTGATTTCAGTAAGGCATTTGACTCTGTTCAGCATGACATCTTGCTTCAAAAGCTTGACCAATTGGGATTTTCTCCTAAACTTCTGTTTTGGATTGATTCCTATTTAAAGAGTAGAACCCAAAGAGTTCTGTTGAGAACATCTATTTCGAAGGTCATATTTGTCTCTTCGGGTGTTCCTCAGGGTAGTCACTTGGGCCCTCTACTTTTCTCCCTATTTATAAATGACCTTCCCAGCTGTATTTCTTACTCTAGGATATTTATGTATGCAGATGATGTAAAACTCTGTCTCTCATACAAGAACTCAATAGATCATCTACGCCTACAGGATGATCTAATATCCTTTCAAAATTGGTGTAAAGCTAATCAGTTGCATCTAAATTGTTCTAAGTGTATGACAATGACTTTCTGTCGTACCACTGTCATACCACTGTATTGCTGATTACACAATCAACAATGTGTCCTTGCAACGTATTTCTACAATCAAAGATCTCGGTGTGCTCTTTGACTGTAAACTTAGATTCAATACCCATATTCTAACCATCGTTAATGAAGCCAAAAGTGTACTTGGATTTATTAAACGATGGTCTAAAGATCCGTTTGTCACTAAACTTCTTTTTGTCTCACTGGTACGCCCTATTTTAGAATATTGTTCTATTATATGGTCGCCACAGCAGAAATTGTATCAGGACCGTATTGAATCGGTTCAGAAGCAATTTCTTCTTTTTGCCTTGCGCAATCTAAACTGGGATGGTAACCTTCGTCTACCGTCTTATCATAGTAGGCTTCTTCTTTTGAATCTTCCATCGTTAATCAATCGTAGAATAGTCTTGGGTATTACTTTTCTACATAAGTTAATTAACGGTAGTATTGATTCGCCTTCTCTTCTATTTCAAGTCAACTTCCTAGTTCCTTCCCGTGCTTCTCGTCACTTCTGTCCTCTTTATTTACCTATATGTAACTGTAACTATTCCGTGTACAGTGCGCTTCGTGTTCTATGTACTAAGTACAATACTTATTTTCATGTATTTAGTTCTGAACTCTCTCTTTCCTTAATAAAATCTTCTCTTTTAGCATATTTCAGAGAAATCACACACACACCACAGTTGTGAGAATGCACCTATGCAATTATCCTTATTTTTTCTCATACTTTTATAGCCTTTTTTTAACTTCTTCTATCTTGCTTAGTTTCAATGATATCACTAACCATATCTGGCTGTGATTTGGGGCATAGCTCGTCGGTCCGGCAAATAAAACACCCCCATCGGGTTGGTGATATCATTGCTGTATATTGTTAGTATTAGGCTTTTTCTTTTTCCTTACTGTTTATAATTTTAATTTTGTAATTTTATAATTTGACTCACGAATGTTGTCAATTTCTTTATATAAATAAAATAAAATAAAAATTCTTTTTATCTTTTTTCTTCTTCTTGTTCTTTCTTCTCTTCATCTTTCTCCTCCTCTTCTTCTTCGTCTTATATTTCTGCTTCTTCTACTTCTTCATCTTCTTTTATCTCTTCTTCTTCCTTTTCTTTTTTTCTTTTTCTTCCTCTTTTTCTTTTTCATTATCTTCTTCTTATTATTACTCTTCTTCGTCTTTTTTCTTCCTCTTTTTCTTCTTTTTATCCTTCTGATTTCTCTTCTGGTTCCTTTTCTTCTTCTTCGCATTTATCTTCTTCTTTTTCCTCTTCTTCTTTTTCTTTTGCCTCATCTTCCTTCTCTTCTTATTTCTCCTCTTCTTTTTTTTCTTCGTCTTCATCTTCTTTTTCTTCTTCTTTTTCTTCGTCTTCGTCTTCTTTTTCTTCTTTTTCTGCTTCTTCTTGGACTTCGTCTCCATTTTCTTCTTCTTCTTCTCTCTCTTCCTCTTTCTCTTCTTTTTCATCTCCTTTGCTTCTTCTTCATCTCCGTTTTTCTACACTCTTCATATTTTTTTCCTCTTCTTCTGTTTCCATTTCTTCATCTTCGTCTGTGTCCCCTTCTTCTTCTTATATCTTCTGTTCCTCTTCTTCTTCTTCTTCTTCAACTTTCTCATCTTCACTTTCTTTTGCATCTTCTTCCTTCTCTTTCGCTTCTTCTTCTTGTTTTCCTTCTTCATATTCTTTTTCTTCTTCTGCCTTTTCTTCATCTTCTTCTTTGTCCTCTTCTTCTTCTTTTTATTTCTTCTCTTTTTGTTCTTCCTCTTCTTCATCTTTTTATTCCTCTTCTTCTTCTTCTTTCTATTTTTCTTTTTTCATCTCTTGTTGTTTCTTTCCTTTTTATCTTCATTTCTTCTTCTTGTTCTTTCTTCTCTTCATCTTTCTCCTCCTTTTTTCTTCATCTTCTTTTTCTGCTTCTTCTATCTTCTCTTCTATTTCCTCTCTTTCTTTTTCGCATCTTCTTCGTCTTCTTCTTTCTTTTCCTTTTCTTCATATTCCTTCGTTTCCTCTCCTCTTTTTGTTCATCCTCCTCTTCCTCTTCTTCTTCTTTCTAATCTTCTTTTTCTCCTTCTTTCTCTTCTTCCTCTTTCACCTCTTGATCTTTCTCTTTCTCATCGTTTTATCTTTTTCTTCTTCTTCTTGTTCTTCCTCTTTCGCCCCTCCTCTTCTTATTCTTCTTCTTCCTCATCTTCTTTCTCTTCTTATTTCCCCTCTTCTTTTTTCTTCGCCTTCGTCTTCTTTTTTCTCTTCTCCCTTGTCTTCTTCCTTGTTCTTCTTCTTGTCTCCTTCCTCTTTCTCCTCTTTCCTTCTTCTTCGTCTTCTTCTTCTTCGTCTTCTTTCTCTTCTTCTTCTTTCTTGCTCTTTCTCTTGCTCCTTCTCTTCTTTTTCATCTCTTTTGCTTCTTCAT
>JAWNOX010000232.1:0-75189 GCA_035045555.1 Drosophila fulvimacula | reverse complement strand
CGTAAATCTTCTGGGTTTCCATCCTCGTTTTTCTTAGGTTGTGACAGTACTTGCAATGATCAAGATACCTCAGATCTATTTGCAAAGTTCTTCCAATCCACTTATTCAACTGCCATTTCTGAAACCAATTCTTTTCCAATTTTAAATTCTGAAATTAATGGAAATGCTATTATGGTTTCTAATATTTCTCCTGTCTCTCGTTTATCCGCTATGCGTACGTTGAAATCGTCGTTCTCTCCGGGGGCGGATGGTATTCCTAGTTGTGTGATTAAAGAATGCAGTGCTTCTTTGTGGTCACCTTTATTAAAACTGTTTAATGTGTCTCTTGATACCTCGGTATTTCCTTCAATTTGGAAAGAATCATTTATTATTCCTCTGTATAAAAAAGGAGGAAGATCTGATATTTCAAATTACAGAGGCATTGCCAAGCTTTCTGCTATTCCGAAGTTATTTGAAAAAATTATAACTTCTAATTTACAGCACTTTTGTAAATCCATTATTTCACCATCGCAGCATGGTTTTGTTCAGAATCGATCAACCTCTACGAACTTATTAGAATTTTCATCCCTAGTCAATGAAAGCTTTTTAAAGAAAATGCAAACAGATGTTATATACACTGATTTCAGTAAGGCATTTGACTCTGTTCAGCATGACATCTTGCTTCAAAAGCTTGACCAATTGGGATTTTCTCCTAAACTTCTATTTTGGATTGCTTCCTATTTAAAGGGTAGAACCCAAAGAGTTCTGTTGAGAACATCTATTTCGAAGGTCATATTTGTCTCTTCGGGTGTTCCTCAGGGTAGTCACTTGGGCCCTCTACTTTTCTCCCTATTTGTAAATGACCTTCCCAGCTGTATTTCTTACTCCAGGATATTTATGTATGCAGATGATGTAAAACTCTGTCTCTCATACAAGAACTCAATAGATCATCTACGCCTACAGGATGATCTAATATCCTTTCAAAATTGGTGTAAAGCTAATCAGTTGCATCTAAATTGTTCTAAGTGTATGACAATGACTTTCTGTCGTACCACTCCATTTTTTGCTGATTACACAATCAACAATGTGTCCTTGCAACGTATTTCTACAATCAAAGATCTCGGTGTGCTCTTTGACTGTAAACTTAGATTCAATACCCATATTCTAACCATCGTTAATGAAGCCAAAAGTGTACTTGGTTTTATTAAACGATGGTCTAAAGAGTTTAATGATCCGTTTGTCACTAAACTTATTTTTGTCTCGCTGGTACGTCCTATTTTAGAATATTGTTCTATTATATGGTCGCCACAGCAGAAATTGTATCAGGACCGTATTGAATCGGTTCAGAAGCAATTTCTTCTTTTTGCCTTGCGCAATCTAAACTGGGATGGTAACCTTTGTCTACCGTCTTATCATAGTAGGCTTCTTCTTTTGAATCTTCCATCGTTAATCAATCGTAGAATAGTCTTGGGTATTACTTTTCTACATAAGTTAATTAACGGTAGTATTGATTCGCCTTCTCTTCTATTTCAAGTCAACTTCCTAGTTCCTTCCCGTGCTTCTCGTCACTTCTGTCCTCTTTATTTACCTATATGTAACTGTAACTATTCCTTGTACAGTGCGTTTCGTGTTCTATGTACTAAGTACAATACTTATTTCCTTGTATTTAGTTCTGAACTCTCTCTTTCCTTAATAAAATCTTCTCTTTTAGCATATTTCAGAGAAATCACACACACACCACAGTTGTGAGAATCCACCTATGCAATTCTCCTTATTTGTGTAGTGATTTCTCTTATCGTATTTTACTTTTTAAGATTTTTATTTTTTCTTATATTTTTATAACCTTTTTTTAACTTCTTCTATCTCGCTTAGTTTCAATGATATCACTAACCATATCTGGCTGTGATTTGGGGCATAGCTCGTCGGTCTGGCAAATAAAACACCCCCATCGGGTTGGTGATATCATTGCTATATATTGTTAGTATAAGGCTTTTTCTTTTTCCTGTTCTGTTTATAATTTTTAATTTTGTAATTTTATAATTTGACTCACAAATGTAGTCAATTTTCTTTATATAAATAAATAAATAAATAATCTTTTCCTCTTCTGGTTTTTCTTCTCCTTCTTCGCATTTGTCTTCTTCTTCTTCTTCCTCATCTTCTTTCTCTTCTTATTTCTCCTCTTCTTTTTTTCTTCGTCTTCATCTTTTTTTCTTCTTCTTTATCTTCTTCTTCTTTTTCTTCTTCTTCTTCTCTCTCTTCTACTTCCTCTTTTTCTTTTGCTTCTTATTCCTCTTCTTTTTCATCTTCCGTTTCTTCATCTTTTTCCTCTTATTCTCCTTACTCTTCTTTCTTTTCCTTTGCGTTTTCCTTTATATCATCTTCGTCTTCTTTTTTATCTTCTTCTTCTTCATCTTCTTCTGCTTTCTCTTCTTCTTTTTTCTTGCTCTTTCTCTTCTTTTTCATCTCTTTTGCTTCTTCTTCATCTTCTTTTTTACTTTTTCTCCTTCTTCATATTTTTTTTAACCTTTCTCTTTTTCTTCTTTCATCTCTTGTTCTTTCTCTTTCTCTTCTTTCTCATCTTTTTTCTTCTTCTTTCTCCTCTTCAACTTTCTCCTCCTCTTTTTCTTCTTCCTCATCTTATATCTTTTCTTATTTCTCTTCTTATTCGTTTTCTTCGCCTTCGTCTTCATCTTCTTTTTCTTCTTCTTATTCTTTTTCTTCGCCTTCGTCTTCCTCTTCTTTTCCATCTTCTTCTTCAGCTTCTCCTTCTTCCTCTTCTTCTTTCGCTTCTTATTCCTCTTCCGTTTCATCTACCGTTTCTTCATCTTTTTCCTCTTATTCTCCTTATTCTTCTTCCTTTTCCTTTTCCCCTATATTATCCTCTTCTTCTTCTTTTTTCTCTTCTTCTTCCTTATCTGCTTTTTCTTCTTCTTTCTCCTTTTCTTTCTTGCTCTTTCTCTTCTTTTTCATCTCTTTTGCTTCTTCTTTATCTTCTTCTTTTTTCTCTTCTTCTTTCTTGCTCTTTCTCTTTTTTTCATCTCTTTGCTTCGTCTTCATCTTCTTTTTTTTTCCTGTTTCTCCTTCTTCATATTTTGTTTCTTCTTCTTCTTCTTCTTCTTCTTCTTCATATTCTTCTTTGCCCTCTTCTTCTTCTTCTTTCTTCTCTTCCTCTTCTTCTTCTTCTTCTTCTTCTTCAACTATCTATTCTTCACTTCTTATTATTATTCTTCTTATGTTTCTTCTTTGTCTTTTTTCTTCCTATTCTTCTATTTCTTCTTTTTGTTCTTCTGCTTCCTCTTCTGGTTCCTCTTCTCCTTCTTCGCATTTATCTTCTTCTTCTTCTTCTTCATTTTCATCATATTCCGCTTCCTCTTCTTCTTCTTATTCTTCCGCCTCTTCCTCTTCATCTTCTTCTTCCTTCTCATCTTCTTTCTCTTCTTATTTCTCCTCTTCTTTTTTTCGTCTTCATCTATTTTTTCTCCTATTTTTCTTCGTCTTCATCTTATTTTTCTTCCTCTTCTTCTTCGTCTTCTTCTTCTGCTTCTCCTACTTCCTCTTCTTCTTTCGCTTCTTATTCCTCTTCCTTTTCATCTTGTGTTTCTTCATCTTTTTCCTCTTATTCTCCTTATTCTTCTTCCTTTTCCTTTTCCCCTATATCATCTTCTTTTTCTTCTTCTTTTTTCTCTTCTTCTTTATTTTCTTTTTCTTCTTCTTCTTCTTTTAATTCATCTTCTCCTTCGTCTTCTTCTTCTTCTTCTTCGCCTTTCTGCCTGCATTTTTTCGTCTTCTTCGTCTTCTTTCTCTTCTTTATCTTCTTTCTGTTCTTCTTTCTCGTTTTATTCTTTCATCTCTTTTTCTTTCTCTTTCTCTTATTTATATCTACTTTTCTTCTTTTTGTTCTTTCTTATCTTCATCTTTCTCCTCCTCTTCTTTTTATCTTCTTTTTCTGCTTCTTCTACTTCTACTTCTTCATCTTCTTTTTCTCTTCCTCATCTTTCGTTTCTTCTTTCTCTTCTTCTTCTTCTTCGTCTTCTTTTTTCTTCTTCCTCCTCTTCCTTTTCTTCTTCTTTTTTCTTCTTCTTCTCCTTTCTTCTCCTTCATCTTTCTCCTTCTTTTTTCTTCATCTTCTTTTTCTGCTTCTTCTACTTCTTCATTTTCTCTTTCTATCCCTCATCTTTCGTTTCTTTTTTCTCTTCTTCTTCTTTTTCGTCTTCTTTTTGTTCTTTCTCTTCTTCTTCTTCTTCCACTTCTACATATTCCTCTACCTCTTCTTCTTCTTCTTCCTCCTCCTCTCCCCCTTCTTCTTCTTCCTCATCTTATTTCTTTTCTTATTTCTCTTCTTTTTCTTCGTCTTCATCTTCTTTTTCTTCATCTTCCTTGTTTTCCTTCTTTTTTCTCTTCCTCTTCTTTTTCTTCTTCAACTTTGTTTTCTTCTCTTTCTTCTGCATCTTCTTCCTTCTTTTTCGCTTCCTCTTCTTCTTCTTCTTCTTATTTCTTCTCTTTTTGTTCATCTTCTTCTTCATCTTCTTATTCCTCTTCTTGTTTCTCTCTTTCTTTATATTCTTCTCCTTGTTTTATTTCTTCTCCTTTTTTTTTTTTTTTCTTCTTTCTCTTTTCTTCTTCATCATCTTCATCTTCTTTTTATTCTTCTTCTTATTTTTCTTCTTCGTCTTTTTTTCCTCTTCTTCTTCTTTTTCTTCTTTTTCTACCTCTTCTCCTTCTTCGCATTTGTCTTCTTCTTCTTCCTCATCTTTTTTCTCTTCTTATTTCTCCTTTTTCTTCGTCTTTATATTCTTTTTTTTCGTCTTCGTCTTTTTTTTTTCTTTTGTCCTCTCTCTTCTTCTTCTTCGTCTTCTCCTTCTGCTTCTCCTTCTCCTTCTCCTTCTCACTCCTCTTCTTTCGCTTCTTATTCCTCTTCCTTTTCATCTTCTGTTTCTTCATCTTTTTCCTCTTATTCTCCTTATTCTTCTTCCTTTTCCTTTTCCCCTATATCATCTTCGTTTTCTTCTTTTTTCTCTTCTTCTTCATTTTCTTTTTCTTCTTCTTCTTCTTTTAATTCATCTTCTCCTTCGTCTTCTTTTTCTTCTTCGCCTTTCTGCCTGCCTTTTTTCGTCTTCTTCGTCTTCTTTCTCTTCTTTATCTTCTTTTTCTTTCTTGCTATTTCTCTTCTTTTTCATTTATTTTCCTTCTTCTTCATCTTCTTTTTTTCCTTTTTCTCCTTCTTCATATATTTTTCTTCTTCTTCTTCTTTATCCTCTTTTTCTTCTTCTTCTTCTTCTTTTTCGTCTTCTTCTTCCTCCTCCTCTTCTTCTTCTTCCTCATCTTCTTTCTTTTGTTATATCTCCTCTTATTTTTTTCTTCGTCTTCATCTTCTTTTTCTTTTTCTTTTCCTTTGTCTTCTTCTTCTTTTTCTTCTTCTTCTTCTCTCTCTTCTACTTCCTCTTTTTCTTTTGCTTCTTATTCCTCTTCTTTTTCATCTTCCGTTTCTTCATCTTTTTCCTCTTATTCTCCTTACTCTTCTTTCTTTTCCTTTGCGTTTTCCCTTATATCATCTTCGTCTTCTTTTTTATCTTCTTCTTCTTTATCTTCTTCTGCTTTCTCTTCTTCTTTTTTCTTGCTCTTTCTCTTCTTTTTCATCTCTTTTGCTTCTTCTTCATCTTCTTTTTTACTTTTTCTCCTTCTTCATATTTTTTTAACCTTTCTCTTTTTCTTCTTTCATCTCTTGTTCTTTCTCTTTCTCTTCTTTCTCATCTTTTTTCTTCTTCTTTCTCCTCTTCAACTTTCTCCTCCTCTTTTTCTTCTTCCTCATCTTATATCTTTTCTTATTTCTCTTCTTATTCTTTTTCTTCGCCTTCGTCTTCATCTTCTTTTTCTTCTTCTTATTCTTTTTCTTCGCCTTCGTCTTCCTCTTCTTTTCCGTCTTCTTCTTCAGCTTCTCCTTCTTCCTCTTCTTCTTTCGCTTCTTATTCCTCTTCCGTTTCATCTACCGTTTCTTCATCTTTTTCCTCTTATTCTCCTTATTCTTCTTCCTTTTCCTTTTCCCCTATATCATCCTCTTCTTCTTCTTTTTTCTCTTCTTCTTCGTTATCTGCTTTTTCTTCTTCTTTCTTTCTTGCTCTTTCTCTTCTTCTTCTTGCTTCTTTTTTCTTCTTCTTTCTTTCTCTTCATCTCTTTGCTTCGTCTTCATCTTCTTTTTTTTTTCCTGTTTCTCCTTCTTCATATTTTGTTTCTTCTTCTTCTTCTTCATCTTCTTCTTTGCCCTCTTCTTCTTCTTCTTTCTTCTCTTCCTCTTCTTCTTCTTCTTCTTCTTCAACTATCTATTCTTCACTTCTTATTATTATTCTTCTTATGTTTCTTCTTTGTCTTTTTTTCTTCCTATTCTTCTATTTCTTCTTTTTGTTCTTCTGCTTCCTCTTCTGGTTCCTCTTCTCCTTCTTCGCATTTATCTTCTTCTTCTTCTTCTTCCTTTTCATCATATTCCGCTTCCTCTTCTTCTTCTTATTCTTCCGCCTCTTCCTCTTCATCTTCTTCTTCCTTCTCATCTTCTTTCTCTTCTTATTTCTCCTCTTCTTTTTTTTCGTCTTCATCTATTTTTTCTTCTATTTTTCTTCGTCTTCATCTTATTTTTCTTCCTCTTCTTCTTCGTCTTCTTCTTCTGCTTCTCCTTCTTCCTCTTCTTCTTTCGCTTCTTATTCCTCTTCCTTTTCATCTTCTGTTTCTTCATCTTTTTCCTCTTATTCTCCTTATTCTTCTTCCTTTTCCTTTTCCCCTATATCATCTTCTTTTTCTTCTTCTTTTTTCTCTTCTTCTTTATTTTCTTTTTCTTCTTCTTCTTCTTCTTTTAATTCATCTTCTCCTTCGTCTTCTTCTTCTTCTTCGCCTTTCTGTCTGCCTTTTTTCGTCTTCTTCGTCTTCTTTCTCTTCTTTATCTTCTTTTTCTTTCTTGCTATTTCTCTTCTTTTTCATTTATTTTCCTTCTTCTTCATCTTCTTTTTTTCCTTTTTCTCCTTCTTCATATATTTTTCTTCTTCTTCTTCTTTATCCTCTTTTTCTTCTTCTTCTTTCTTCTCTTCCTCTTATTATTCTTCTTCTTTCTCTTCTTTTTCTTCACTTTCTGTTTGTTCTTCTTTTTTCTCGTTCTCTTCTTCTTCTTCGATTTCTTCATCTTATTTTTTGTCCTCTTCTTATTTCTTTTTTTGTTCTTCCTCTTCTTCATCTTCTTTCTCTTTCTCTTTCTCTTTCTCCTTCTCCTTTTCTCCTTTCATCTCTCGTTCTTTCTCTTTATGGTATTTATATCTGTTTTTCTTTTTTTTGTTCTTTCTTCTCTTCATCTTTTTCCTCCTTTTTTCTTCATCTTCTTTTTCTCTTTCTCGTCTTTCGTTTCTTCTGTTTCTTCTTTCTCCTGTTCCTCTTCTTCTTCTTCCTCATCTTATTTCTTTTCTTATTTCTCTTCTTCTTCTTTTTCTTCGTCTTTATCTTCTTTTTCTTCTTTCTTTTCTTCTTCTTCTTCTTCTTTTATCTCTTTTTCTTTTTTCTTTTTTCTGCTTCTTTCTCTTTTTCTTCTTCATCATCATCTTTTTCTTATTAATATTTTTCCTATTTTTCTTCTTCGTCTTTTTTTCTTCCTCTTCTTCTTCTCTTTCGTCTACTCTCTCTTCTTCTTTCTCCTCTTTTTCGCTTCTTATTCCTCTTCCTTGTCATCTTCCATTTCTTCATTTTTTTCCTCTTATTCTCCTTATTTTTCTTTCTTTTCCTTTTCTTTTTCCCCTATGTCATCTTCTTCATCTTCTTCTTTGTCCTCTTCTTCTTCTTCTTGTTTCTCTTCCTCTTTCTTCCGTCCTTTTTTTGTCTTCTTCGTCTTCTTTCTCTTCTTCTTCTTTCTTGCTCTTTCTCTTCTTTTTCATTTCTCTTGCTTCTTCTTCATCTTCTTTTTTTCCTTTTTCTCCTTCTTCATATGTTTTTCTTCTTCTTCTACTTCCTTTTCATCATCTTCTTCTTTGTCCTCTTCTTCTTTTCTTTCTTCTCTTCCTCTTCTTTTTCTTCTTCTTTCTCTTCTTTTTCTTCTTCTTCTTTCTTTAATTTATGTTCTCCTTCGTCTTCTTCTTTTTGTTCTTCCTCTTTCTCCCTTCCTTTTTTTCGACTTCTTCTTCTTATTATTTCTCTTCTTCTTTCTCTTCTTCTTCTTTCCTGCTCTTTCCCCCGCTCTTTAACTTCTTTTTCATCTCATTTTTTTTTAATTTCCTCCTCTTCTTTTTTTCCTTTTTCTCCTTCTTCATATTTTTTTCCTCTTCTTCTTCATTTTCTTCATCTTCTTTTTCTCTTCTTCTTCTTCTTTCTTCTCTTCTTCTTCTTCTTCTTCTTTCTCTTCTTTTTCTTCACTTGCTTATCGTTCTTCTTTCTCGTTTTCTTCTTCTTCCTCCTCTTCCTCTTCTTCTTCTTTTTCATCTTCTTTCTCTTTTTCTTCTTTCATCTCTTGTTCTTTTTCTTGCTCTTCTTTTTATCTTTTTATCTTCTTCTTGTTTTTTTTTCTCTTCATCTTTCTTCTCCTTTTTCTTCTTTTTCTGCTTCTTCTACTTCTTCATCTTCTTTTTCTCTTCCTCATCTTCATTTTCTTCATCTTCTTTCTCTTTTTCTTTTTTCACCTCTTGTTCTTTCTCTTTTTTTTTTTCTTCTTCTTCCTTCTTCTCTTCATCTTTCTCCTCCTTTTTTTCTTCAGCTTCTTTTTCTGCTTCTTCTACTTTTTCATCTTCTATTTCTCTTTCGCATCTTTCGTTTCTTCTTTTTCGTTTTCTCTTCGTTTTCTTTTTGTTCTTTCTCTTCTTCTTCTTCTCCCTCTTCTACATATTTCCCTTCCTCTTGCTCTTTCTCTTCTTCTTCTGCTTCCTCCTCTTATTTCTTTTCTTATTTCTCTTCTTCCTCTTTTTCTTCGTTTTCATTATCTTTTTTTTTCTTCCTCTTCATTTTCCTTTTTTTCTTCTTCTTCTCCTTCTTTTATCCCTTCCTCTTATTTTTCTTTTATTCTTCTTCTTTCTCTTTTTCTTCTTCGTTATCTTCTTCTTCTTATTATTATTCTTCTTATTTTTCTTCTTCGTATTTTTTTCTGCCTTTTCTTTTTTTTTGTTCTTCTGCTTCTGGTTCCTCTTCTCCTTCTTCGCATTTATCTTCTTCTTCTTTCTCTTCTCCTTCTTCCTTTTCTTCGTCCTCATCTTCTTTTTTTTTCTGCGTCTTCGTCTTCTTTTTCTTCTTCTTCTTCTCTCTCTTCTGCTTCCTCTTCTTCTTCGTCTTCTTCTTCTGCTTTTCCTTCCTCTCCTTTTTTCGCTTCTTATTCCTCTTCCTTTTCATTTTCCGTTTCTTCATCTTTTTCCTGTTAATCTCCTTATTCTTCTTCATTTTCCTTTTCCCCTATATCCTCTTCTTCTTCATCTTCTTTTTTCTCTGCTTCTTCTTCAAATTTTTTTCTTCTTCTTCTTCCTTTTCTTTTTTTCCTTCACTTTCTTTTGGTTCTTCTTTCTTCTCGTTCTCTTCTCCTTCATCTTCTTCTTCTTCTTCCATTTATTCATCTTCTTCTTTCTTCTCCTCTTCTTCTTCTTCTTCAACTGTCTATTCTTCACTTTCTTTTGCATCTTCTTCCTTTGCTTCATCTCCTTCTTTGTCCTCTTCTTCTTCTTCTTATTTCTTCTCTTTTTGGTCTTCGTCTTCTTCATCTTTTTATTCCTCTTCCTCTTCTTTCTCATCTTCTTTCTCTTCTTCATTCTCTTTTTCTTCTTTCATCTCTTGTTCTTTCTCTTCTTTTTATCTTCATTTCTTCTTCTTTTTCTTTCTTCTCTTCATCTTTCTCTTCCTTTTTTCCTTCATCTTCTTTTTCTGCTTCTTCTACTTCTTTACCTTCTTTTTCTCTTCCTCATCTTCCTTTTCTTCTTTTCTTCTTCTTCTTTGTCTCCTTCTTCTTCTTTCACTTCTCCTTTTTTTCTTATCCTTTCTATTTTTCTGCTTTCATCTCTTGTTCTATCTCTTCTTTCTCATCTTTTTTTCTTCTTGTTCTTCCTTCTTCCATTCATCTTTCTCCTCCAGTTTTTCTTCATCTTGTTTTTCTGCTTCTTCTAGTTTTTCATCTTCTTTTTCTCTTCCTCATCTTTCGTTTCTTCTTTCTCTTCTTCTTCTTCGTCTTCTTTTTGTTCTTCCTCTTCTTCTTCTTGTCCCTCTTCTACATATTCCTCATCCTCTTACTCTTTTTCTTCCTCTTCATCTCCTTTTTTATCTTCTTTTTCTTCGTCTTCATCTTCTTCATCTTCGTCTTTCTCTTCTTCTTCCTCTTCTTCTTCGTCTTCTTCTTCTGCTTCTCCTTCTTCCTCTTTTTCTTTCGCTTCTTATTCCTCTTCCTTTTCATCTTCCGTTTCTTCTTCTTTTTCCTTTTATTCTCCTTATTCTCTTCGTTTTCATTTTCCTTTCCCCTATATCATCTTCTTCTTCTTCTTATTTTTTCCCTTCTTCTTCTGCATTTTCGTTTTCTGCCTCTTTTTCTTCCTTTAATTCATCTTTTCCTTCGTCTTCTTCCTCTTCTTCTTCTTCCTCCTGTTCCTCTTCTTCTTCTTCCTCATCTTATTTCTTTTCTTATTTCTCTGCTTCTTCTTCTTCTTCGTCTTCATCTTCTTTTTCTTTTTCTTCTTCTTCTTCTTCTTCTTCTTCTTCTTCTTCTTCTTCTTTTCTCTCTTCTCCTTCCTCTTCTTCTTCTTCTTGGTCTTCTTCTTCTGCTTCTCCTTCTTCCTCTTTTTATTCTTCTTCCTGTTCATCTTCACTTTCTTCATCTATTTCTTATTCTCCTTATGCTTCTTTCTTTTTCTTTTTCTTTTTCATTTCCCCTATATCGTCTTCTTCTTCTTCTTTTTCCTCTTCTTCTTCCTTATCTTCTTTTTCTTCTTTTTTTTTCTTTAATTCATCTTCTCCTTCGTCCTCTTTTTCTTCTTCCTTTAATTCATCTCGTTCGTCTCCTTCTTTTTCTTGTTCTTCCTCTTTCTCCCTTCCTTTTTTTCGACTTCTTTTTCTTCATCTTCTTTTTCTTCTTCTTTTTCTACTTATTCTTACTTGCTCTTTCTCTTGCCCTCTCTCTTCTTTTTCATCTCTTTTGCTTCTTCTTCATCTTCATTTTCTGCTTCTTCTTCTTCGGCTTTTTTTTTCTGCTTCTTTCTTTTTTTCTTCTTCATTATCATCTTCTTCTTATTATTATTCTTCGTTTTCATTTTCTTCATATTCCTCTTCCTCTTCTTCTTCTTTCTCTTTTTCTTCTTCTTCCTCATTTTCTTTCTCTTCTTATTTCTCCTCTTCTTTTTTCTTCGTCTTCATCTTCTTTTTCTTCTTCATCTTTTTTCTCTTCCCCTTCCTTTTCTTCTTCGTCTTCTTCATATTTTTCCTCTTTCCTTTCCCACTATATCCTCCTCTTCTTCTTCTTCTTTTTTCTCTTCTTCTTCTCCTTGGTCTTCTTCTTCTTCCTTTTCTTGTTCTTCCTCTTATTCCCTTCCTTTTTTCGTCTTCTTCTTCTTCATCGTCTTTCTTTTCTTCTTTCTCTGCTTCTTCTTCTTCCTCTTCCTCTTCTTCTTCTTTCTTTCCTCACCTTCTTTCTCTTCTTCTTTCTCTTTTTCTGCTGTAATCTCTTGTTCATTCTCTTTCTTATCTTTTTATTTTTTTTCTTCTTCTTGTTCTTTCTTCTATTTATCTTTCTCATCCTCTTCTTCATCATCTTCTTATTCTTCTTCTTTTTCCTTTAATTCATCTTTTTCTTCTTCTTCTTGTTCTTCCCCTTTCTGCCTTCCTCTTCTCCGTTGTCTTCTTCTTGTTCTTCCTCTTTCTCCCTTCCTTTTTTTCGTCGTCTTCTTCTTCGTCTTCTTTCTCTTTTTCTTCTTTCTTGCTCTTTCTCTTGCTCCTACTATTCTTTTTCATCTCTTTTGCTTCTTCCTCTTCTTTTTTCCTTTTTCTCCTTCTTCATATTTTTTTCTTTTTTTTCTTGTTCCTTATCATCATCTTCTTCTTTGTCTTTTTCTTCTTCTTCAAGTTCTTCTTCATCGTCTTCATCTTCTTCATATTCTGCCCCTTTTTCAGCTTCATTTTCTTCTTCTTCTGCTTCTTCTGTTTCTTCCTCTTCTTATTCATGCTCTTGTTCCTCTTCTTCATTTGATTTGATTTTATTTTTCTTCTTCTTTCTTTAATTCATCTTCTCCTTCATCGTCTTCTTGTTCTTCCTCTTTCTCTATTCCTCTTCTTCATTTTATTCTTTTTCTTCTTTTTCTTCTTCTTCTTCTTCTTTTTTTCTCTTCTTCTTTCTGTTATTCTTCTTTCATCTCTTGTAATTTCTCTTTCTCGTTCTCTTTTTCTTCTGCTTCTTCTTTCATTTCTTCATCTTCTTCTTTGTCCTCTTCTTCTTCTTTCTTCTCTTCCTTGTCTTGTTCTTCTTCAACTTTCTCTTCTTCAATTTCTTTTGCATCTTCTTTCTTCACTTTCGCTTCTTCTTCGTCTCATTCTTCATATTCTTTTTTTTCTTCCTTTTCTTCATCTTCTTCTTTGTCCTCTTCTTCTTCTTTTTATTCTTTTATCTATCTATCTATATCTATATCTTTTTATTCCTCTTCTTCTTTCCCTTTTTTTCACTTCTTCTTGCTCTTCTTCGTTTTTTTCCTCCTCTTCCTCTTCTGTTTCTTTCTCATCTTCTTTCTCTTTTTCTTCTTTCATCTCTTGTTCTTTCTCTTCTTGTTATCTTTTTTTTTTCTTCTTGTTCTTTCTTTCTCTTCACCTTTCTCCTCCTTTTTTTCCTTTATCTTCTTTTTCTGTTTCTTCTACTTCTTCATCTTCTTTTTTTCTTTCTCATCTTCCTTTTTTTCTTTTCTTCTTCTTCTTTGTCTTCTTCTTTCTCCTATTCTTTCTCTTTTTCTTCTTTCATCTCTTGCTCTTTCTTTTTCTCTTCTTCCTCATCTTTTTTCTTCTTCTTTCTTTCTTTCTTCTCTTCATCTTTCTCCTCCTTTTTTCATCTTCTTTTTCTGCTTCTTCTACTTCTTCACCTTTTATTTCTCTTGCTTATATTTCTCTTCTTCTTTCTCTTCTTCTTCTTTCCTGCTCTTTCCCCCGCTCTTTAACTTCTTTTTCATCTCATTTTTTTTAATTTCCTCCTCTTCTTATTTTTCTTTTTCTCCTTCTTCATATTTTTTTCCTCTTCTTCTTCTTCTTCTTCCTCCTCTACCTCTTCTTCCTCATCTTATTTCTTTTCTTATTTCTCTTCCTCTTCTTCTTCTTCGTTTTCATTTTCTTTTTCTTCTTCTTCATCTTCCTTTCCTTCTTCATCATCGCCTCCTTTTATCACTTCCTCTTCTTTTTTTCTTCTTCTTTCTATCTTTCTTCTTCATCATCGTTTTCTTCTTATTATTATTTTTCTTCTTCGTCTTTTTTCTGCATCTTCTTTTTTTTTTTTCTTCTGCTTTCTTTTCTGGTTCCTCTTCTCCTTCTTCGCATTTATCTTCTTCTTTTGTCTCTTCTCCTTCTTCTTCCTTTTCTTCATATTCCTCTTCCTTTTCCTCTTCCTCTGAGTAAGAAAGAGTCTTACTCATCTTCCTTGTCTTCATCTTCTTTTTTTCGTCTTTATCTTCTTTTTCTTCTTCTTCTTCTTCTTTTAATTAATCTTCTCGTTCGTCTTCTTCTTCTTTTTCCTTATTGTCTTTTCGTTCTTCGTCCTTCTCGTTTTCTTCTTCTACTTCCATTTCTTCATTGTCTTCTTCTTCTTTGTCCTCTTCTTATGTCTTCTCTTTTTGTTCTTGCTCTTCTTCACCTTCTTTCTCTTTTCCTTCTTTCATCTCTTGTTCTTTCCCTTTCTCTTATTTTTATCTTTTTTTCTTCTTGTTCTTTCTTCTCTTAATCTTTCTCCTTCTCTTCTTCTTCATCTTCTTTTTCTGCTTCTTCTACTTCTTCATCTTCTATTTCTCTTCCTCATCTTTCGTTACTTCTTTCTCGTCTTCTTCATCGTCTTCTTTTTGTTCTTCCTCTTCTTCTTCTTCTCCCTCTTCTACATATTCCTCTTCCTCTTCCTCTTGCTGCTCTTTTTCTTCTTTTTCTTCTTGCTCCCCTTCGTCTTCTTCTTCCTTATCTTATTTAATTTCTTATTTCTCTTCTTCTTTTTTTTCTTCTTCTTCTTTTATCACTTCTTCTACTTCTTTTTTCTTTTTCTTCCTTTTTTCTTCCTCTTCTACTTCTTCTTCTTTTGTTCTTCTGCTTCCTCTTCTGGTTCCTCTTCTCCTTCTTCGCATTTATCTTCTTCTTCTTCTTCCTTTTCTTCATACTCCTCTTTCTTTTCCTCTTCTTTTTCTTACTCATATTCTTCGTCTTCATCTTCCGTATCTTCTTCTTTTTCCTCTTATTCTCCTTATTTTTCTTCCTTTTCTTTTTCCGCTATATCTTCTTTTTCATCATCTTCTTTTTTCTTTTCTTCTTCTTCATCTTCCTTTTCATCTTCATCTTCTTCCTTTAATTCTTCATCTTCTCCTTCGTCTTCTTCTTCTTCTTCTTGTTCTTCCTCTTTCTACATTCCTTTTTTTCGTCTTCTTCGTCTTCTTTCTCCTCTTAGTTCTCTTCTTCTTCTTTCTTGCTCTTTCTCTTGCTCTTTCTCTTCTTTCTCTTCTTTTTCATCTCTTTTGCTTCTTCTTCGTCTTCTTTTATTCCTTTTTCTCCTTCTTCACATTTTTTTTCTTCTTCTTCTTCCTTTTCTGCTTCTTCTTCTTTTTCCTCTTCTTCTTATTCTTCTTCTTTCTTCTCTTCCTTTTCTTTTTCTTTCTCTACTTTTTCTTCACTTTCTTTTCGTTCTTCTTCCTACTCGTTCTCTTCTTCTTCTTCCATTTTTTCATCTTCTCCTTCGTCCTCTTTTTATTTCTTTCTCTTCTTTATCTTCTTAAGAGAAAGATCTCTTTTTCTTCTTCTCTTTGTCTTCCTCGTTGTCTTTCAATTCATTTTTCCTTTTTTTCTTCTTCTTGTTGTTTCTTCTCTTCATCTTTCTCCTCCTCTTCTTCTTCATCTTCTCTTTCTGCTTCTGCTTCTTAATCTTCTTTTTGTCTTCATCATCTTCCATTTCTTCTTCTTCTTTATCTTCTTCTTCTTCTTCGTCTTGTTCTTTCTTTTCATATTTCTTTTATTCTTTTTCTTTTTCTTATTTCATCTCTTGCTCTTTCTCTTTCTATTCTTTCTCATCTTTTTTCCTTCTTCTTCTTCTTTCCTCTCCTCCTTTGCCTCTTCTTCTCTCGTATTTCTTCTCTTATTTCTCTTCTTCTTCTTTTCTTCGTTTTCATTTTCTTCTCTTTCCTCTTCATCTTCATTTTCTTCTTCTTCTTCTTTTATCACTTTTTTTCTTATTCTTTTTTTCTTCTTCTTTTTCTTTTTCTTCTTCAGCATCTTCTTCTTCTTATTATTATTCTTCTTATTTTGCTTCATCCTCTGCTTCTTTTTCTTTTTTTTGTTCTTCTGCTTCCTCTTCTGGTTTCTCTTCACCTTCTTCGTAATTATCTTCTTCTTCTTTCTCTTCTTTTTCTTTACTTTCTTTTCGTTTTTCTTCCTTCTCGTTCTCTTCTTCTTCTTCTTCTTTTTCTTCTTCTTCCTTTTCTTCATCTTCTTCTTTGTACGCTTGTTCTTCTTCTTATTTCTTCTCTTCCTCTTCTTCTTCTTTTATCACTTCCTCTTCTTTTTCTTTTTTTCTTCTTCTTTGTCTTTTTCTTCTTCGTAATCTTATTCTTCTTATTATTATTCTACTTTTTTTTTTTCTTCGTCTTTTTTTTTGCCTTTTCTTTTTTTTTTTGTTCTTCTGCTTCCTCATCTGGTTCCTCTTCTCCTTCTTCGCTTTTATCTTCTTCTTCTTCCTCTTCTTCTTCTTCTTCCTTTTCTTCATATTCCTCTTCCTTTTCCTCTTCCTCTCCTTTTCCTTTCATCTCCTTTGCTTCTTCTTCATGTCCTTTTTTCCTTTTTCTACCCTCTTCATATTTTTTTCTTCTTCTTCTGCTTCCATTTCTTCATCTTCGCCGTGTCCTCTTCTTCTTCTTATTTCTTCTCTTCCTCTTCCTCTCCTTCTGCTTCTTCAACTTTTTCTTCTTTACTTTCTTTTGCATCTTCTTTCTTCTCTTTCGCTTCTTCTTCTTCTCCTTCTTCATATTCTTTTTTGTCTTCTTCCTTTTCTTCTTATTTGTCCTCTTCTTCTTCTTATTTCTTCTCTTATTGTCCTTCGTCTTCTTTATCTTTTAATCCTCTTCTTCTTCTTCTTTCTCATCTCCTTTCTCTAATTCTTTCTCTTTTTATTTTTTCATCTCATGTTATTTCTTTTCTTTTTATCTTCAATTTTTCTTCTTGTTCTTTCTTCTCTTCATCTTTCTCCTCCTTTTTTCCTTCATTTTCTCTTTTTGCTTCTTCTACTTCTTCATCTGCTTTTTCTCTTCCTCATCTTCCTTTTCTTCTTTTCTTCTTTTTCTTTGTCTTCTTCTTCTTCTTTCTCATCTCCTTTCTCTAATTCGTTCTCTTTTTCTTTTTTCATCTCATGTTATTTCTTTTCTTTTTATCTTCATTTTTTCTTCTTGTTCTTTCTTCTCTTCATCTTTCTCCTCCTTTTTTTCTTCATCTTCTTTTTCTGCTTCTTCTACTTCTTCATCTTCTTCTTCTCTTCCTCATCTTTCGTTTCTTCTTTCTCTTCTTCTGCTTCGTCTTCTTTTTGTTCTTCCTCTTCTTCTTCTTCTCCCTCTTCTACATATTCCTCTTCCTCTTGCTCTTCCTCATCTTTTTCTTCCTCATCTTATTTCGTTTCTTATTTCTCTTCTTCTTCTATTTCTTCGTTTTCATCTTTTTTTGTTCCTCTTCATCTTCCTTTCCTTCTTCTTCATCTCCTTCTTTTATCACTTCCGCTTCTTTTTCTTTTTTCTTCTTCTTTCTCTTTTTCTTCTTTATCATCGTTTTCTTCTTATTATTATTTTTCTTATTTTCTTTTTCGTCTTTTTTCTACCTCTTCTTTTTCTTTTTTTGTTCTTCTGCTTTCTCTTCTGGTCTCTCTTCTCCTTCTTCGCATTTATCTTCTTCTTTTTTCTCTTTTCCTTCTTCTGCCTTTTCTTCATATTCCTCTTCCTTTTCCTCTTCCTCTCCCTCTTTTTTTCTTACTCATCTTCTTCGTCTTCATCTTCTTTTTCTTCTTCTTCTCTCTCTCTTCTGCCTCCTCTTCTTCTTCGTCTTCTTCTTCTGCTTCTCCTTCTTCTCTTCTCTTCTCTTATTTCTTCTCTTATTTTTTATTTATTTATTTTATATAAAGAAAATTGACTACATTCGTGAGTCAAATTATAAAATTACAAAATTAAAAATTATAAACAAAACAGGAAAAAGAAAAAGCCTAATACTGACAATATATAGCAATGATATCACCAACCCGATGGGGGTGTTTTATTTGCCGGACCGACGAGCTATGCCCCAAAGCACAGCCAGATATGGTTAGTGATATCATTGAAACTAAGCAAGATAGAAGAAGTTAAAAAAAGGTTATAAAAATATAAGAAAAAATAAAAATCTTAAAAAGTAAAATACGATAAGAGAAATCACTACACAAATAAGGAGAATTGCATAGGTGGATTCTCACAACTGTGGTGTGTGTGTGATTTCTCTGAAATATGCTAAAAGAGAAGATTTTATTAAGGAAAGAGAGAGTTCAGAACTAAATACAAGGAAATAAGTATTGTACTTAGTACATAGAACACGAAACGCACTGTACAAGCAATAGTTACAGTTACATATAGGTAAATAAAGAGGACAGAAGTGACGAGAAGCACGGGAAGGAACTAGGAAGTTGACTTGAAATAGAAGAGAAGGCGAATCAATACTACCGTTAATGAACTTATGTAGAAAAGTAATACCCAAGACTATTCTACGATTGATTAACGATGGAAGATCCAAAAGAAGAAGCCTACTACGATAAGACGGTAGACGAAGGTTACCATCCCAGTTTAGATTGCGCAAGGCAAAAAGAAGAAATTGCTTCTGAACCGATTTAATACGGTCCTGATACAATTTCTGCTGTGGCGACCATATAATAGAACAATATTCTAAAATAGGACGTACCAGCGAGACAAAAAGAAGTTTAGTGACAAACGGATCATTAAACTCTTTAGACCATCGTTTAATAAAACCAAGTACACTTTTGGCTTCATTAACGATGGTTAGAATATGGGTATTGAATCTAAGTTTACAGTCAAAGAGCACACCGAGATCTTTGATTGTAGAAATACGTTGCAAGGACACATTGTTGATTGTGTAATCAGTAAAAAATGGAGTGGTACGACAGAAAGTCATTGTCATACACTTAGAACAATTTAGATGCAACTGATTAGCTTTACACCAATTTTGAAAGGATATTAGATCATCCTGTAGGCGTAGATGATCTATTGAGTTCTTGTATGAGAGACAGAGTTTTACATCATCTGCATACATGAATATCCTAGAGTAAGAAATACAGCTGGGAAGGTCATTTATAAATAGGGAGAAAAGTAGAGGGCCCAAGTAACTACCCTGAGGAACACCCGAAGAAACAAATATGACCTTCGAAATAGATGTTCTCAACAGAACTCTTTGGGTTCTACCCTTTAAATAGGAAGCAATCCAAAACAAAATAAAGATGACCACAAAGAAGCAGTGCATTCTTTAATCACACAACTAGGAATACCATCCGCCCCCGGAGAGAACGACGATTTCAACGTACGCATAGCGGATAAAAGAGAGACAGGAGAAATATTAGAAACCATAATAGCATTTCCATTAATTTCAGAATTTAAAATTGGAAAAGAATTGGTTTCTGAAATGGCAGTTGAATAAGTGAATTGGAAGAACTTTGCAAATAGATCTGAGGTATCTTGATCATTGCAAGTACTGTCACAACCTAGGAAAAACGAGGATGGAAACCCAGAAGACTTACGCTTCAAATTTACAAATGAGTAAAATCCTTTGGGATCACGAGCAAACTGCCTTTTACAGCGTATAAGGTAATTCTCATAACAACGAGAGTTTAAAATATTGAAATTGGCCTTAGCTAAGGAGCATTTAGACCAATCAACGACCGAACCCGACTTTTTGAACTTTTTAAAACATTTAGATTTAAAATTTTTTAGAGTTGAAAGAGTCGAAGTGAACCAGGGAGGTTTATTAGAAAGAGATTTGGGAAGACACATAGGAACACACTTGTCTAGAATAGCATTTAAAGTATTGTAGAATGTTGAAACTGCTAAGTTTACATCAACTGCCTCATATAAAGGAGCCCAATCTGTTGCATTAATGAGATCATTAAGCAAAACAAAATTACATTTATTAAAACAACGCCGCTTTTTAGATGACGAGGGCGTAAGAATTGGTGGACAGTAAATAGGTATTAAAACCTCTAATGTTGGATGATATAAATCCTCAGGTATACAAAAGGGGGATGATCTTAAAACATTAATGCTGGCGTCATCATTAGTAAAAACAAGATCAAGAGAACGATTTAAATGATTAGAAATTGAGTTCATCTGATACATAGAAAGATTAAACAATTCATCAAAAAAATAATGATCAATTGTTGGAATAAGATAATTCGAATTAGGAAATGAGGCCCAAGAAGTGTTAGGTATATTAAAATCACCCAACACAAGAAATAAGTCATTATCTTCAACATATTCATACATTTCTTTAATACAAGATATATGATGACTATAAACTTGTAAATCGGAAGAGGGAGGGATATATGAACAAGTAACGTATGGGGAACAAGACTGAAAAGTTATTTTAACTCCAATAATTTCAACATTGTGAATTGATGGGAATGTAAAAGATTCAGAGAGGTAATGGGGTTTAACAGCTATTAAAACACCACCCCCTCTACGAGACGCGCGATCAAGTCTATAAATAGTGGAATTATTTGAAAAAACCTCACTATTATAAACATTTTGGCTTAACTACGTTTCAGTGAGGGCTATAAGTTCAGATTGGACACTACAGCTATGCAGAAATAGATTTTTTAATTTAGAATTAAGGCCTCGAACATTTTCATAAATAATAGATAGCTGCGGAAAAGATGGAAAGAAACTTAGTTTTTTGAAACAGCCTCAGATGAAGGTTGTACCGAAACGGGATTTAAAGACACTGGAGAAATTCTATTCCGAATCTGAGGTTTGAATTCATGTACAACAACATGAGGTGGCCAAAAGTTTGGATCACATATTGTATCGAAAAATTCAATTGGGACATTGATTTTAAATGAAGCAATTTCACGAGGAGTCGCAAAATTAAACTTCGATATAAAAACTTTAGATGAAATTTTACTTTCAATGAAAGCAGACACAGCCTCACATGTCGTATCTGATGAAAGCCTAGATAAGAAAACTTGCTTTCGAGGAGACACAACAGATAAATAGGGTAATATAGGAGTAGGAGACGGTGTAGGAGACGGTGTCTGAATGTTGTTTTTAGATTGTTTCTTCTTTCGCTTCTTATTCCTCTTCCTTTTCATCTTCCGCTTCTTCATCTTTTTCCTTTTATACTCCTTATTCTTCTTCCTTTTTCTTTTCCCTTATATCCTCTTCTTCTTCATATTCTTTTTGCTTTTCTGCTTCTTCATCTTCTTTTTCTTCTTCTTTTAATTAATCTTCTCCTTCGTCTTCTTCTTCTTCTTCTTCTACTTCTTATTCTTCCTCTTTCTCCATTCCTTTTTTTCGTCTTCTTCGTCTTCTTTCTTTTCTTCTTTCTCTTCTTCTTCTTTCTTGCTCTTTCTCCTCTTTTTCATTTCTTTTGCTTCTTCTTCATCTTCTTTTTTTTCTTCTTCACATTTTTTCTTCTTCCTATTCTTTATCTTCTTCTTTGTCCTCTTCTTCTTCTTTTCTTTCTTCTCTTCCTCTTCTTCCTCTTCGTGTCTTTCCTCATTTTCTTTTCGTTCTTCGTCCATCTCGTTTTCTTCTTCTATTTCCATTTCTTCATCTTCTTCTTTGTCCTCTTCTTTGTCCTCTTCTTATTTTTTCTCTTTTTGTTCTTCCTCTTCTTCACCTTCTTTCTCTTCTTCTTTCTCTTTTTCTTCTTTCATCTCTTGTTCTTTCTCTTATTTTTATCTTTTTTTCTTCTTGTTCTTTCTTCTCTTCATCTTTCTCCTCCTTTTTTCTTCATCTTCTTTTTCTGCTTCTTCTACTTTTTCATCTTCTATTTTTCTTCCTCATCTTTCGTTACTTCTTTCTCGTCTTCTTCTTCGTCTTCTTTTTGTTCTTCCTCTTCTTCTTCTTCTCCCTCTTCTACATATTCCTCTTCCTCTTCCCTTGCTCTTTCTCTTCTTATTTTCTTCTTCTTCCTCTTCCTCTTCTTCTTCTTCCTTATCTTATTTCTTATATTATTTCTTTTCTTATTTCTCTTCTCCTTCTTTTGCTTCGTTTGCATATTCTTTTTCTTCCTCTTCATCTTCCTTTTATTCTTCTTCTTCTCCTTCTTTTATCAGTTCCTTTTCTTTTTCTTTTTTTCTTCTTCTTTCTTTTTGCCTACTTCATCATTTGCTTCTTCTTATTCTTCTTCTTATTATTCTTGTTCGTCTTTTTTTCTTCCTCTTCTGTTTTTTCTTCTATTTGTTCTTCTTCTTCCTCTTCTGGTTCCTCTTCACCTTCTGCGCATTTATCTTCTTCTTCTTTCTCTTCTGCTTCTTCTTCCTATTCTTCATATTCCTCTTCCTTTTCCTCTTCCTTTTCCTTTTCTTTTTCTTACTCATCTTCTTCGTCTTCATCTTCTTTTTCTTTTTCTTTTTCGTCTTCTTTTCTTCTTCTTCTTCTCTCTCTTCTTCTTCCTTTTCTTCTTCGTCTTCGTCTGCTTCTCCTATTTCCTCTTCTTCTTTCGCTTCTTATTCCTCTTCTTCTTCTTCTTGTTCTTTCTTCTCTTCACCTTTTTCCTCATTTTTTTCTTCATCTTCTTTTTCTGTTTCTTCTACTTTTTCATCTTCTTTTTCTCTTTCTCATCTTCCTTTTTTTCTTTTCATCTTCTTATTTCTCTTCTTCTGTCTCTTATCCTTTCTCTTTTTCTTCTTTCATCTCTTGTTTTTTCTCTTTCTATTCTTTCTCATCTTTTTTTCTTCTTCTTCTTCTTTCTTCTCTTCACCTTTATCCTCCTATTTTCTTCAATTTCATTTTCTTCTTCTTCTCCTTCTTCATCTTCTATTTCTCTTCCTCATCTTTTGTTTCTTTTTTCTCGTCTTCTTCTTCGTCTACTTTTTGTTCTTACTCTTCTTCTTCTTCTCCCTCTTCTACATATTCCTCTTCCTCTTCCTCTTTTTTTTCGTCTCCTTGCTCCCCTTCCTCTTTTTCTTCCTTATCTTATTTCATTTCTTATTTCTCTTCGTCTTCTTTTTCTTCGTCTTCGTCTTCATCTTCTTTTTCTTCCTCTCATCTTCCTTTTCTTCTTCTTCTTTTATCACTTCTTCTATTTCTTTTTTTCTTCTTTTTCCTTTTTTTCTTCCTCTTCTACTTTTTCTTCTTTTTGTTCGTCTGCTTCCTCTTCTGGTTCCTCTTCTCCTTCTTCGCATTTATCTTCTTCTTCTTCTTCCTTTTCTTTATATTCCTCTTTCTTTTCCTCTTCCTCTTCTTTTTCTTACTCATATTCTTTGTCTTCGTCTTTTTTTTCTTCGTCTTCATCTTCCGTTTCTTCTTCTTATTCTCCTTATTCTTCTTCCTTTCCCTTTTCCGCTATATCCTCTTCTTCTTCATCTTCTTTTTTCTCTTCTTCTTCTTCAGCTTCCTTTTCATCTTCTTCTTCTTCCTTTAATTCTTCATCTTCTCCTTCGTCTTCTTCTTCTTCTTGTTCTTCCTCTTTCTCCATTCCTGTTTTCGTCTTCTTTCCCTTCTTAGTTCTTTTCTTCTTCTTTCTTGCTCTTTCTCTTGCTCTTTCTCTTCTTTTTCATCTCTTTTGCTTCTTCTTCGACTTCTTTTTTTTTCCTTTTTCTCCTTCTTCACATTTTTTTTCTTCTTCTTCCTTTTCTGCTTCTTCTTCTTTGTCCTCTTCTTCTTCTTCTTTCTTCTCTTCCTCATCTTCCTTTTCTTCTTTTCTTCTTCTTCTTTGTCTTCTTCTTCTTCTTCGACTTTTTCTTTCTTTTCATATTTCTCTTATTCTTTTTCTTTTTCTTATTTCATCTCTTGCTCTTTCTCTTCTTTCTCATTTTTTTTCCTTTTTCTTCTTCTTTCTTCTCCTCCTCTTCTTCTCTCTTATTTCTTTTCTTATTTCTCTTCTTCTCCTTTTTTTTTGTTTTCATTTTCATTTTCTTCATCTTCATCTTAATTTTCTTCTTGTTCTTTTATCGCTTATTTTTCTTATTCTTTTTTCGTCTTCTTTCTCATCATCTTCTTCTTCTTATTATTATTCTTCTTATTTTTCTTCTTTCTCTTCTTCTTTTTCTTTTTTTTGTTCTTCTACTTCCTCTTCTGGTTCCTCTTCTCCTTCTTCGTGTTTATCTTCTTCTTTCCCTTCTCCTTCTTCCTTTTCTTCATATTCCTCTTCCTTTTCCTCTCCCTCTTCCTCTTCTTTTTCTTACTCATCTTCTTCGTCGTCATCTTTTTTTTCTTCTTCTTTTTCTGCGTCTTCGTCTTCTTTTTCTTCTTATTCTTCGTCTTCTTCTTCCGCTTCTCCTTCTTCCTATCCTTCTTTCGCTTCTTATTCCTCTTCCTTTTCATTTTCCGTTTCTTCATCTTTTTTCTCTTATTCTCCTTATTCTTCTTCCTTTTCATTTTCCTTTTTTCTTATATCCTCTTCTTCATCATCTTCTTTTTTTATACCCTGAACCCATTAAAAATGGGAAATCAGGGTATAATGGTTTTGTTGCAGCCCAAATGTATGTAACAGGCAGAAGGAGGCGTGGCAGACCCCATAAAGTATATATATTCTTGATCACGACGACAAGTCGAGTCGATTGAGCCCTGTCCGTCTGTCTGTCTGTCCGTCTGTCCGTCTGTCCGTCCGTCCGTCCGTCCGTCTGTCCGTCTGTCCGAACCTATAATAGCTAGAGAGAATCTTTTTTTATAGATTCGTGTATATCACGCGCAGGTCGAGTTTGTTTTAGAAATTCGATAACTCTTCTCGTTCTTTTTTTATCGATTAAAAACGAAATCGGTTTTTCAGTTTTAAAATTATATCTCCTATATCTTGATAGTTAAAGACTCCAAATCTTGTATTTAGCTTAATGGGACTTTTATACAATTTTGATTTTTGCTTAATTTTGGATGCCACGCCCCCTTCGCCCAAATTTTCAAAACACTTATTTCAAATACTAGAGACTTGTGCTTTTGCACATGCACACATATGAATGATATAATTACGCTGCGCAAGTTTGATTAAGAAAGTCGATCTACAAAAAAAGTTATTAAACATTTAATTTTCCATAACACGCACATATTGGCGCAGCGCAGTCGCTGAGTAAACTGCGCAGTTAGCAGAGCGTATGCGTGTGCGTGTGTATGTATGCGTTGCTTGCAATATACATACATATGTATGTATGTACACATGTACATACTGTATCTATTTACATATATATAAAATAAGAGTAACATTGATATAACTTAAATAAAGTCAATATAATATACATATGAATAGATGAAATGCATTATGTTATTAAACGAAACATTTACCAAACGTTTACGTACACACACGCGCGTGGCAACAGCAAGCAAGAAGCTCTAGAAAATTCGAAGAATTCATAACAACAACAACAAAGACAAATTGGGGATGAATTTTCAGCAGAAGTTCAGCAGCTCAGTAGCAGAAGGTCAGTAGCTCAATGAACTTTACTTAGGTATTCGCTATCTCACTCTTATGTATTGCAACGGCTGTGTTGGTAGAAGCGATGATCGCCGACATAAAGTCTCGGGTTCGATTCTCTAAGCTGACGTCAAAACTTCTTTTATGCAAGTTACTTAATCTTTTTTTTTTTTAATTTTTTAATTTAATTTAAAATTATATATAAACTTTGAAGTGCTTTTAAAGCCGCCGATAGGCTGGGTTCAGGGTATTTCCTAGTCGGACACCTCCGACTAGAGTTTCCTTACTTGTTTCTCTTCTTCTTCTTCATTTTCTTTTTCTTCTTCTTCTTCTTCCTTTAATTCATCTTCTCCTTCGTCTTCTTCTTCTTGTTCTTCCTCTGTAATAATTAAACAACCAGACTTGTGTCTTTGACCTCTTCATACATAATGAATCGGTCTTTCTTTATTCGATATTGACTTAGCCTAAAGTACATAAGAGAGTATATAGTTCTGTCGCTCAAAGCAGCGGCAGAACGGGAGTATATAGCGTGTCATATGTATTTGTATATATTATTATATGCACATGCAGAAGGCATATACATTGACATGCGCTTGGGACCGAATGGTCAGAACGTCATAGTGCTTACGCTGCAGATCTCACGCTGCAGACCAGTCCACATATAAGCGGCTGATCATATTACAGCACTTGGCGGTGGTTATGTTATGTAAACAAAGCGACAAAGTGTCTCTATGTTTATGCGCTCGATACTCTAACGTTTAGTTAGGGCATATGACCACTTTACATATTGTATACACTACAATATGGTGAGCATATGCTTATTTTGCATATAACACACTACACCTCCCTTTTTACAGAAATAACGTAATATTAATAATAAGTTATTTAATATTATATTGTATAACTATTGGAGTTATAATTAATTTATATAATGAAATATATATTTTTATGTTTGTATTATTATTATTGTATATATATAAATTTTTTTTTTTTTTTTTAATATTAGAAGTTTGATTTGAGTTGTATATACATATTTTATTTTGTGGATGAAAGTATTGAAATATGTATATGTAACAGAAATTTTATTTGTTAATAATTCATTTCGAAGTTTATTTTTGAACTTTTAGCATATCCTTATGAACTTTTTGTTTCTTATTCTTGTCATCCCTAATCCCTAATTGTAATATTATCTTTATTATCTATAGCTATTACCTCAAATGGTCCTATATATGTAGGATCTAACTTGTGTCCTGCGTCATGTTTTAATATATTTTTTTTCTCTTTTATAAACTATTTCTAATCTAAACTTAATTTCTTTTACGAACTGTCTTGGTAATCTTCCAAATACTAGTTCGTATGGACAATAGTCGTGTGTTACCGAGGGTGTTGTGTTGAAACAGTATGTGAAATATTGTATCCAAACATCCCAATGATCGAACATATTCATTGAATGTCCTATGACTTCGTTCTATTGTACCTAAGGTTTGATGATGATGTGCAGTAGACGTTATGTTGTCTCTTTATCTTCAAATATTTGCACAAGTCAGTTATTACTGAATTCTTATATTCTGTTCCCATGTCCGTAAAGAACGTCTTCATTGGACCGTACTTTAGAATAAAGTTTTCAAATATAGCTTTGGGAACGGTTGGTGCACTTTTTTATTAAGTTTATTAAGTTTTTAATCATGTGGTTTTCCGAACAACCGATGACTATTAAGTCATCCATATACAAGAATGCTTGCGAAGGGTCGAGTCCAGAAAAAGCTATTGTCATCATTCTTTGAAAAGAATTTGGCGCTATTTTAAGACCATATGGTAGTCTTGTGAACTGGTACGAACCACTGCTCGTTGAAAAGAACGTTAGTTCTCTAGATCTTTCTTTTAATTCTATTTGATGGAATCCAGACATTAAGTCTAGACATGAAAAGTATTTGGCTCTAGCTAACTGGTCGACAATGTCATCGATTCTGGGAAGTGGAAATTTATCCGATAGGAGTTTTTTTATTGATCTGGCGGTAATCTACTACTAATCGCCATCTTTTTGTAGCAGAACCTGGTACCTTTCTTAGGTACCAGCAATATTGGGCTATTATATTCTGAGGTGGATGGTTCAACTATTTTATCTAGAATGAGCTTTTCAACTTGTTTATTGATTTCTTCTTTGTGTGCGTGTGGAATTCTATAGTTTTTGGTGTATACTGGATTATTATCATTCAATCTTAGTTCTTGCTTATAAAAATTATTTGTTGTTATTGATTCGGTTTCAAGTCCGAATATGTCTGTATACTGGGTGCATAAATCTTCAAGTTTTGCTTTGAATTGTGGTGGAAAGTTTTTTGTAAGTTTTTTTATGATATCTTCGTGTCTGTTTTTGCTAATTTCTTGGACTATGTCATAGTCACTTAGCCTTTCGGTTTTTATATTATTAATGTGTATTATTTTGGTTACACTTGTTGTATTTAGGACTCGGACAGTATTTTCAGTATTTTCTTTACTGGAGCTAGTATCTCCAATAAATATTCCTTTCTCAATTTCTTGATTCGGAATTAGAACAGTTTGTTCTGTCGATTCTAATTTAATCTGTCGGACTACTTCAGTGCGGGCTGGAAGTAAAATGGCATTGTTATCACATCTATGTGTGATGGGTATTTTTATTTGTAGGTTTAAATTATCTGGCCTAATTATTAGAGTGTCACTAGTATGTGTACAATCTAATAGGCAATTGAATTTTTTATGAAGTCTATACCTATAATGCCATCGCTAGGGATTGGAAAGTTTTGTTCAACTAAGTGATAGTTGTGTGGGATTATGTACTTTCCTGTAGATAATTCTACGAATGCTAAACCTTTTGAAAAAACTGAACCTTCACCGATTCCTGATATTTTAGTTGATATGTTGTTCTAGCTGCTTGCGCAGACTGTCAATATCAGTCATATATTGCGATGCTGTTTTACCCTTTGCTTTATATTTAGTAGTTTTGCTTTGATAACATCAGAGGACTCTCCTTTAGCAGATAAGGCTCCGCTCAATTTCACAATATTTCTTACAATAGTTTTGTTTCTTATATATATGTTATTAATTTTAACATTTTTCTTTAAATTTATTTTAAATTTAAAATTAATTTTTGATGATGCTCCATCGATGGTGTAAAAGCGGCCTGCCTTTCACACTTGTACTTGTCCGGGGCCTATGGGCTCAGGCGGTACTGATGCCGGTCGTCGCACCAATTTTTGTCCAGCATGTATACTCGCAGTATACACTCTCCAGTGGTCCTGGGCAATCCTTTGGGCACTTCTTTTCCTCGCTTGGAAGTGGTAGTGGCTTAGGAGGAGTTAGTCGGTTATTATCAATTATTTTTATTGTAGGTATAACTGAGTGAGCTTGAGTTTCTGGCTTTTTTAATGACTTTAAAAAGTCAAGTTGATGTTGCAGTTTTGGTGCCACTGCCCATGGAGGTGGTGCTTGTTTTGTATATAATAGCCACTTAATGTGTGCTATTCTTTTCTTTATTTTATTTTGCACCCCACCTCTTTTTGCCATTTGACTCTCTAACTCTACTCACTCAGAATATAGGTTTTCCGTCCCTCCTGGCATTCAGCGGTGCTTTCTTCTTTTTACTTTACAGCGCGTGGCAGTTGTGGCTCCGGTTCAGTGCAGTTTGTTAAGTGCAGTTTTGCCGGCGACGAGATGTTCACCGATGCAGAAGCGGAAATTTCTATTGGAGGCTCAAATCCATCGGCCGAAGAAGCGGATGAAGGCACAGATCCGAATGTTCAAGTTGGTGTTGATGTTATTCTGGATAACCGTCTGCAAGAATCTTTTGCCTTCCCGGATAAGAACTCCTGGCATTCAGCGGCGCTTTGCTGTTGTTGCTGTTTGATTGCTGGTGCCTGCTGCTGTTGCTGTACTGACGTCGACGACGTCACGAGTCACGGTCGCCATGTAATAATTAAACAACCAGACTTGTGTCTTTGACCTCTTCATACATAATGAATCGGTCTTTCTTTATTCGATATTGACTTAGCCTAAAGTACATAAGAGAGTATATAGTTCTGTCGCTCAAAGCAGCGGCAGAACGGGAGTATATAGCGTGTCATATGTATTTGTATATATTATTATATGCACATGCAGAAGGCATATACATTGACATGCGCTTGGGACCGAATGGTCAGAACGTCATAGTGCTTACGCTGCAGATCTCACGCTGCAGGCCAGTCCACATATAAGCGGCTGATCATATTACAGCACTTGGCGGTGGTTATGTTATGTAAACAAAGCGACAAAGTGTCTCTATGTTTATGCGCTTGATACTCTAACGTTTAATTAGGGCATATGACCACTTTACATATTGTATACACTACAATGTGGTGGGCATAAGCTTATTTTGCATATAACACACAACACTGCCTTTCTCTTTTTCGACTTCTTCGTCGTCTTCTTCTTCTTCTTATTTCTCTTCTTCTTTCTCTTCTTCTGCTTTCTTGCCTTTCTCTTGCTCTTTACCTTCTTTTTCATCTCTTTTGCTTTTTCATCATCTTTTTTTTCCTTCTTCATATTTTTTTCTTCTTCTTCTTCATTTTCTTTATCTTCTTCTTTCTCCTCTTCTTCTTCTTCTTTCTTCTCTTCCTCTTCTTCCTCTTCTTCTTCTTCTTTCTCTTCTTTTTCTTTACTTTCTTTTGATTCTTCTTCCTTCTCGTTCTCTTCTTCCTGTTCTTCTTCTTCTTCTTCTTCTTTTTCCATTTCTTCATTTTCTTCTTTGTCCTCTCCTTTCTTCTCTTCCTCTAATTCTCCTTCTTCAACTTTCTATTCTTCACTTTCTTTTGCATCTTCTTCCTTCACTTTCGCTTCCCCTCTTTCTTCTCCTTCTTCGTATTCCTTTTCTTCTTCTTCCTTTTCTTCATCTTCTTTTTTGTCCTCTTCTTCTTCTTATTTCTTCTCTTTTTGCTCTTCCTCTTCTTCATCATGTTATTCCTCTTCTTCTTTCTCTTTTTCTTCTTTCATCTCTTGTTCTTTCTCTTTTCTTTTTTTCTTCTTCTTTTTCAATCTTCCCTTCATCTTTCTCCTCCTTTTTATCTTCATCTTCTTTTTCTGCTTCTTGTACTTTTTCATCTTCTTTTTCTCTTTCTCATCTTTCGTTTATTCTTCCTCTTCTTCTTTTTCTTCTTCCTCCTGTTCCTCTTCTTCTCCTTCCTCATCTTATTTCTTTTCTTATTTTTTTTCTTCTTTTTCTTTGTCTTCATTCTTTTTCTTCTTCTTCTTCTTTTATCTATTCTTCCTTTTCTTTTTTTTTCTTCTTTCTTTTATTCTTCTTTATCATCTTCTTCTTATTATTGTTATTATCTTCTTCTTCTTTTTCTTCGTCTTCATATTCTTTTTCTTCTTCTTCTTCTTTTATCTATTCTTCTTCATTTTCTTTTTTTTTCTTCTTTTTCTTATTCTTCTTTATCATCTTCTTCTTATTATTGTTATTCTTCTTCGTCTTTTTTCTTCCTCTTCTTCTTTTTCTTCCTTTTGTTGTCTGCTTCCTCTTCTGGTTCCTCTTCTTCTTCTTCGCATTTATCTTCTTCTTCTTCCCCTTCTTCTTCTTCTTCCTTTTCTTCATATTCCTCTTCCTTTTCCTCTTCCTCTCCCTCTTCTTCTTCTTCCTTCTCTTCCCCTTCTTCTTCTTCTTCTTCCTCATCTTCTTTCTCTTCTTCTTCCTTTAATTCATCTTATCCTTCGTCTTCTTCTTCATCTTCTTATTGCTCTTCCTCTTTCTCCATTCCTTTTTTTCGTCTTCTTTTTCTTCTTCTTCTGTCTTGCTCTTTCTCTTTCTCTTCTTTTTCATATCTTTTGCTTCTTCTTCATCTTCTTTTTTTCCTTTTTCTCTTCCTTCTCTTTCTCTTCTTCTTCTGCCATTTCTGCATCTTCTCCTCTGCCCTCTTCTTATTTCTTCTTTTTCTCTTCTTCATCTTCTTCTTTCTCTTTCTCTTCTTTCTCATCTTATTTTCTTCTTCTACTTCCTTCTTCTCTTCATCTTTCTCCTCCTTTTTTTCTTCATCTTCTTTTTCTGCTTCTTCAACTTCTTCATCTTCTTTTTCTCTTCCTCATCTTTTGCTTCTTCTTTCTCTTTTTCATCTTCATCCTCTTCTACATATTCGTCTTACTCTTCCTCTTCTTCTTTTTCTTCTTCCTCCTGTTCCTCTTCTTCTCCATCTTATTTCATTTCTTATTTCTCTTCTTCTTTTTTTTCCGTCTTTATCTTCTTTTTCTTCTTTTTCTTCTTCTTCTTCTTCTTCTTCTTTTATCTCTTCTTCCTTTTTTTTTCGTCTTCTTTCTCTATTTATTCTTCATTATCTTCTTCTTCTTATTATTATTCTTCTTCGTCTTTTTTCTTCCCTTTCTTCTTTTTCTTCTTTTTGTTTTTCTGCTTCCTCTTCTGGTTCATCTTCTTCTTCTTCGCATTTATCTTCTTCTTTTTCCTCTTCCTCTGCTTCTTCTTCTTCTTCCTCATCTTCTTTCTCTTCTTATTTCTCCTCTTATTTTTTTCCTCGTCTTCATCTTCATTTTCTTCTTCTTCTCTCTCTTCTTCTTCCTCTTCTTCTTCGTCTTCTTCTTTTGCTTCTCCTCCTTCCTCTTCTTCTTTCTCTTTTTTTTTTGCTCTTTCTCTTTCTCTTTCTCTTCTTTCTCATCTTTCTTTCTTCTTCTTCCTTCTTCTCTTCATCTTTCTCCTTCTTTTTTCTTCATCTTCTTTTTCTCTTCCTCATCTTTCGTTTCTTCTTTCTCTTCTTCTTCTTCCTCCTGTTCCTCTTCTTCTCCTTCCTCATCTTATTTCTTTTTTTTCTTTTCTTTTTCTTTATCTTCTTTTCTTTTTTTTCTTCTTCTTTCTTTTTTCTTCTTCGTCATTTTCCTTCTTATATTATCTTCTTATATTTCTTCTTCTCTTTTTTTCCCTTCTTCTTTTTCTTATTTTTGTTGTCTCTTCCTCTTCTTTCCTCTTCTCCTTCTTCCATTATCTTCTTCTTCTTTCTTTCTTCTTCTTTTCCTTTTTTCATATTCCTCTTCCTTTTCCTCTCCTTCCCTTTTTTCTTTTTCGTCTTTCTCTTCTTTTTCCTTTTTTTCATATTCCTCTTCATTTTTCTCTTCCTCTTCTCTCTTTATTCTTCCTCTTTTTCTTCGTCTTCTTTTTCTGCTTCTCCTTCTTCCTTTTCTTCTTTCGCTTTTATTCCTCTTCCTTTTCATCTTCCGTTTTTTCATCTTTTTCCTCTTATTCTCCTTAATCTTTTCTTTTCCTTTTCCCGTATATCCTCTTCTTCTTCATCTTCTGTTTTCTCTTCCTCTTCATCATCTTCTTTTTCTTCATTTTTTTTTTAATTCATCTTCAAAGAAAAAGAAGATGAAGACGAAGAAAAAGAAAAGGAAGAGAAATAAGAAGAGAAATAAGATGAGGAAGAAGATAAAGAGGGAGAGCAAGAGGAAGGGGAAGAGGAATATGTCAAAAGAGGGAGAAGAAGAAGAAGAGGAAGAATAAAAAGAAGACGAAGAAGAAAAAGAGAAAGAAGAAACGAAATATTAGGAAGAGAAAAAGAACGGGAACAAGTAGAAAAAGCAGAAAAAGAAGATGAAGAAAAAAAGGAAGAGAAAGATAAAGAATAGAAAGAAGAAGAAGAAAAAAGATCAGAAAGAAGAGAAAGAGAAAAAACAAGAGTTGAAAGAAAAAAAAAAGAATAAGAGAAAGAAGAAGACAAAGAAAAAGAAGAAAAGAAAGATGAGGAAGAGAAAATAAAGATGAAGAAGTAGAAGAAGCAGCAAAAGAAGATGAAGAAGAAGAGGAGGAGAAAGATGTAGAGAAGAAAGAACAAGAAGAAGAAAAAAGGTTAAAAAGATGAGAAAGAGAAAGAACAAGAGCTGAAAGAAGAAAAAGAGAAAGAAGAAGAGGAAGAGGGGGAAGAAGAAGCAGAGAAAGAATAAGAGAAAGAAGAAGAGAAAGAAGAAAAAAAAGGAAGAGGGGGAAGAAGAAGAGGAGAAAGAAGAAGGGAAAGAAAAAGATAAAGAAAAAGAAAAACAGGAATAAGAAGATGAAGAAGAGGAAGAACAAAAAGAGAAGAAATAAGAAGAAGAAGAAGAGCACAAAGAAGAAGATGAAGAAAAAGAAGTAGAAGAAAAAGAATATGAAGAAGGAGAAGAAGAAGAGGAAGCGAAAGAGAAGGAAAAAGATGCAAAAGAAAGTGAAGAAGAGAAAGTTGAAGAAAAAGAAGAAGAAGAAGAAAAGAAAGAGAAGAAGAAGAGATAAAAGAATATGAAGAAAAAGAAGACGAAGGCGAAGAAAAAGAAGAAGAAGAGAAATAAGAAAAGAAATAAGATGAGGAAGAAGAAGAAGAGTAAGAGGGGGAAGAAAAAGAAGAGGAAGAAGACAAAGAAGAAGAAGAGAAAGAAAAAACAAGAGATGAGAAGGAGAAAAAGAAGAAAAAGAAGTAGAAGAAGCAGAAAAAGAACATGAAAAAAAGGGGTAGAAAGATGAAGAAGTAAAAAAAATGAGAAAGAAGAGAAAGAGAAAAAACAAGAGATGAAAGAAGAATAAGTGAAAGAAGCTGAGAAAGAAGAAGACGAAGAAGAAGAAAAGAAAGATGAGGACGAGAAGAAAAGAAAAGAAAATGAAGATGTAGAAGAAGCAGAAAAAGAAGATGAAGAAGAAGAGAAGGAGAAAGATGAAAAGAAGAAATAATAATAAGAAGAAGAAGAGGACAAAAAAGAAGAAGTAGAAAAGGAAGAGTAGAAAGAAGAAGAAGAAGAAAAGCGCAAGATGAAGAAGTGGAAGAAGAAGAAGACGAGAAGATAATTTAAAGAAAAAAGAAGAAGAAAAAGGAGATGAAGAAGAAGAAGAGAAAAAGAAGAAGAAAAGGATATAGGGGAAAAGGAAAAGGAAGAAGAATAATGAGAATAAGAGGAAAAAGATGTAGAAACGGAAGATGAAAAGGAAGAGGAATAAGAAGTGAAAGAAGAAGAGGAAGAAGCAGAAGAAGAAGGCGAAGAATAAGAGAGAGACGAAGAAAAAGAGAAAGAAGAAGAAAAAAAGAAAAAGAAGAAAAGGGGATAAAGGAAGAAGAAGAAGAAGAAGAAGAAAAAAGAAGATGAAGAAGAAGAAGAGAACGAAGAAACGAAAGATAAGAAAGAGAAAAGAAGATGAAGAAGTAAAAGACGCAGAAAAAGAAGATGAAAAAGAAGAGGAGGAGAAAGATGAAAGAACAAGAAGATGGAAAAAAGATAAAAAGAAGAGAAAGAGAAAGAAGAAGAGATGAAAGAAGAAAAAGAGAAAGAAGAAGATGAAGAAGAGGAGGAAGAAGAAGAAGAGTAAGAAGAAGAGGAAGAAAAAGAGAAAGAAGAAGAGGAATAAGAAGATGAAGAAGAGGAAGAACAACAAGTAAGGAAACTCTAGTCGGAGGTGCCCGACTAGGAAATACCCAGAACCCCGTCTATCGGCGGCTTTAAATGCACTTCAAAGTTTGTATACAATTTTAAATTAAATTAAAAAATAAAAAAAAAAGATTAAGTAACTTGCACTAAAAAAGTTTTGACGTCAGCTTAGAGAATCGAACCCGAGACTTTATGTCGGCCATTATCGCTTCTACTAACACAGCAATTACAGTTCAATAGAGTGAGAGAGCGAATTCCTAAGTAAAGTTATTGAGCTACTGAGCTACTGCTACTGAGCTGCTGAATTCCTACTTAAAATTCATCCCCAATTTGTCTTTGTTGTTGTTATGAATTCTTCGAATTTTCTAGAGCTTCTGCTGCTGTGGCCACGCGCGTGTGTACGTAAACGTTTGGTAAACGTTTCGTTTAATAACATAATAGATTTGATCTATACATACATACATATGTATATTATATTGACTTTATTTAAATTATATCAATGTTATTTTTATTTTATCTATATGTAAATATATACAGTATGTACCTACATACATATGTACATGTATATTGCAAGCAACGCATACATACACCAGCACACGCATACGCTCTGCTAACTGTGCAGTTTACTCAGCGACTGCGCTGCGCCAATATGTGCGTGTTATGAGAAACTAAATGTTTAATAACAAGCCGAGTCGAATGAGCCCTGTCCGTCTGTCTGTCTGCCCGTCTGTCCGTATGTTTGAACGCGTGGATCTCAGAACCTATAATAGCTAGAGAATTTTTTTTTATAGATTCGTGTATATCACGAGGCAGGTCGAGTTTGTTTTAGAAATTCGATAACTCTTCTCGTTTTTTTTTTTTAACTATTAAAAACAAAATCGATTTTTCAGTTTTAAAATTATATCTTCTATATCTTGATAGTTAAAGACTCCAAATCTTGTATTTAACTTAATGGGACTTTTATACAATTTGATTTTTGTTAAATTTTGGATGCCACGCCCCCTTCGCCCAAATTTTCAAATCACTTATTTCAAATACTACAGACTTGTGCTTTTGCACATGCACACATATGAATGATATAATTACGCTGCGAAAGTTTGATTAAGAAAGTCGGAATAAGATGCGAAAGAAGAAGAGGATGAAGGAGAAGCAGAAGAAGAAGAAAGAGAAGAAGAAGAAAAAGAAGACGAAGAAAAAGAAAAAGAAGATATAGATGAAGCAAAAGAACATGAAGACGAAGAAAAAAAGAAGAGGAGAAATAAAAGGAGAAAGAAGATGGGGAAGAAGAAGACAAGGAAGAGGAAGAGAAAAAGGAAGAAGAAGAATATTTAGAAGGGGGGGAAGAAGAAGAAGAGGAACTACAAAAAGAGAAGAAATAAGAAGAAAAAGAAGAGGACAAAGTAGACGATGAAGAAAAGGAAGGAGAAGAAATAGAATATGAAGAAGGAGAAGAAGAAGAAGCCAAAGAGAAGAAAGCAGATGCAACAGAAAGTAAAGAAGAAGAAGAAGACAAAGAAGAAAAGGAAGAAAAGAAAGAAGAAGACGAAGAGGACAAAGAAGGAAAAGAAGGAAAAAAAGATGAAGAAGAAGCAAAAGAGATGAAAGAGGAGAGAAATAGCAAGAGAAAGAGCAAGAAAGAAGAAGAAGAGAAAGAAGAAGTGAAAAAAGAAGAGTAAGAAGAAGAGAAAAAAGAAGAAGACGAAAAAGAGGAAGGGAGAACAAGAAAGAACAAGAAGAAGAAGAAAAAGAAGAAGAAGACGAAGGAGAAGATAAATCAAAGGAAGAAGAATAAGAAGAAAAAGAAAATGAAGAAGAAGAAGAGAAGAGGATATAGGGGAAAATGAAAAGGAAAAGGAAGAAGAAAAAGGAGAATAAGAGGAAAAAGATTAAGAAACGGATGATGAAAAGGTAGAGGAATAAGAAGCTGAAGAAAGAAGAGGAAGAAGGAGAAGCAAAAGAAAAAGACGAAGAAGAAAAGGAAGCAAAAGAGAGAGAAGAAGAAAAAGAAGACGAAGACGAAGAAAAAGAAGATGAAGAAGAAGGAGGAGAAAGATGAAGACGAAGAAGATGAAGACGAAGTAAAAGAAGAATAAGAGAAATAAGAAAGGAAAAAAGATGAAGAAAAAGAAGAAGAGGAAGAGCAAGAGGAAGAGGAAGAGCAAGAAGATGAAAAAGAAGAAGTGAAATAAGGAAGAAGAATAAGATGATATAGGGGAAAAGGAAAAGGAAGAAGAATAAGGAGAATAAGGCGAAAAAGAAAAAGAAAAAGGAAGAGGAATAAGAAGTAAAGAAGAGAAAGAAGAAGACGAAGAAGAAGAGAAAGAAGAAGCGAGAGAAGAAGAAAAAGACAAAGGAGAAGAAGGCGAAAAAAAAGAAGAAGAAAAAGAAGATGAAGGCGAAAAAACAAAGAAGGGGAGAAATAAGAGGAGTAAGAAGATAAGGAAGAAGAAGAAGAAGATGAGGAGGAAGAAGAAGAAGAGGAAGAGGAAGAGGAAAGGGAAGCGGAATATGAAGAAAGGGAAGAAGAAGATAAATGCGAAAAAGGAGCCAGAAGAGGAAGCAGAAGAACAAAAATAAGAAAAAGAAGAAAAGGAAGAAAAAAAGACGAATAAGAAAAATAAGCAGAATAATAAGAGAAATAGGATGGAGATAAAGATAAAGAAGAGATAAAGAAGAAGAAACGAAAAATAAGGAGAAGAGATAAAAGAAGAAGAAAAGAAGACGAAGAAGAAGAAAAAGGAGATGAAGACGACGAAAAAGAAGAAGAAGAGAAATAAGAAAAGAAATAAGATGAGGAAGAAAAAGAAGAGGAAGATTAGGAAGAAGAAGAAGAAGAAAAAATGTAAGAGCAAGAGGAAAAGAGAAGAGGAATATGAAGAAAAGGAAGAAGAGAAAGAAGAAGAAGATAAATGCGAAGAAGGAGAAGAGGAACCAGAAGAGGAAGCAGAAGAACAAAAAGAAGAAAAAAAAGAGAAAGAAAAAAGGCGAAGTAGAAAAATAAGAAGAATAATAATAAGAAGAAAAAGATGATGAAGAAGAAAAAGAGAAAAAGAAGAAGAAACGAAAAAGAAGAAGAAGAGATAAAAGAAGAAGAAAAAGAAGACGAAGAAGAAGAAAAAGAAGACGAAGAAGAAAAAAAGACGAGTAGAAAAATAAAAAGAATAATAATAAGAAGAAATAGATGATGTAGAAGAAAAAGAGATAAAAGAAGAAGACGCGAAAAAGAAAAAAAGAGATAAAAGAAGAAGAAAAAGAAGATGAAGACGAAGAAAAAGAAGATAAATAAGAAAAGAAATAAGATGAGGAAGAAAAAGAAAAGAAATAAGAAAAGAAATAAGATGAGGAAGAAAAAGAAGGGGAAGAGGAGGAAGAAGAAGTGGAATATGTAGAAGTGGGAGAAGAAGGAGAGGAAGAACCAAAAAGAAGGCGAAGAAGAAGAAGAAGAGAAAGAAGAAACGAAAGATGAGGAAGACAAAAAGAAGATGAAGAAGTAGAAGAAGCAGAAAAAAAAAGAAGATGAAGAAAAAAAGGAGGAGAAAGATGAAGAGAAGAAAGAAAAAGAAGAAGAAAAAAAGAAAAGGAAGTAGAAGAAAGCAGAAAAAGAAGATGAAGAAAAAAAGAAGGAGAAAGATGAAGAGAAGAAAGAACAAGCAGAACAAAAAAAAATCTAAAAAGAAGAGAAAGAACAAGAGATGAAAGAAGAAAAAGAAAAAGAAGAAGGGAAAGAAGATGAGAAAAAAAAAGAAGAGGAAGAGGAGGAAGAAGAAAAAGAGACAGAAGAAGAGAAAGAAAAAGGGAAAGAAGAAGAGGAATAAAAAGATTAAGAAGAGGCAGAGAAGAAATAAGAAGAAGAAGAAGAGGACAAAGAAGAAGATGAAGAGATGGAAGAAGAAGAGAACGAGAAGGAAGAGAAACCAAAAGAAAGTGAAGAAAAAGAAGAGAAAGAAGAAGAAGAAGAGGAAGAGGAAGAGAAGAAAGAAGAAGAAGAAGAGGAAGAGGAAGAGGAAGAGAAGAAAGAAGAAGAAGAAAAAAAGATGAGAAAGAAGAGAAAGAGAAAGCACAAGAGATGAAAGAAGAAAAAAAGAAAGAAAAAGAGAAAGAAGAAGAGGAATAAAAAGATTAAAAAGAGGCAGAGCAAAAAGAGAAGAAATAAGAAGAAGAAGAAGAGGACAAAGGAGAAGATGAAGAAATGGCAGAAGAAGAAGAGAAAGAGAAGGAAGAAGAACGAAAAAAAAGTGAAAAAAAGAAGAGAAAGAAGAAGAAGGAAGAGAAGAAAGAAGAAGAAGAAGAAAACTACAAAGAAGAAGATGATGAAAAAAATATGAAGAAGGAGTAAAAGGAAAAAAGAAGATAAAGAAGAAGCAAAAGAATTGAAAAAGAAGAGAAAGAGCAAGAAAGATGAAGAAGAGAAAGAAGAAGAGAAAGAAGACGAACAAGACGAAAAAAAGGAATGGAGAAAGAGGAAGACCAAGAAGAAGAAGAAGAAGACGAAGGATAAGTTAAATTAAAGGAAGAAGAAGAAGAAGAAGAAGAAAAAGAAGATGAAGAGAAAAAAGAAGATGAAGAAGAAGAGGATATACGGGAAAAGGAAAAGGAAGAAGAATAAGGAAAATAAGAGAAAAAATATGAAGAAATGGAAGATGAATAGGAAGAGGAATAAAAAGCGAAAGAAGAAGAGGAAGATGCTGAAGAAGAAGAGGAAGAAGAAGAGAGAGAGCAAGAAGAAGAAAAAGAAGAAGACGAAGAAAAGGAAGAGAAGAAAGAAGAAGATGAAGAGGACAAAGAAGAAGATGAAGAAAATGAAGAAAAAGAAGAAGAAAAAATATGAAGAAGGAGAAATAGGAAAAAAGGATGATCAAGAAGCAAAAGAGATGAAAAAGAAGAGAAAGAGCGAAGAAAGAGCAAGGAAGAAGAAGAAGAGAAAGAAGACGAAGAAGAAGAAGACGATAAAAAGGAAGGAAGAAAGAAGAAGAAGAAGAAGAAAAAAAGACGAAGACGAAAAAAAAGAAGAATAGAAATAAGAAAATAAATAAGATGAGGAAGAAGATAAAAAAGAGGAAGAGGAAGAAGAAAAATAAGAGGTAAAGCAACATGGAGAGGAAGAGGAATATTTGGAAGAGGGAGAAGAAGAAGCAGAGTAAGATCAAAAAGAAGACAAAGAAGAAGAAGAGAAAGAATAAACGAAAGATGAGGAAGAGAAAAAGCAGATGAAGAAGTAGAAGAAGCAGAAAAATAAAATGACGGAAGAAAGGAGGAGAAAGATGAAGAGAAGAAGGAAGAAGAAGAAGAAAAAAAATGAGAAAGAGAAAGAACAAGAGATGAAAGCAGAAAAATAGAAAGAATAAGAGAAAGAAGAAGATAAAGAAGAAGAAGGAGAAGGGGAACCAAAAGAGGAAGAAGAAGAACAAATAGAACAAAAAGCAGAAGAGGAAGAAAAAGAGACGAAGAAAAAAATAAGAAGAATAATAATACTAAGAAGAAAATGATGAAGAAGGAAAACAGAAAGGAGAAAAAAAAATAAAAAGAAGAGGAACTGATACAAGAAGGAGAAAAAGAAGAATAAAAGGAAGATGAAGAGGAAGAAAAAGAAGATGAAAACGAAGAAAAAGAAGGAAAAGAGAAATAAGAAAAGAAATAAGATAAGGAAGAAGAAGAAGAAAAAGAAGAAAAGAAAAAAAAGGAAGATGAGAAAGAGAAAAAGAAGATGAAGAAGTAGAAGAAACAGAAAAAGAAGATGAAGAAAAAAAGGAGGAGAAAGGTGAAGAGAAGATAGAACAAGAAGAAAAAAAGATAAAAAGAAGAGAAATAACAAGAGATAAAAAAAGAAAAAGAAAAAGAAGATGAGAAAGAAAAGGGAAAGAAGAAGAGGAATAAAAAAATAAATAAGAGGAGGAACAAAAAGAGAAGAAACAAGAAGAAGAAGAAGAGGACAAAGAAGAAGATGAAGCAAAGGAAGAAGAAGAAAAAGAATATGAAGAAGGAGAAGAAGAAGAAGACGCGAAAGAGAAGGAAGGAAGGCAAAAGAAAGTGAAAATGAGAAAGTTGAAGAAGAAAAAGAAGAGGAAGAGAAGAAAGAAGAAGAAGAAGAAAAGGACAAAGAAGAAGGTGAACAAAATGAAGAAGAAGAAGAAAAAAATATGAAGAAGTAGAAAAAGGAAAAAAGAAGACGAAGAAGAAGGAAAAGGGATGGAAAAGAAGAAAAAGAGAAAAGGCAAGAAAGAAGAAAAAGAGAAAAAAGAAGAAAAAAAAGAAGAAAAAAAGATGAGATACAACAAGAAGAAGAAGAAGAAGAAAAAGAAGATGAAGACTATGGAAAATATATGAAGACGAAGAAAAAGAGGAAGAGAAATAAGAAAAGAAATAAGATAAGGAAGAAGAAAAAGAGGAAGAGGAGGAAGAAGAAGAAGAAGAAGAAGAAGAAGAAAAAGAGGACAAAGAAGAAGATGAAGGAAAAGAAGAAGAAGAAAATTAATATGAAGAAGGAGAAGAAGCGAAAGAGAAGGAAGAAGATGCAAAAGAAAGTGATGATGAGAAAGTTGAAGAAGAAGAAGAAGAAGAAGAGAAGAAATAAGAAGAAGAAGACGAGGACAAAGAAGAAGATGAAGAAATGGAAGAAGAAGAAGAAGAAGACAACGAGAAGGAAGAAGAACCAAAAGAAAGTGAAGAAAAAGAAGAGAAAGAAGAAGAAGAAGAAGAGGAGGAGGAACAGAAGAAAGAAGAAGAAGAAGAAGAAAAAAAGATGAGAAAGAAGAGAAAGAGAAAGCACAAGAGATGAAAGAAGAAAAAGAGAAAGAAAAAGGGAAAGAAGAAGAGTAAGAAGATGAAGAAGAGGAAGAACAAAAAGTAAAGAAATAAGAAGAGGACAAAGGAAAAGATGAAGAAATGGCAGAAGAAGAAGAGAAAGAGAAGGAAGAAGAACGAAAAGAAAGTGAAAAAAAAGAAGAGAAAAAAGAAGAAGAGGAAGAGAAGAAAGAAGAAGAAAAAGAGGACAAAGAAGAAGATGAAGAAAAAAAAATATGAAGAAGGAGAAAAAGAAAAAAAAAGAAGATGAAGAAGAAGCAAAAGAGATGAAAAAGAAGAGAAAGAGCAAGAGAAAGATCAAGAAAGAAGAAGAAGAGAAAGAAGGCGAAGAAGACGAAAAAAAGGAATGGAGAAAAAGGAAGAGCAAGTAGAAGAAGAAGAAGAAGACGAAGGATAAGTTGAATTAAAGGAAGAAGAAGAAGAAGAAGAGAAAAAATAAGATGAAGAAGAAGAGGATATACGGGAAAAGGAAAAGGAAGAAGAATAAGGAAAATAAGAGAAAAAATATAAAGAAACGGAAGATCAATAGGAAGAGGGATAAGAAGCGAAAGAAGAAGAGGAAAAAGCAGAAGAAGAAGAGGAAGAGCAAGAGGAAGAGGAAGAGGAATGTGTAGGAGAGGGAGAAGAAGAAGAAGAGGAAGAACAAAAAGAAGACGAAAAAGAAGAAGAGAAAGAAAAAACGAAAGGTGAGGAAGAGAAAAAGAAGATGAAGAAGTAAAAGAAGCAGAAAAAGAAGATGAAGAAGAAGAGGAGGAGAAATATGAAGAGAAGAGAGAACAAGAAGAAGAAAAAAAGATAAAAAGAACGAACAAGAGATGAAAGAAAAAAGAGAGAAAGAGGAAGGGAAAGAAGAAGAAGAGGAAAAAGAAGAAGAGGAAGAGGAGGAAGAAGAAGAAGAGAAAGAAGAAAAGAAAGAAGAAGAGAAAGAAGACGAAAAAAGGAAGGGAGAAAGAGGAAGAACGAGTAGAAGCAGAAGAAGAAAAAGACGAAGGAGAAGAAGAAGAGAAAAAGAAGAAGAAGAAGAAGAGGAAGAGTAAGAGGAAGAGGAGGAGGAATATGTAGGAGAGGGAAAAGAAGAAGAAGAAGAAGAACAAAAAGAAGATTAAGAAGAAGAAGAGGAGTAAGAAGAAGATGAAGACGAAGAAAAAAAGAATTGGAGAAATAAGAAGATGAGGAAGAAGATGAAGAAGAGGAAGAGCAGAAAGAAGAAGAGGAAGACGAATATGAAGAAAAGGAAGAAGAAGAATAATAATAATAAAAAGAAGATGATGAAGAAGAAAAAAGAAAAAGAAAGAAAGAAGAAGAAGAGAAGAAGAAGAAGAAGAAGAAGAAGAAAAAGAAGAAGAAGAGAAATAAGAAAAGAAATAAGATAAGAAAGTAGAAGAAGAGGAAGAGGAGGAAACAGAAGAAGATGAACAAATGGAAGTAGGAGAAGAAGAAGAGAACAAGAAGGAAGAATAACGAAAAGAAAGTGAAGAACAAGAAGAGCAAGAAGAAGAAGAAGAGGAAGAGAAGAAAGAAGAAGAAGAAGGAGAGGACAACGAAGAAGATGAAGAAAGAGAAGTACAAGAAGAAAAAAATTGTAAGGAGGAGAAAATGGAAAAAAAGATGAATAAGAAGCAAAAGAGATGAAAAGGGAGACAAAGAGCAAGAGAAAAACAAGAAAGAAGAAGAAGAGAAAGAAGATGAGAAAGAAGACGAAGAAGAAGAAGACGAAAAAAAGGAAGGGAGAAACAGAAAGAACAAGAAGAAGAAGAAGAAGAAGACGAAGGAGAAGGTGAATTAAAGGAAAAAGAAGAAAAAGAAAAAGAAGATGAAGAAGAAGAAGAGAAGAAAAAAGAAGAAGAAGAGGATATAGTGGAAAAGAAAAAGGAAACGGAAGAAGAAGAAGAGGATATAGTGGAAAAGGAAAAGGAAACGGAAGAAGAATAAGAGGAAAAAGATGAAGAAATGGGAGATAAAAAGGAAGAGGAATAAGAGCGAAAGAAGAAGAGGCAGAAGAAGAAGCGGAAGAAGAAGAGGAAGGAGAAGAGAGAAGAGAAGAAGAAAAAAAAGACGAAGACGAAGAAAAAGAAGAAGAAAATGAAGTTGAAGACGAAGAAAGAGAAGAAGGAAAAGAAGATAAAGACGAAAAAAAAGAAGAGGAGAAATAAGAAGAGAAAGAAGATGAGGAAGAAAAAGAAGACGAAAATGAAGAAAAAGAAGATAAAGTCGAAAAAAAGAAGAAGAAAAAGAAAATGAAGACAAAGAAAAAAAAGAAGAGGAGAAATAAGAAGAGAAAGAACATGAGGAAGAAGAAGAGGAAGATGAGGAAGAAAAAGAAGAGGAAGAGAAAAAGGAAGAGGAATATGAAGAAAAGGAATAAGAAGAAGAAGAGGAAGAAGAAGAAGATAAATGCGACGAAGGAGAAGAGGAACCAGAAGAGGAAGCAGAAAAAAAGAAGAAAAAGACGAAGAGGAAGAACAAAAGACGAAGAAGAAAAATTAGAAGAATAATAATAAAAAGAAGAAAATGATGAAAAAGAAAAAAAGAAACAAGAATAAAAAAAGGAGAAGAAGAGGTAAAAGAAGAAGAAGAAGAAGAAAAAAGAAGAAAAAGAAGATGAATACGAATAAAAAGAAGATGCAGTCGAAGAAAAAGAAGAAGAAGAGAAATAAGAAAAGAAATAAGAAGGGAAGAAGAAGAAGGGGAAAAGGAGGAGGAAGAAGAAGAGAAAGAAGATGAAGAAGAGGAAGAACAAAAAGAGAAGAAATAAGAAGAGGACAAAGAAGATAAAGAAATGGAAGAAGAAGAAGAGGAAGAGAAGAAAGAAAAATAAGAGGACAAAGAAGAAGACGAAGAAAAGGAAAAAGAAGAAAGAGAATATGAAGAAGGAGAAGAAGAAGCGAAAGAGAAGGAAGAAGCTGCAAAAGAAAGTAAAGATGAGAAAGTTAAAGAAGAAGAAGAGGAAGAGAGGAAAGAAGAAGAAAAAAATATGAAGAAGGAGAAAAAGGAAAAAAAGAAGATGATGAAAATGCAAAAGAGATGAAACAGAAGTTAAAGAGCAAGAGAAAGAGCAAGAAAGAAGAAGAAGAAGAAGACATAAAGAGGGAGGGAGAAATAGGAAGAAAAAGAAGAAGACGAAGGAGAAGATGAACAAGAGTTAAAAGAAGAAAAAGTGAACGATTAAGAGAAAGAAGAAGACGAAGAAGAATAAGAAGACAAAGAAGAAGAAGAAGAAGAAGAAGGAAGAAAAGGAAGATGAGGAAGAGAAAGAGAAGATGAAGATGTAGAAGAAGCAGAAAAAGAAGATGAAAAAGAAGAGGAGGAGAAAAAAGAAGAGATGAAAGAAGAAAAAAAGAAAAAAGAAGAGAAAAAAGATAAAGAAGAGGAAGAACAAAAAGAGAAGAAATAAGAAGAAGAAAAAAAGAGGAAGCGAAAAACGAAGAGAACAAGGAAGAAGAAGAAAAAGAAGATGAAGACGAAGAAAAAGAAGAGAAATAAGAAAAGAAATAAGAAGGGAAGAAGAAGAAGGGGAGTAATAAGAAGAAGAAGAAGAGGAAGAGCAAGAGTAAGAGGTAGAGGAAAATGTAGAAGTGGGAGAAGAAGAAGAAGAGGAAAAACAAAAAGAAAACGAAGAAGAAGAAGAGAAAGATCAAACGAAAGATCAGGAAGAGAAAAATGAAGATGAAGAAGTAGAAGAACCAGAAAAAGAAGGTGAAGAAAAAAAGGAGGAGAAAGATGAAGGGAAGAAAGAAAAAAAGATGAGAAACAATAGAAAGAGAAAGAACTAGAATGAAAGAAGAAAAAGAGAATGAATAAAAAAAAAATATGAAGAAGGAGAAAAAGTAAAAAAAGAAGATGAAGACGAAGCAAAAGAGATGAAAAAGAAGGGAAAGAGCAAGAAAGAAGAAGAAGAGAAAGAAGAAGAGAGAAGAAGAAGAAGAAGAGGAAGGGAGAAAGAAGAAAACGATGGAGAAGATGAATTAAAGGAAGAAGAAGATGATGAAGAAGAAGAAGAGAAAGAAGAAGATTATATAGGGTAAAAGAAAAGGGAAAAGGAAGAAGAATAAGGAGAATAAGGAAGAAAAGGAAGAGGAATAAAAAGCGAAAGAAGAAGTGGAAGAAGAAGAGGAAGAAGAAGAGGAAGCAGAGGAAGGAGAAGAAAAAGAAGACGAAGAAAAAGCAGAAAAAAAAAGGATGAAGACGAAGAAAAAAAGAAGGGGAGAAATAAGAAGAGAAGGAAGATGAGGAAGAAGAAGAAGAAGAAGAGAAGGAGGAAGAAGAAGAGGTAGAGGAAGAGGAAAATGAGGGGGAATATGAAGAATTGGAAGAAGAAGAGAAAGAAGAAGAAGATAAATGCGACGAAGGAGAAGAGGAACCAGAAGAGGAAGCAGAAGAACAAAAAGAAAAAGAGGGAGAAAAAAGGACGAAGGAGAAAAATAAGAAGAATATTAATAAGAATAAAAAGATGATGAAGAAGAAAAACATAAAAGAAGAAGAAAAAGAAGACGAAGAAGAAAAAAAGAAGAATAAAAAGAAAATGAAAAAGATGAAAACGAAAAAAAGAAGAAGAGAAATAAGAAAAGAAATAAAAAGAAAAAGAGGAAGAAAAAAAAAAAAAAAAAAAGAAGAAGAGAAAGAAAAAAAAATAAAAAAGAGAGAAGAAGAAGAAGAGGAAGAACAAAAAGAAGACGAAGAAGAAGAAGAGAAAGAAGAAACGAAAGATGAGGAAGAGGATAAGAAGATGAAGAAAAGAAGAAGGAGAAAGATGAAGAGAAGAAGGAAGAAGAAAAAGAAAAAAATATGAGAAAAAAGATAAAGGGAAAGAACAAGAGAAAGAAGAAGGCGAAGAAGAATAAGAAGACAAAGAAGAACAAAAAAGAAGAAAAGGAAGATGAGGAAGAGAAAAAGAAGATGAAGATGTAGAAGAAGCAGAAAAAGAAGATGAAAAAAAAGAGGAGGAGAAAAATGAAGAGAAGAAAGAACAAAAAGAAGAAAAACAGATATAAATAAGATAAAGAGAAAGAACAAGAGATGAAAGAAGAAAAAGAGAAAAAAAATGAAGAAGAGGAAGAACAAAAAGAGAAGAAATAAGAAGAGGACAAAAAATAAGATGAAGAAATCGAAGAAGAAGAAGAGAACGACAAGGAAGAAGAACAAAAAGAAGGTAAAGAAAAAGAAGAGAAAGAAGAGGAAGAGAAGAAAGAAGAAGAAAAAGAAGAGGACAAAAAAGAACAAGAAGAAGAAGAAAAAAATATGAAGGTAGGAGAAAAAGGAAAAAAAGAAGATGAAGAAGAAGCAAAAAAAATGAAAAAGAAGAGAAAGAGCAAGAGAAAGAACAAGAAAGAAAAAGAAGAGAAAGAAGAAGACGAAGAGGACGAAAAAAAAGGAAGGGGAAAGAGGAAGAAGAAGAAGAGGAAGAAAAAGAAGATGCAGAAAAAAGGAAACAAGGAGAAAAATGAAGAGAAGAAAGAAAAAGAAGAAGAAAAACAGATATAAATCAGATAAAGAGAAAGAACAGGAGATGAAAGAAGAAAAAGAGAAAAAAAATGAAGAAGAGGAAGAACAAAAAGAGAAGAAATAAGAAGAGGACAAAAAATAAGATGAAGAAATCGAAGAAGAAGAAGAGAACGAGAAAGGAGAAGAAAGTGAAGAAAAAGAAGAGAAAGAAGAGGAAGAGAAGAAAGAAGAAGAGGACAACGAAGAAGAAGAAGAAGAGGGCAAAAAATATGAAGAAGGAGAAAAAGGAAAAAAGAAGATGATGAAGAAGCAAAAGAAATAAAAAAAAGAGAAAATGCAAGAGAAAGAGCAAGAAAGAAAAAGAACAGAAAAAAGAAGAAGAAGAAGAAGACGAAGGAGAAGATGAATTAAAAGAAGAAGAATAAAAAGAAGATGAAGGAGAAGAAGAGGATATAGGGGAAAAGGGAAAGGAAAAGGATAAGGAAGAAGAATTAGGAAAATATGAGGAGAAAGATGAAGCAATGGAAGATGAAAAGGAAGAGGAATAAGAAGCGAATGAAGAAGAGGAAGAAGGAGAAGCAGAAGGAGAAGACGAAGAAGAAGAGGAAGAAGAAGAGAGAGGACAAAAAGAAGAAAAAAAAAGACGAAGACGAAGAACAAGAAGATAAAGACGAAGAAAAAAAAGAAGAGGAGAAATTAGAAGAGAACGAAGATGAGGAAGAAGAAGAAGACAAATGCAAAGAAGGAGAAGAGGAAGCAAAAGAACAAAAAGAACAAGTAAGGAAACTCTAGTCGGAGGTGCCCGACTAGGAAATACCCTGAACCCCGCCTATCGGCGGCTTTAAATGCACTTCAAAGTTTATATATAATTATTTTAAATTAAATTAAAAAATTAAAAAATTAAAAAGAAAAAAGATTAAGTAACTTGCATAAAAGGAGTTTTGACGTCAGCTTAGAGAATCGAACCCGAGACTTTATGTCGGCGATCATCGCTTGTACCAACACAGCCGTTGCAATACATAAGAGTGAGATAGCGAATTCCTATGTACAGTTATTGAGCTACTGAGCTACTGCTACTGAGCTGCTGAACTTCTGCTGAAAATTCATCCCCAATTTGTCTTTGTTGTTGTTGTTATGAATTCTTCGAGAGAGAAGTTTCTAGAGCTTCTGCTGCTGTTGCCACGCGCGTGTGTATGTACGTAAACGTTTGGTAAACGTTTCGTTTAATAACATAATGCATTTCATCTATTGCATATGTCATGTATGTACATATGTATATTATATTGACTTTATTTAAGTTATATCAATGTTACTCTTATTTTATATATATGTAAACATATACAGTATGTACATGTGTACATACATATGTATGTATATTGCAAGCAACGCATACATACACACGCACACGCATACGTTCTGCTAACTGCGCAGTTTACTCAGCGACTGCGCTGCGCCAATATGTGCGTGTTATGGGAAACTAAATGCTTAATAACTTTTTTTGTAGATCGACTTTCTTAATCAAACTTGCCCAGTGTTATTATATCATTCATATGTGTGCGTGTGCAAAAGCACAAGTCTCTAGTATTTGAAATAAGTGTTTTGAAAATTTGGGCGAAGGGGGCGTGGCATCCAAAATTTAACAAAAACCAAATTGTATAAAAGTCCCATTAAGCTAAATACAAGATTTGGAGTCTCTAACTATAAAGATGTAGAAGATATAATTTTTAAACTGAAAATCGATTTCGTTTTTAATCGATAAAAAAAGAACGAGAAGAGTTATCGAATTTCTAAAACAAACTCGACCTGCGCGTGATATACACGAATCTATAAAAAAAAAGTTCAAGTCTCTAGCTATTATAGGTTCTGAGATCCACGCGTTCAAACATACGGACAGACGGACGGACGGACAGACGGACAGACGGACAGACGGACAGACAGACAGACGGACAGGGCTCAATCGACTCGGCTTGTCGTCCTGATCAAGAATATATATACTTTATGGGGTCTGCCACGCCTCCTTCTGCCTGTTACATACATTTGGGCTGCAACAAAACCATTATACCCTGATTACCCAATTTTAATGGGTTCAGGGTATAAAAAGAGAAAGGGAAAGAACAAGATGAAAGAAGAAAAAGAGAAAAAAGAAGAGAAAGAAAAAGAGAAAGAAGAAGAGGAATAAAAAGATAAAGGTGAAGAAGAAGAAGAAAAGAAAAAAAGGAAGATGAGAAAGAGAAAAAAAAGATGACGAAAGAAAGGAGGAGAAAGGTCAAGAGAAGAAAGAACAAGAAGAATAAAAAGATAAAAAGAAGAGAAAGAACAAGAGATGAAAGAAGAAAAAGAAGAAGTCGAAAAAAAGACAAAGAAGAAAAATAAGAAGAATAATAATAAGAAGAAGTTCATTATATAAAAAATTAAAAGAAGAAGAAAAAAATAAAAAGAAGAAGAGATATTTACAAAGTTTTGTGAGCGTCGGTGTATATCTAAATTGAATTTTGTTTTATTTATTCTTTCGTTGTTTATTCTTTTTGTCTTTTTTAAACTTGTCGTGTCCTTGCACGCTAGCTTTTAACGGGTAGTTTGGTCGCTGTCGATCGCTACGCTAGGTATAGCGTTTGTAGGGTCCGCTTTCTGTTTTCCACTAATTATCTTTGACTTGTCGGGTTTTTCCCAATATCCTCTTTTTTTTTATTTTCTGTTAATCTTTGATTTGTTTTTACCCCCTACTTGCATAATGACACCTTCATATCTCATCAGGGTGGTTGGCGTCTACAAATTGTGGATCTCGGGGCGTGACTGTGTAAGTATTTCCAGTGGGTTGTGGATTACCTGGTCTTGCCCGTTGTTTGGAAAAACAAAAGTTTTCCAAGAGAAATCTGTGCGGGTCAGACAAACTAAAATTCAAACAGCTAGAAGAGGAACTAAGCTGAAAGAATGAAGAAGTTGATTCTCCGCTGAATAAGTGATTACTCCATCACTGCTAGTTCCTCCCCATCAATACACTCCTACCTTACAACCCCTTTCAGAATACAATTCCAAACCTGATATCTGTGAATACTGGGTATTCACACAACATTCAAGGCCACTAAAAAGGAAAGCTTCTCCGAGTGTTGCCAAGCAAGAACAACATTCAGACGTCTCTCACCGTCTCCTCTCCTATATACCCCATTACTGTTGTGCTCCTCGAGCAAGTTTCTTACTCTTACAAACAAAGCTGCTGCTTTTATGAGTAAAATTTCTACTAAGAAAACGAAGTTAATTTGCAACTCCTCGTAAATTCTTCGTTAAAACAAGTCCCAATGAATTTCGAAATAATCCAACTTTTGGCCACCTCTATTGAAATCAACCTAGACTCGAAAACCGCTTTAAACCCGTCGCCTTCATCTGAGCTATCAAAACTAAGCTCTTTCCATTTTTTCCGCACTTCTATATTATCATGTTCGAGGCCTTAATTCTAAATTAAAAAATCTATTTCTGCATAGCTGTAGTGTCCAACTGAACTTATAGCCCTCACTGAAACGTGGTTAAGCCATGTTTATAAAGTGAGGTTTCAAATAATTTCACTATAAGACTGACGCGCTCTCTAAGGTGGGGTGTTTACTGAAATCCCATTTCCTCTCTGAATCTTTTACATTCTCATCATCAATGTTAATTTTGGAGAAAATAACTTTCAGCTTGCCCTAACGTTACTTGTTCATATATTCCTCCCTCTTCCGATTTAAAGTTTAAGTACAAACTGATTAGAATGTAGAAAGTTCAAAATGATTATTCTTGTGTTGGGTGATTTAAACCTAACACTTCTTGGGCCTCATTTCCTAATTCGAATTACTACCAAAATATATATTTGATGAATTTATCTTTCTATGTACAAAACTCCTAATATTTAAATCGTTCTCTTGATCTTGTTTTTACTAATACGCCAGCATTAGTTTTAAGATCATCCCCCTTTTGAACCTGAGATTTATATCATCCAAAAGGTTTTAAACCTATACTGTCCACCAACTACGCCCTCGTCATCTAAAAGCGCCGTTGTTTTAATAATGTATTTTGTTTTGCTTAATATCTCATTAATGCAAAGATTGGGCTCCTTTATATGAGGCAGTTGATGAAACTTAGCAGTTTCAACATTCTACAAACTCTAAATGCTATTCTAGAAAGTGCGTTCCTAAGTGTCTTCCCAAATCTCTTTCTAATAAACCTCCCTGGTTCACTTCGGCTCTTTCAACTCTAAATTTTAAATCTAAATGTTTTAAAAGTTCAAAAGTCGGGTTCGATCGTTGATTGGTCTAAACTCCTTAGCTAAGGCCAATTCAAATAACTCTCGTTGTTAGAAATACCTTAACGCTGTAGGCAGTTTGCTCGTGATCCCAAGATTTTATTCATTGTATTGAAGCGTAAATCTTCTGGGTTTCATCCTCGTTTTTCCTAGGTTGACAGTACTTGCAATGATCAGATACTTCAGACTATTTGAAAGTTCTTCCAATCCACTATCAACTGCCATTTCTAAACTAATCTTTCCAATTAAATTCTGAATTAATGGAAATCTATTATGGTTTCTAATATTTCTCCTGTCTCTCTTTATCCGCTATGCGTATGTTGAAATCGTCGTTCTCTCCGGGGCGATGGATTCTATTGTGGATTAGAATGCAGTGCTTCTTTGTGGTCACCTTTATAAACTGTTTAATTGTCTCTTGATACCTCGGTATTTCCTTCAATTTGGAAAGAATATTATTATTCCTCTGTATAGGAGGAAGATCTGATATTCAAATTAAGAGGCATTGCCAAGCTTTCTGCTATTCCGAAGTTATTTGAAAAAATTATAACTTCTAATTTAAGCAGTTTTGTAAATCCATTATTTCACCATCGCAGCATGGTTTTGTTCAATCATCAACCTCTACGAACTTATTAGAATTTTCATCCCTAGTCAATGAAAGCTTTTAAAGAAAATGCAAAAGATGTTATATAACTGATTCAGTAAGGCATTGACTCTGTTAGAAATCTTGCTTCAAAAGCTTGACCATTTGGGATTTTCTCCTAAACTTCTATTTTGGATTCTTCCTATTTAAAGGGTAGAACCCAAAAGTTCTGTTGAGAACATCTATTTCGAAGGTATATTTGTCTCTTCGGGTGTTCCTCAGGTAGTCACTTGGGCCTCTACTTTTCTCCCTATTATATACCTTCCCAGCTGTATTTCTTACTCTAGGATATTTAGTATGCAATAGTAAAACTCTGTCTCTCATACAAGAACTCAAAGATATCTACGCCTAAGGATATCTAATATCCTTTCAAAATTGGTGTAAAGCTAATAGTTGATCTAAATTGTTCTAAGTGTAGAAATGACTTTCTGTCGTACCACTCCATTTTTTGCTATTACACAATCAACAATGTGTCCTTGCAACGTATTTCTACATCAGATCTCGGTGTCTCTTTGACTGTAACTTAATTCAAACCCATATTCTAACCACGTTATGAAGCCAAAAGTGACTTGGTTTTATTAAACATGGTCTAAAGTTTAAATCGTTTGTCACAATTCTTTTGTCTCCTGGACGTCCTATTTTAAATAGTTCTATTATATGGTCGCCACGCGAATTTATCAGACCGATAATCGGTTCAAAGAATTCTTCTTTTTGCCTTGCGCAATCTACTGGGATGGTAACCTTCGTCACCGTCTTACTAGTAGCTTCTTCTTTTGGATCTTCCATCGTTAACAATTAGATAGTCTTGGGTATTACTTTTCTACATAAGCTGATTACGTAGTATATCGCCTTCTCTCCTATTTCAATCAACTTCCTAGTTCCTTCCCGTGCTTCTCGTCACTTTGTTCTTTATTTACCTATATGTAACTGTAACTATTCCTTATACAGTGCGTTTCGTGTTCTATGTACTAAGTAAAACTTATTTTAGTATTTAGTCTGAACTCTCTCTTTCTTAAAAAATCTTCTCTTTTACATATTTCAAAAATCACACACACACCACAGTTGTAGAATGCACCTATCAATTCTCCTTACTTGTGTATGATTTCTCTTATCTATTTTACTTTTTAAGATTTTTATTTTTTCTTAATTTTTATAACCTTTTTTAACTTCTTCTATCTTGCTTAGTTTCATAATCACTAACCATATCTGGCTGTGATTTGGGGCATAGCTCGTCGACCGGCAATAACACCCCCATCGGGTTGGTGATATCATTGCTATATATTGTTAGTATTAGGCTTTTTCTTTTCCCTGTTTCTGTTTATAATTTTAATTTTGTAATTTTATAATTTGACTCACGAATGTTGTCAATTTCTTTATATAAATAAATAAATAAATAAATAAATAAATAAATAAGAAGAAGAACACGAAGCCGAAGAAAAAGAAGAGGAGAGAAATAAGATAAGGAAGAAGAAGAAGAGAAAGAAGAAGAAGAGAAAGAGCAAGAGGAAAAGGAAGAGGAATATGTAGAAGAGGAGAACAAGAAGAAGAGGAAGAACAAAAAGAAGACGAAGAAGAAGAAGAGAAAGAAGAAACGAAAGATGAGCAAGAGAAATAAAAGATGAAGAAGTAGAAGAAGATGAAAAAAAGGAGGAGAAAGATTAAGAGAAGATAGAAGAAGAAAAAAGATAGGGAAGAAGAGAAAGAATAAGAGAAAGGAGAAGACAAAGAAGAAGAAGAAAGAAGAAAAGGAAGATGAGGAATAGGAAAAGAAGATGAAGAAGAAGAGAAAGAGAAAAAAAGAAGAAGAAGATGACAAAAGAGAAGTAGATGATGAAGAAGAGTATGAAGAAGAGAGAAGAAGAAGAAAAGAAATATGAAGAAGAAGAACGAAGGAGAAAGAAGAAGATGCAAAGAAATGAGAAGATGAGAAAGGAAGAAGAAGAAGAAGAAGAGAACGAGATAGGAAGAAGACGAGGACAAAGAAGAAGATGAAGAAATGGAAGAAGAAGAAGAAGAAGAAGAAGAAGAAGAAAACGAGAAGGAAGAAGAGACAAAAGAAAGTGAAGAAAAAGAAGAGAAAGAAGAAGAAGAAGAAGAAAAAGATGAGAAAGAGCAAGAAAGAAGAAGAAGAGAAAGAAGACGAAGAAGACGAAAAAAAGGAATGGAGAAAGAGGAAGAGCAATTAGAAGAAGAAAAAGAAGACGAAGGATAAGTTGAATTAAAGGAAGAAGAAGAAGAAGAAGAAGAAAAAGTATGTGAAGAAGTAGAAGAAGCAGAAAAAGAAGATGCAGAAAAAAAGGAAAAAAGAAGAGAAGAAAGAAGAATAAGAAGAAAAAAGGTGAGAAAAAAGAAAAAGGGAAAGAACAAGAGTTAAAAGAAGAAAAAGTGAAAGAATAATAGAAAGAAGAATCGAAAAAAGAAGACGAAGAAGAATAAGAAGACAAAGAAGAAGAAGAAAAGGAAGATGAGGAAGACAAAAATAAGATGAAGATGTAGAAGAAGCAGAAAAAGATGAAAAAGAAGAGGAGGAGAAAGATGAAGAGAAGAAAGAACAAAAAGAAGAAAAACAGATATAAATAAGATAAAGAGAAAGAACAAGAGATGAAAGAAGAAAAAGAGAAAGAAGATGAAGAAGAGGAAGAACAAAAAGAGAAGAAATAAGAAGAGGACAAAAACTAAGATGAAGAAATCGAAGAAGAAGAAGAGAACGAGAAGGGAGAAGAACAAAAAGAAAGTGAAGAAAAAGAAGAGAAAGAAGAAGAATAAGAAGAGGAAGAGAAGAAAGAAGAAGGAGAAAAAGGAAAAAGAAGATGAAGAAGAAGCAAAAGAAATAAAAAAAAGGAGAAAATGCAAGAGAAAGAGCAAGAAAGAAAAAGAAGAGAAAGAAGAAAAGAAAGAAGACGAAAAAAAAGGAAGGGAGAAAGAGGAAGAAGAAGAAGAAGACTTCTCCTTCGTCTTCTTCTTCTTCCTCTTTTTAGATGAATTAAAAGAAGAAGAAGAAGAATAAAAAGAAGATGAAGGAGAAGAAGAGGATATAATGGAAAAGGGAAAGGAAAAGGATAAGGAAGAAGAATTAGGAAAATATGAAGAGAAAGATGAAGAAATGGAAGATGAAAAGGAAGAGGAATAAGAATCGAAAGAAGAAGAGGATGAAGAAGAGACAAAAGGACAAAAAGAAGAAAAAAAAGACGAAGACGAAAAACAAGAAGATAAAGACGAAGAAAAAGAAAATGAAGACGAAGAAAAAAAAGAAGAGGAGAAATTAGAAGAGAAAGAAGATGAGGAAAAAGAAGAAGACAAATGTAAAGAAGGAGAAGAGGAAGCAAAAGAACAAAAAGAAGAAGAGGAAAAAAAGACGAAGAAGAAAAATAAGAAGAAGAATAATAAGAAGAAGAAGATGATGAAGAAGAAAAGAGAAAAAAGAAAAAAAAGAAGAAATAAAACAAGGAGAAGAACATAGAGAAACAAGAAGAGGAATAAGAAGATGACGAAGAAGATGAACAAAAAGAGAAGAAATAAGAAGAAGAAGAAGAAAAGGAAGCGAAAGAGAAGTAAGAAGATGCAAAGGAAATTCTAGTCGGAGGTGCCTGACTAGGAAATACCCTGAACCCCGCCTATCGGCGGCTTTAAATGCACTTCAAAGTTTATATATAATTATTTTAAATTAAATTAAAAAATTAAAAAAAAAAAAAGGTTGAGTAACTTGCATAAAAAAGTTTTTACGTCAGCTTAGAGAATCGAACCCGAGACTTTATGTCGGCGATCATCGCTTCTATCAACACAGCCGTTGCAATACATAAGAGTGAGATAGCGAATTCCTAAGTACAGTTATTGAGCTACTGAGCTGCTGAACTTCTGCTTAAAATTTATCCCCAATTTGTCTTTGTTGTTGTTGTTATGAATTCTTCGAATTTTCTAGAGCTTCTGCTGCTGTTGCCACGCGCGTGTGTATGTACGTAAACGTTTGGTAAACGTTTCGTTTAATTATGTTATTACTGCATTTCATCTATTCATATGTATATTATATTGACTTTATTTAAGTTATATCAATGTTACTCTTATTTTATATATATGTAAATATATACAGTATGTACATATGTACATATATGTATGTATATTGCAAGCAACGCATACATACACACGCACACGCATACGCTCTGCTAACTGCGCAGTTTACTCAGCGACTTCGCTGCGCCAATATGTGCGTGTTATGAGAAACTAAATGCTTAATAACTTTTTTTGTGGATCGACTTTCTTAATCAAACTTGCGCAGCGTAATTATATCATTCAGATGCGTGTATGTGCAAAAGCACAAGTCTCTAGTATTTGAAATAAGTGTTTTGAAAATTTGGGCGAAGGGGGCGTGGCATCCAAAATTTAACAAAAATCAAAATTGTATAAAAGTCCCATTAAGCTAAATACAAGATTTGGAGTCTCTAACTATAAAGATGTAGAAGATATAATTTTAAAACTGAAAATCGATTTCGTTTTTAATCGATAAAAAAAGAACGAGAAGAGTTATCGAATTTCTAAAACAAACTCGACCTGCGCGTGATATACACGAATCTATAAAAAAAAAGTTCAAGTCTCTAGCTATTATAGGTTCTGAGATCCACGCGTTCAAACATACGGACAGACGGACAGACAGACAGACGGACAGACGGACAGACGGACAGACAGACAGACGGACAGGGCTCAATCGACTCGGCTTGTCGTCCTGATCAAGAATATATATACTTTATGGGGTCTGCCACGCCTCCTTCTGCCTGTTACATACATTTGGGCTGCAACAAAACCATTATACCCTGATTACCCATTTTTAATGGGTTCAGGGTATAAAAAGAAGAGAGCAAGGAAGAAGAAGAATAAGAAGATGAAGACGAAGAAAAAAACGAGAAATAAGATGAGGAAGAAAAAGAAGGAGGAAAGGAGGAAGAAGAAGAAGAGGAAGAGGTAGAGGAATATGTAGAAGTGGGAGAAGAAGAAGAAGAGGAAAAACAAAAAGAAGAAGAAGAAGAAGAAGAAAAAGAAGAAGAAGAGGAAGAGGAAGAAAAATGAGAAGAAGGAGAAGAGGAACCAGAAGAGGAAGCAGAAGAGGAAAAAGAAGAAGAGGAAGAACAAAAGACGAAGTAGAAAAATAAGAAGAAGAATAATAAAATGAAAATGATGATGAAGAAGAAAAATAGAAAAAAAGAAGAAACGAAACAGAAGAAAAACAGATAAAAGAAGAAGAAATAGAAGAAGAAAAAGAAGATTAAGACGAAGAAAAAGAAGAGAAATAAGAAAATAAATAAGATTGGGAAGAAGAAGAAGAAGGGGGAGAGGAGGACGAAGGAGTAGAAGAACAGGAAGAGCAAGAGGAAGAGGTAGAGGAATATGTAGAAGTGGGAGAAGAAGAAGAAGAGGAAGAACAAAACGAAGACGAAGATGAAGAAGAGAAAGAATAAACAAAAGATGAGGAAGAGAAATAAGAAAAACAAGTAAGGAAACTCTAGTCGGAGGTGCCCGACTAGGAAATACCCTGAACCCCGCCTATCGGCGGCTTTAAATGCACTTCAAAGTTTGTATATAACTTTAAATTAAATTAAAAAATTAAAAAAAAAAAAAGATTAAGTAACTTGCATAAAAAAAGTTTCGACGTCAGCTAGAGAATCGAACCCGAGACTTTATGTCGGCGAACATCGCTTCTACCAACACAGCCGTTGCAGTACATAAAAGTAAGCTAGCGAATTCCTAAGTAAAGTTATTGAGCTACTGAGCTACTGTTACTGAGCTGCTGAACTTCTGCTTAAAATTCATCCCCAATTTGTCTTTGTTGTTGTTGTTATGAATTCTTCGAATTTTCTAGAGCTTCTGCTGCTGTTGCCACGCGCGTGTGTACGTAAACGTTTGGTAAACGTTTCGTTTAATAACATAATGCATTTCATCTATTCATATGTATATTATATTGACTTTATTTAAGTTATATCAATGTTACTCTTATTTTATATATATGTAAATATATACAGTATGTACATGTGTATATACATATGTATGTATGTATATTGCAAGCAACGCATACATACACACGCACACGCATACGCTCTGCTAACTGCGCAGTTTACTCAGCGACTTCGCTGCGCCAATATGTGCGTGTTATGGGAAACTAAATGCTTAATAACTTTTTTTGTAGATCGACTTTCTTAATCAAACTTGCGCAGCGTAATTATATCATTCATATGTGTGCGTGTGCAAAAGCACAAGTCTCTAGTATTTGAAATAAGTGTTTTGAAAATTTGGGCGAAGGGGGCGTGGCATCCAAAATTAAGCAAAAATCAAAACTGTATAAAAGTCCCATTAAGCTAAATACAAGATTTGGAGTCTTTAACTATCAAGATATAGGAGATATAATTTTAAAACTGAAAATCGATTTCGTTTTTAATCGATAAAAAAAGAACGAGAAGAGTTATCGAATTTCTAAAACAAACTCGACCTGCGCGTGATATACACGAATCTATAAAAAAAAGTTCAAGTCTCTAGCTATTATAGGTTCTGAGATCCACGCGTTCAAACATACGGACAGACGGACGGATGGACGGACGGACAGACGGACAGACGGACAGGGCACAATCGACTCGGCTTGTCGTCCTGATCAAGAATATATATACTTTATGGGGTCTGCCACGCCTCCTTCTGCCTGTTACATACATTTGGGCTGCAACAAAACCATTATACCCTGATTACCCATTTTTAATGGGTTCAGGGTATAAAAATAAGAAGAATAATAATAAGAAGAAGATGATGATGAAGAAGAAAAAAAGAAAAAGAAGAGGTCATAAAAGAATAAGATAATGGAGATGAAGAGGAAGAAAAAGAAGATGAAGACGAAGAAAAAGAAAAAGAAGAGAAATAAGAAAAGAAATAAGATGAGGAAGAAGAAGAAGCTAAAGAGGAGGAAGAAGAAACGAAAGAAGAGGAAGAGAAAAAGAAGACGAAGAATTAGAAGAAGCAGAAAAAGAAGATAAAGAAAAAGGAGGAGAAATATGAAGAGAAGAAAGAAGAAGAAGAAGAAAAAAAAATGAGAACGAAGACAAAGAGAAAGAACAAGAGATAAAAAAAGAAAAGCAGAAAGAAGAAGGGAAAGAAGCTGGGAAAGAAGAAGAAGAAGAGGAATAAAAAGATGAAGAAGATGAAGAGCAAAAAGAGAAGGAAGAAGAAGAAGAAGAAGAGGACAATGAAGAAGATGAAGAAAAGGCAGAAGAAGAAAAAGAATATGAAGAAGGAGAAGAAGGAGAAGAAGGCGAAAGAGAAGGAAGAATATGGAAAAGAAAGTGAAGATGAGAAAGTTGAAGTAGGAGAAGAAGAGGAAGAGGAAGAGAAGAAGTAAAAAGAAGAAGAAATGGAAGAAGAAGAAGAAAAAAATATGATAAAGTAGAAAAAGGAAAAAAGGAGATGAAGAAGAAGCAAAAGAGATGAAAAAAAGAGAAAGAGCTAGAAAAAAAGAAGAGGAAGAAGAAGAGAAAGAAGGAGAAGCAGAACAGGAAGAGGACGAAGAAGAGGAAGAAGAAGAGAGAGAAGAAGTAGAAGAAGAAAATGAAGACGAAGAAAAAACGAAGAGGAGAAATGAGATGAGAAAGAAGATGAGGAAGAAGAAGAAGAAGAAGAAGAAGAAGAAAGAGGAGGAAGAAGAAGACAAAAAAAAGAAGAAAAAAGAGAAAGAGCAAGAGAACGAGCAAGAAAAAAAAGAAGAGGAAGAAGAAGAGGAAGAAGGAGAAGCAGAAGAAGAAGACGAAGAAGAAGAGGAAGAAGAAGAGAGAGAAGAAGAAGAAGAAGAAAATGAAGACGAAGAAAAAACGAAGAGGAGAAATGAGAAGAGAAAGAAGATGAGGAAGAAGAAGAAGAAGAAGAGAAAGAAGAGGAAGAAGAAGAAGATAAATATGGAGAAGGAGAAGAGGAACCAGAAGAGGAAGCAGAAGAACAAAACGAAGAATAAGAAGAAGAGGAAGAAAAATACGATGAAGAATAATAATAATAAGAAGACGATTATGAAGAAAAATAAGAGAAAGAAGAAGAAAGGAAGAAGAAGAGATAAAAGAAGAAGAACAAGAAAAAAAAAGATGAAGACGAAGAAAAAGAGAAAAAAGAAAAGAAATAAGATGAGGAAAGAGAAGAAGAGGAACAGGAGGAAGAAGAAACAGAAGAAGAGAAAAAGGAAAGGGAAGCGGAAAATGAAAAAAAGGAAGAGGGAGAAGATAAATGCGAAGAAGGAGAAGAGGAACCAGCTGAGGAAGCAGAGGATCAAAAAGAAGAAAAAGAAGAAGAGGCAGAAAAAAAACGAAAAAGAAGAGGAAGAAGAAGAAGAAGAAAATGAAGACGAAAAAAAACGAAGAGGAGAAATGGGAAGAGAAAGAAGATGAGGAAGAAGAAGAAGAAGAAGAGAAAGAGAAGGAAGAAGAAGAAGAGGGAGAGGAAGAGGAAAAGGAAGAGGAATATGAAGAAAAGGAAGAAGAAGAAGAGGAAGACGAAGACGATAAATGCGAAAAAGGAGAAGACGAACCAGAAGAGGAAGCAGAAGAACAAAATGAAGATAAAGAAGAGGAGGAAGAAAAAAAGACGAAGAAGAAAAATAAGAAGAAGAATAATAAGAAGAAGATGATGATGAAGAAGAAAAAGAGAAAGGAGAAGAAAAAAAGAAAAAGAAGAAGTCATAAAAGAAGAAGATGATAATGAAGATGAAGAGAAAGAAAAGAAGATGAAGACGAAGAAAAAGAAGAAGAAGCTAAAGAGGAGGAAGAAGAAACGAAAGATGAGGAAGAGAAAAAGAAGATGAGGAAGTAGAAGAAGCAGAGAGAGAAGACGATAAAAAAAGGAGAAAAGAGATGAAGAGAAGAAAGAACAAGAAGAAGAAAAGAAGATACAAAGAAGAGAAAGAGAAAGAACAAGAGATGAAAGAAGTAAAAGACAAAGAAGAAGGGAAACAAGAAGAGAAAGAAGAAGACGAAGAAGAAGAAGAACACAAGGAAGAAGAAAAAAAGATGAGGAAGCGAAAAAGAATGTGAAGATGTACAAGAAGCAGAAAAAGAAGATAAAGAAGAAGAGGAGGAGAAAGATGAAGAGAAGAAAGAACAAGAAGAAGAAAAAAAAGAGGAGAAAGAAAAAGAACAAGAGATGAAAGAAGAAAAAAAAGAATAAGAGAAAAAAGAAAAGGAATAAAAAGATGAAGAAGAGGAAGAACAACAACAGAAGAAATAAGAAGAAGAAGAAGAGGACAAAGAAGAAGATGAAGAAAAGTAAGAAGAAGATAAAGAATATGAAGAAGGAGAAGAAGAAAAAGAAGCGGAAGAGAAGAAAGAAGATGCAAAAGAAAGTGAAGAAGAGAAAGTTGAAGAAGAAGAAGAAGAGGAAGGGAAAAAGAAGAGGACAAAGAAGAAGATGAAGAAATGGATGAAGAAGTAGAAGAAGAAGAGAACAAGAAGGAAGAAGAACGAAAAGAAAGTGAGGAAAAAGAAGAGAAAGAAGAAGAAGAAGAAGAGGATATAGGGAAAAAGGAAAGGGAAAAGGAAGAAGAATAAGAGGAAAAAGATGAAGACGCGGAAGATGAAAAGGAAGAGGAATAAGAAGCGAAAGAAGAATACGAAGAAGAAGAAGTCGAAGAAGAAGAAGAAGAGGAAGAGGAGGCAGAAAAAGGAGAAGAAGAAGAAGCGAAAGAGAAGGAACAAGATGCAAAAGAAAGCGAAGAAGAGAGAGTTTAAGAAGAAGAAGAGGAAGAGAAGAAAGAAGAAGACAAAGAAGAAGATGAAAAAATGGATGAAGAAGAAGAAGAAGAGAACGAGAAGGAAGAAGAACGAAAAGAAAGTGATGAAAAGGAAGAGAAAGAAGAAGAAGAAGAGGAAGAGAAGAAAGAAGAAGACAAAGAAAAAGAGAAAAAAGGAGCGAAAGAAGAAGAAGAAGCAGAAAAAGAAGAAGACGAAGACGAAGAGGAAGAAGAAGAAAAAGAAGACAAAGACAAAGAAAAGGAAGGTGAAGACGAAGAAAATAAGAAGAAGAGAAATAAGAAGAGTAAGAAGATGAAGAAGAAGGAGAAGAGGAAGAGGAATATGAAGAAAAGGAAGAAAAAAAGAAGAGGAAGAAGAAGAGATAAAAGAATAAAAAGAAGAAGAAGAAGATGAAGACGAAGAAGACGAAGAAAAAGAAGAAGAAGAGAAATAAGAAAAGAAGTAAGATGAGGAAAAAAAAAAAAGGGGAAGAGCCAAATGAAGAGGAAGAGGAATATGTAGAAGAGGGAGAAGAAAGGGAAGAACAAAAAGAAGACGAAGAAGAAGAAGAGAAAGAAGAAACGAAAGATGAGGAAGAGAAAACGCAGATGAAGAAGAAGAAGAGGATGAAGAAAAAGAGGAGGAGAAAGATGAAGAGAAGAAAGAAGAAGATGAAGAAGTATAAAAGATAAAAAGAAGAGAATGAGAAAGAACAAGAGATGAAAGAAGAAAAGGAGAAAGAAGAAGAGAAAGAAGATTAGAAAGAAAAAGAAGAGGAAGAGGAGGAAGAAGAAAGAGAAGAAGAAGAAGAAGCGAAAGAGAAGGAAGAAGACGCAAAAGAAAGAGAAGAAGAGATTGTTGAAGAAGAAGAAGAAGAGGAAGAAGAAGATGATATAGGGGAAAAGGAAATGGAAGAAGAATAAGGAGAATAAGAGGAAAAAGATGAAGAAACGCAAGATGAAAAGGAAGAGGAATAAGAAGCGAAAGAAGAAGGGGAAGAAGAAGAAGGAGATGAAGAAGAAGAGAGAGAAGAAGAAGAAGAAGAAAAAGAAGACGAAGACGAAGAAAAAAAAGAAGAAAAAGAAGATGAAGACGAAGAAAAAAAGAAGATGAAGAAGAAGAGGATATACGGGAAAAGGAAAAGGAAGAAGAAGAAGAGGGAGGGAAAGAGGAATAAGAAGAAAAGGAAAAAGAAGAAGAAGAGGAAGAAGAAGAAGGTAAATGCGAAGAAGAAGAGGAACCAGAGGAAAAAGCAGAAGAACAAAAAGAAGAAAAAGAAGAAGAGGAAGAAAAAAGACGAAGAAGAATAATAATAATAAGAAGAAGATAATGAAGAAGAATAAGAGAAAGAAAAAGAAAAAAAGAAAAGGAAGAAGAAGAGATAAAAGAAGAAGAAGAAGAAGAAGAAAAAGAAGAAGAAGAGAAATAAGAAAAGAAATAATATGGAGAAGAAGAGGAACAGGAGGAAGAAGAAAAAGAAGAAGAGGAAGACGAATAAGAGAAAGAAGAAAAAGAAGAAGAAGAGGAAGAAGAAGAAAATTAGAAAAGGAAGATCAGGAAAAGAAAAGGCAGATGAAGAAGTAGAAGAAGCAGAAAAATAAGTCGAAGAAGAAGAGGAGGAGAAAGATGAAGAGAAGAAAAAACAAGAAGAAGAAAAAAAGATAAAAAGAATTGATAGAGAAAGAAGAAGAGATGAAAGAAGAAAAAGAGAAAGAAGAAGATGAAGAAGAGGAAGATTAAAAAGAGAAGAAATAAGAAGAGGACAAAAAAGATGAAGAAATGGAAGAAGAAGAAGAGAAGGAGAAGGAAGTAGAAGAAGAAGAGGACAAAAAAGAAGATGAAAAAGAAGCAAAAAAAAATATGAAGAAGGAGAAAAAGGAAAAAAAGAAGAAAAAAAGTAAGGGAGAAAGAGGAAAAAGAAGAAGTGGATGAAGGAAAAGATGAATTAAAAGAAGAAGAAGAAGAAGAGGATTTAGGGGAAAATGGAAAGGAAAAGGAAGAGGAAAAAGAATATGGAAAATAAGAGAAAAAAGATGAAGAAATGGAAAACGAAAAGGAAGAGGAATAAGCTGCGAAAGAAGAAGAGGGAAAAGGAGAAGAATAAGACAACTGCGAAGAAGGAGAAGAGGAACCAGAAGAGGAAGCAGAGGATCAAAAAGAAGAAAAAGAAGAAGAGGCAGAAAAAAAGGAAGAAGAAGAAAAAAAGAAAAAGAAGAAGTGATAAAAGAAGAAGAAGACGAAGAAGAAAAGGAAGATGTAAGGAAGAAAAAGAAGATGAAGACGAAGAATAAGAGAAAGAAGAAGACGAAGAAGAAGAAAGGAAGAAAAGGAAGATGACGAAGAGAAAAAGAAGATGAAGAAGTGGAAGAAGCAGAAAAAGAAGATGAAGAAAAAACAGGGGAAAAATGAAGAAAAGAAAGAAGAAAAAGAAGAACAAGAACAAAAAATGGGAAAGAAGATAAAGGGAAAGAACAAGAGTTAAAAGAAGAAAAAGTGAAAGAATAAGAGAAAGAAGAATCGAAAAAAGAAGACGAAGAAGAATAAGAAGACAAAGAAGAAGAAGAAAAGAAGAAAATTAAGATAAGGAAGAGAAAAAGAAGATGAAGATGTAGAAGAAGCAGAAAAAAAGATCAAAAAGGAGAAGAAAGATGATGAGAAGAAAGAACAAAAAGAAGAAAAAGGGGAAGAGGAAGAAAAAAGGCGTAGAAGAAACATAAGAAGAATTATAATAAGAAGACGATGATGATGAAGAAGAAAAGGAGAAAGAAGAAGAAAAAAGAAAAAGAACAAGTAAGGAAACTCTAGTCGGAGGTGCCCGACTAGGAAATACCCTGAACCCCGCCTATCGGCGGCTTTAAATGCACTTCAAAGTTTGTATATAATTTTAAATTAAATTAAAAAATTAAAAAAAAAGATTAAGTAACTTGCATAAAAAAAGTTGACGTCAGCTTAGAGAATCGAACCTGAGACTTTATGTCGGCGATCATCGCTTCTACCAACACAGCCGTTGCAATACATAACAGTGTGATAGCGAATCCTAAGTAAAGTTATTGAGCTACTGAGCTATGCTACTGAGCTGCTGAACTTCTGCTGAAAATCACCCCAATTTGTCTTTGTTGTTGTTGTTATGAATTCTTCGAATTTTCTAGAGCTTCTGGTCTGTTGCCACGCAGTGTGTACGTAACGTTTGGTAAACGTTTCGTTTAATAACATAATGCATTTCATCTATTCATATGTATATTATATTGACTTTAAGTTATATCAATGTTACTCTTATTTTATATATATGTAAATAAAGATTTGGAGTCTTTAACTATCAAGATATAGGAGATATAATTTTAAAACTGAAAAACCGATTTCGTTTTTAATCGATAAAAAAAGAACGAGAAGAGTTATCGAATTTCTAAAACAAACTCAGCCTGCGCGTGATATACACGAATCTATAAAAAATAGTTCAAGTCTCTAGCTATTATAGGTTCTGAGATCCACGCGTTCAAACATACGGACAGACGGACGGACGGACAGACGGACAGACAGACAGACGGACAGGGCTCAATCGACTCGGCTTGTCGTCCTGATCAAGAATATATATACTTTATGGGGTCTGCCACGCCTCCTTCTGCCTGTTTTATACAGTTGGGCTGCAACAAAACCATTATACCCTGATTACCCAATTTTAATAGGTTCAGGGTATAAAAAGAAGAGGTAAAACAAGTAAGGAAACTCTAGTCGGAGGTGCCCGACTAGGAAATACCCTGAACCCCGCCTATCGGCGGCTTTAAATGCACTTCAAAGTTTATATATAATTATTTTAAATTAAATTAAAAAATTAAAAAAAAAAAAAAGGTTGAGTAACTTGCATAAAAAAGTTTTTACGTCAGCTTAGAGAATCGAACCCGAGACTTTATGTCGGCGATCATCGCTTCTATCAACACAGCCGTTGCAATACATAAGAGTGAGATAGCGAATTCCTAAGTACAGTTATTGAGCTACTGAGCTGCTGAACTTCTGCTTAAAATTTATCCCCAATTGTCTTTGTTGTTGTTGTTATGAATTCTTCGAATTTTCTAGAGCTTCTGCTGCTGTTGCCACGCGCGTGTGTATGTACGTAAACGTTTGGTAAACGTTTCGTTTAATTATGTTATTACTGCATTTCATCTATTCATATGTATATTATATTGACTTTATTTAAGTTATATCAATGTTACTCTTATTTTATATATATGTAAATATATACAGTATGTACATGTGTACATACATATGTATGTATATTGCAAGCAACGCATACATACACACGCACACGCATACGCTCTGCTAACTGCGCAGTTTACTCAGCGACTTCGCTGCGCCAATATGTGCGTGTTATGAGAAACTAAATGCTTAATAACTTTTTTTGTGGATCGACTTTCTTAATCAAACTTGCGCAGCGTAATTATATCATTCAGATGCGTGTATGTGCAAAAGCACAAGTCTCTAGTATTTGAAATAAGTGTTTTGAAAATTTGGGCGAAGGGGGCGTGGCATCCAAAATTTAACAAAAATCAAAATTGTATAAAAGCCATTAAGCTAAATACAAGATTTGGAGTCTCTAACTATAAAGATGTAGAAGATATAATTTTAAAACTGAAAATCGATTTCGTTTTTAATCGATAAAAAAAGAACGAGAAGAGTTATCGAATTTCTAAAACAAACTCGACCTGCGCGTGATATACACGAATCTATAAAAAAAAAAGTTCAAGTCTCTAGCTATTATAGGTTCTGAGATCCACGCGTTCAAACATACGGACAGACGGACAGACAGACAGACGGACAGGGCTCAATCGACTCGGCTTGTCGTCCTGATCAAGAATATATATACTTTATGGGGTCTGCCACGCCCCCTTCTGCCTGTTACATACATTTGGGCTGCAACAAAACCATTATACCCTGATTACCCATTTTTAATGGGTTCAGGGTATAAAAAGAAGAGAGCAAGGAAGAAGAAGAATAAGAAGATGAAGACGAAGAAAAAGAAGAGAAATAAGAAAATAAATAAGATTGGGAAGAAGAAGAAGAAGGGGGAGAGGAGGACGAAGAAGTAGAAGAACAGGAAGAGCAAGAGGAAGAGGTAGAGGAATATGTAGAAGTGGGAGAAGAAGAAGAAGAGGAAGAACAAAACGAAGACGAAGAAGAAGAAGAGAAAGTAGAAACAAAAGATGGGGAAGAGAAATAAGAAAAATAAATAAGATAAAATTATAAATAAATAAGAGAAATAAGAAAAGAAATAAGATGAGGAAGAAGAAGAAGAGGAACAGGAGGAAGAAGAAGAAGAAGAAGAGAAAGAAGAAACGAAAGATGAGGAAGAGAAAAGAACATGAAGAAGCAGAAAAAGAAGAGCAAGAAGAAGATGAGGAAAAAGAAGAAGAAGAGAAAGAATAAGCGAAAGATAAGGAAGAGAAAAAGAAGATGAAGAAAAAAAGGTGGGGAAAGATGAAGGAAGAAGAAGAAGACAAAGATGAGAGAGAAGAGAAAGAGAAAGAACAAGAGATGAAAGCAGAAAAATAGAAAGAATAAGAGAAAGAAGAAGACGAAGAAGAAGAAAGGAAGAAAAGGAAGATGACGAAGAGAAAAAGAAGATGAAGAAGTGGAAGAAGCAGAAAAAGAAGATGAAGAAAAAACAGGAGAAAAATGAAGAAAAGAAAGAAGAAAAAGAAGAAGAAGAACAAAAAATGGGAAAGAAGATAAAGGGAAAGAACAAGAGTTAAAAGAAGAAAAAGTGAAAGAATAAGAGAAAGAAGAATCGAAAAAAGAAGACGAAGAAGAATAAGAAGACAAAGAAGAAGAAGAAAAGAAGAAAATTAAGATAAGGAAGAGAAAAAGAAGATGAAGATGTAGAAGAAGCAGAAAAAAAGATCAAAAAGGAGAAGAAAGATGATGAGAAGAAAGAACAAAAAGAAGAAAAAGGGGAAGAGGAAGAAAAAAGGCGTAGAAGAAACATAAGAAGAATTATAATAAGAAGACGATGATGATGAAGAAGAAAAGGAGAAAGAAGAAAAAAAAAAGAAAAAGAACAAGTAAGGAAACTCTAGTCGGAGGTGCCCGACTAGGAAATACCCTGAACCCCGCCTATCGGCGGCTTTAAATGCACTTCAAAGTTTGTATATCATTTTAAATTAAATTAAAAAATTAAAAAAAAAAAAGATTAAGTAACTTGCATAAAAAAAGTTTCGACGTCAGCTAGAGAATCGAACCCGAGACTTTATGTCGGCGATCATCGCTTCTACCAACATAGCCGTTGCAATACATAAGAGTGAGATAGGGAATACCTAAGTAAAGTTATTGAGCTACTGAGCTACTGCTACTGAGCTGCTGAACTTCTGCTGAAAATTCATCCCCAATTTGTCTTTGTTGTTGTTGTTATGAATTCTTCGAATTTGCTAGAGCTTTTGCTGCTGTTGCCACGCGCCTACGTAAACGTTTGGTAAACGTTTCGTTTAATAACATAATGCATTTCATCTATTCATATGTATTTTATATTGACTTTATTTAAGTTATATCAATGTTACTCTTATTTTATATATATATGTAAATATATACAGTATGTACATGTGTACATACATATGTTTGTACATATATTGCAAGCAACACATACATACACACGCACACGCATACGCTCTGCTAACTGCGCAGTTTACTCAACGACTGCGCTGCGCCAATATGTGCGTGATATGGAAAATTAAATGTTTAATAACTTTTTTTATAGATCGACTTTCTTAATCAAACTTGGGCAGCCTAATTATATCATTCATATGTGTGTATGTGCAAAAGCATAAGTCTCTAGTATTTGAAATAAGTGTTGGCGAAGGGGGCGTGGCATCCAATTAACAAAAATCAAAATTGTATAAAAGTCCCATTAAGCTAAATACAAGATTTGGAGTCTCTAACTATAAAGATGCAGAAGATATAATTTTAAAACTGAAAATCGATTTCGTTTTTAATCGATAAAAAAAGAACGAGAAGAGTTATCGAATTTCTAAAACAAACTCGACCTGCGCGTGATATACACGAATCTATAAAAAAAAAGTTCAAGTCTCTAGCTATTATAGGTTCTGAGATCCACGCGTTCAAACATACGGACAGACGGACAGACGGACAGACAGACAGACGGACAGGGCTTAATCGACTCGGCTTGTCGTCCTGATCAAGAATATATATACTTTATGGGGTCTGCCACGCCTCCTTCTGCCTGTTACATACATTTGGGCTGCAACAAAACCATTATACCCTGATTACCCATTTTTAATGGGTTCAGGGTATAAAAAGAAGAGAGCAAGGAAGAAGAAGAATAAGAAGAAGCGAAAGATAAGGAATATGATGGATTAGAAAGTGAAGATGAGAAAGTTGAAGAAGAAGAAGAAGAGAAAGAGGAAAAGAAGAAATAAGAAGAAGAGGACAAAGACGAAGATGAAGAAATCGAAGAAGAAGAAAAAAAATATAAAGAAGTAGAAAAAGGAAAAAGGAGATGAAGAAGAAGCAAAAGAGATGAAAAAGAAGAGAAAGAGCAAGAGAAAGAGCAAGAAAAAAAAGAAGAGGAAGAAGGAGAAGCAGAAGAAGAAGACGAAGAAGAAGAGGAAAAAGAAGAGAGAGAAGAAGAAGAAGAAAATGAACGCGAAGAAAAAACGAAGAGGAGAAATAAAAAGAGAAAGAAGATGAGGAAGAAGAAGAAGAAGAGGATGAGGAGGAAGAAGAAGAAGAGGGAGAGGAAGAGAAAAAAGAAGAGGAATATGAAGAAAAGGAAGAAGAAGAAGAAAAGGAAGAAGAAGAAGATAAATGCGAAGAAGGAGAAGAGGAAGCAGAAGAACAAAAATAAGAAGAGGAAGAAAAAAGACGAAGAAGAATAATATTAAAAAGAAGAAGATAATGAAGAAGAAAAAGAGAAAGAAGAAGAAAAAACAAAAAGAAAGAAGAGCATATAATAGAAGAAGAAGAGGAAGAAAAAAGAGAAGACGAAAAAGAAGAAGAGAAAGAAGAAACGAAAGATAAGGAAGAGAAAAAGAAGATAAAGTAGAAGAAGCAGAAAAAGAAGATGAAAAAAAGGAGGAGAAAGAAGAAGGAAGAAGAAGAAGACAAAAATATGAGAAAGAAGAGAAAGAGAATGGACAAGATATGAAAGCAGAAAAATTAAGAGAATAAATTAAATTAAATTAAGAGAAAGAAGCAGAGAAAGAAGAAGACGAATAAGAAGAAAAGAAAGGTGAGGACGAGAAGAAAAGAAAAGGGGATGAAGATATAGAAGAAGCAGAAAAAGAAGATAAAGAAGAAGTGGAATAAAAAGATGAAGAAGAGGAAGAGCAAAAAGAGAAGGAAAAAGAAGAAGACGAAGAGGACAAAGAAGAAGATGAAGAAAAGGCAGAAGAAGAAAATGAATATGAAGAAGGAGAAAAAGAAAAAGAAGCGAAAGAGAAGGAAAAATTGAAAAAGAAAGTGAAGATGAGAAATTTGAGAGAGGGAGAAGAAGAGGAAGAGAAGAAATAAGAAGAAGAAGAGGAAAAAGACGAAGATGAAGGAATGGAAGAAGAAGAAGAAAAAAAAATATGAAAAAGTAGAAAAAGGAAAAAAGGAGATGAAGAGGAAGCAAAAGAGATGAAAAAGAAGAGAAAGAGCAAGAGAAAGAGCAAGAAAAAAAAAGAAGAGGAGGAAGAAGAGGAAGAAGGAGAAGCAGAAGAAGAAGACGACGAAGAAGAAAAGAGAGAAGAATAAGAAGAAAATGAAGACGAAGAAAAAACGAAGAGGAGAAATGAGAAGAGAAATAAGATGAGGAAGAAGAAGAAGAGAAAGAGGATGAAAAGAAGAAGAGGGAGAGGAAGAGGAAAAGGAAGAGGAATATTAAGAAAAGGAAGAAGAAGAGGAAGAAGAAGAAGATAAATGCGAAGAAGGAGAAGAGGAAACAGAAGAGAAAGCAGAAGAACAAAAAGAAGAAAAACAAGTAAGGAAACTCTAGTCGGAGGTGCCCGACTAGGAAATACCCTGAACCCCGCCTTTCGGCGGCTTTAAATGTACTTCAAAGTTTGTATATAATTTTAAATTAAATTAAAAAATTAAAAGTAACTTGCATAAAATAAGTTTTGACTTCAGCTTAGAGAATCGAACCCGAGACTTTATGTCGGCGATCATCGCTTCTACCAACGCAGCCGTTGCAATACATAAGAGTGAGATAGCGAATCCCTAAGTAAAATTATTGAGCTACTGAGCTGCTGAACTTCTGCTGAAAATTCATCCCCAATTTGTCTTTTTTGTTGATGTTATGAATTCTTCGAATTTTCTAGAGCTTCTGCTGCTGTTGCCACGCGCGTGTGTACGTAAACGTTTCGTTTAATAACATAATGCATTTCATCTATTCATATGTATATTATATTGACTTTAAGTTATATCAATATTACTCTTATTTTATATATATGTAAATATATACAGTATGTACGTGTGTACATACATATATATTGCGAGCAACATACATACACACGCATACGCTCTGCTAACTGCGCAGTTTACTCAGCGACTGCGCTGCGCCAATATATGCGTGTTATGGGAAATTAAATGCTTAATAACCTTTTTGGTAGATCTTTCTTTACTTTCTTAATCAAACTTGCGCATCGTATCATTCATATGCGTGTATGTGCAAAAGCACAAGTCTGTAGTATTTGAAATAATTGGTTTGAAAATTTGGGCGAAGGGGGCGTGGTATCCAAAATTTAACAAAAATCAAAATTGTATAAAAGTCCCATTAAGCTAAATACAAGATTTGGAGTCTCTAACTATAAAGATGCAGAAGATATAATTTTAAAACTGAAAATCGATTTCGTTTTTAATCGATAAAAAAAGAACGAGAAGAGTTATCGAATTTCTAAAACAAACTCGCCCTGCGCGTGATATACACGAATCTTTAAAAAAAAAGTTCAAGTCTCTAGCTATTATAGGTTCTGAGATCCACGCGTTCAAACATACGGACAGACGGACGGATGGACGGACGGACAGACGGACAGGGCTCAATCGACTCGGCTTGTCGTCCTGATCAAGAATATATATACTTTATGGGGTCTGCCACGCCTCCTTCTGCCTGTTACATACATTTGGGCTGCAACAAAACCATTATACCCTGATTACCCATTTTTAATGGGTTCAGGGTATAAAAATAAGAAGAATAATAATAAGAAGAAGATGATGATGAAGAAGAAAAAAATAAAAAGAAGAGGTCATAAAAGAATAAGATAATGGAGATGAAGAGGAAGAAAAAGAAGATGAAGACGAAGAAAAAGAAAAAGAAGAGAAATAAGAAAAGAAATAAGATGAGGAAGAAGAAGAAGCTAAAGAGGAGGAAGAAGAAACGAAGAAGCAGAAAAAGAAGATAAAGAAAAAGGAGGAGAAATATGAAGAGAAGAAAGAAGAAGAAGAAGAAAAAAAGAAGAGAAAGAAGAGCAGGAGAAAGAACAAGAGATGAAAAAAGAAAAAGAGAAAGAATAAGTGAAAGAAGAAGAGAAAGAAGAAGAAGAAGATGAAAAGGAAGATGAGGAAGAGAAAAAGAAGATGAAGAAGTAGAAGAAGCAGAAAAAGAAGATGAAAAAAAAGGAGGAGAAAGATGAAGAGAAGAAGGAAGAAAAAGAAGAAAAAAAAAATGAGAACGAAGACAAAGAGAAAGAACAAGAGATAAAAAAAGAAAAGCAGAAAGAAGAAGGGAAAGAAGATGGGAAAGAAGATGGGAAAGAAGAAGAAGAAGAGGAATAAAACGATGAAGAAGAGGAAGAGCAAAAAGAGAAGGAAAAAGAAGAAGAAGAAGAGGACAAAGAAGAAGATGAAGAAAAGGCAGAAGAAGAAAAAGAATATGAAGAAGGAGAAGGAGAAGAAGAAGAAGAAGCGAAAGAGAAGGAAGAATATGGAAAAGAAAGTGAAGATGAGAAAGTTGAAGTAGGAGAAGAAGAGGAAGAGGAAGAGGAAGAGAAGAAGTAAAAAGAAGAAGAAATGGAAGAAGAAGAAGAAAAAAAATATGATAAAGTAGAAAAAGGAAAAAAGGAGATGAAGAAGAAGCAAAAGAGATGAAAAAAAGAGAAAGAGCTAGAAAAAAAGAAGAGGAAGAAGAAGAGAAAGAAGGAGAAGCAGAACAGGAAGAGGACGAAGAAGAGGAAGAAGAGAGAGAAGAAGTAGAAGAAGAAAATGAAGACGAAGAAAAAACGAAGAGGAGAAATGAGATGAGAAAAAAGATGAGGAAGAAGAAGAAGAAGAAGAGAAAGAGGAGGAGGAAGAAGACAAAAAAAAGAAGAAAAAAGAGAAAGAGCAAGAGAACGAGCAAGAAAAAAAAGAAGAGGAAGAAGAAGAGGAAGAAGGAGAAGCAGAAGAAGAAGACGAAGAAGAAGAGGAAGAAGAAGAGAGAGAAGAAGAAGAAGAAGAAAATGAAGACGAAGAAAAAACGAAGAGGAGAAATGAGAAGAGAAAGAAGATGAGGAAGAAGAAGAAGAAGAAGAGAAAGAGAAGGAAGAAGAAGAAGAGGGAGAGGAAGAGGAAAAGGAAGAGGAATATGAAGAAAAGGAAGAAGAAGAAGAAGAGGAAGACGAAGACGATAAATGCGAAAAAATGGAAGACGAACCACAAGAGGAAGCAGAAGAACAAAATGAAGATAAAGAAGAGGAGGAAGAAAAAAAGACGAAGAAGAAAAATAAGAAGAATAATAATAAGAAGAAGATGATGATGAAGAAGAAAAATAGAAAGGAGAAGCAAAAAAGAAAAAGAAGATGATAATGAAGATGAAGAGAAAGAAAAGAAGATGAAGACGAAGAAAAAGAAGAAGAAGAGAAATAAGAAAAGAAATAAGATGAGGAAGAAGAAGAAGCTAAAGAGGAGGAAGAAGAAACGAAAGATGAGGAAGAGAAAAAGAAGATGAAGAAGTAGAAAAAGCAGAAAAAGAAGATAAAGAAAAAAGGAGGCGAAATATGAAGAGAAGAAAGAAGAAGAAGAAGAAAAAAAGAAAAGAAAGAAGAGAAGGAGAAAGCACAAGAGATGAAAAAAGAGAAAGAATAAGAGAAAGAAGAAGAGAAAGAAGAAGAAGAAGACAGAGAAGAAGATGAAAAGCAAGATGAGGAAGAGAAAAAGAAGATGAAGAAGTAGAAGAAGCAGAAAAAGAAGATGATAAAAAAAGGAGAAAAGAGATGAAGAGAAGAAAGAACAAGAAGAAGAAAAGAAGATACAAAGAAGAGAAAGAGAAAGAACAAGAGATGAAAGAAGTAAAAGACAAAGAAGAAGGGAAACAAGAAGAGAAAGAAGAAGACGAAGAAGAAGAAGAACACAAGGAAGAAGAAAAAAAGATGAGGAAGCGAAAAAGAATATGAAGATGTACAAGAAGCAGAAAAAGAAGATAAAGAAGAAGAGGAGGAGAAAGATGAAGAGAAGAAAGAACAAGAAGAAGAAAAAAAAGAGGAGAAAGAAAAAGAACAAGAGATGAAAGAAGAAAAAAAAAAGAATAAGAGAAAAAAGAAAAGGAATAAAAAGATGAAGAAGAGGAAGAACAACAACAGAAGAAATAAGAAGAAGAAGAAGAGGAAAAAGAAGAAGATGAAGAAAAGTAAGAAGAAGATAAAGAATGTGAAGAAGGAGAAGAAGAAAAAGAAGCGGAAGAGAAGAAAGAAGATGCAAAAGAAAGTGAAGAAGAGAAAGTTGAAGAAGAAGAAGAAGAGGAAGGGAAAAAGAAGAGGACAAAGAAGAAGATGAAGAAATGGATGAAGAAGTAGAAGAAGAAGAGAACGAGAAGGAAGAAGAACGAAAAGAAAGTGAGGAAAAAGAAGAGAAAGAAGAAGAATAAGAAGAGGATATAGGGCAAAAGGAAAAGGAAAAGGAAGAAGAATAAGAGGAAAAAGATGAAGACACGGAAGATGAAAAGGAAGAGAAATAAGAAGCGAAAGAAGAAGACGAAGAAGAAGAAGTTGAAGAAGAAGAAGAAGAGGAAGAGGAGGCAGAAAAAGGAGAAGAAGAAGAAGCGAAAGAGAAGGAACAAGATGCAAAAGAAAGCGAAGAAGAGAGAGTTTAAGAAGAAGAAGAGGAAGAGAAGAAAGAAGAAGACAAAGAAGAAGATGAAAAAATGGATGAAGAAGAAGAAGAAGAGAACGAGAAGGAAGAAGAACGAAAAGAAAGTGAAGAAAAGGAAGAGAAAGAAGAAGAAGAAGAGGAAGAGAAGAAAGAAGAAGACAAAGAAGAAGAGAAAAAAGGAGCGAAAGAAGAAGAAGAAGAAGACAGAAAAAGAAGAAGACGAAGACGAAGAGGAAGAAGAAGAAAAGAAGAAAAAGAAGAAGAGAAATAAGAAAAGAGAAGAAGATGAGGAAAAGATGAGGAAAAAAAAAAAAGGGGAAGAAGAAAAGAAGCCAAATGAAGAGGAAGAGGAATATGTAGAAGAGGGAGAAGAAAGGGAAGAACAAAAAGAAGACGAAGAAGAAGAAGAGAAAGAAGAAACGAAAGATGAGGAAGAGAAAACGCAGATGAAGAAGAAGAAGAGGATGAAGAAAAAGAGGAGGAGAAAGATGAAGAGAAGAAAGAAGAAGATAAAGAAGTATAAAAGATAAAAAGAAGAGAATGAGAAAGACCAAGAGATGAAAGAAGAAAAGGAGAAAGAAGAAGAGAAAGAAGATTAGAAAGAAAAAAAAGAGGAAGAGGAGGAAGAAGAAAGAAAAGAAGAAGCGAAAGAGAAGGAAGAAGACGCAAAAGAAAGAGAAGAAGAGATTGTTGAAGAAGAAGAAGAAGAGGAAGAAGAAGATGATATAGGGGAAAAGGAAATGGAAGAAGAATAAGGAGAATAAGAGGTTAAAGATGAAGAAACGCAAGATGAAAAGGAAGAGGAATAAGAAGCGAAAGAAGAAGGGGAAGAAGAAGATGCAGAAGAAGAAGGAGATGAAGAAGAAGAGAGAGAAGAAGAAGAAGAAAAAAAGAAGACGAAGACGAAGAAAAAAAGAAGAAAAAGAAGATGAAGACGAAGAAAAAAAGAAGATGAAGAAAAAGAGGATATACGGGAAAAGGAAAAGGAAGAAGAAGAAGAGGGAGGGAAAGAGGAATAAGAAGAAAAGGAAAAAGAAGAAGAAGAGGAAGAAGAAGAAGGTAAATGCGAAGAAGAAGAGGAACCAGAGGAAAAAGCA
>JAWNOX010000231.1:577500-810116 GCA_035045555.1 Drosophila fulvimacula | reverse complement strand
TTGATATATTGATATATTGATATATTGATATATTGATATATTGATATATTGATATATTGATATATTGATATATTGATATATTGATATATTGATATATTGATATATTGATATATTGATATATTGATATATTGATATATTGATATATTGATATATTGATATATTGATATATTGATATATTGATATATTGATATATTGATATATTGATATATTGATATATTGATATATTGATATATTGATATATTGATATATTGATATATTGATATATTGATATATTGATATATTGATATATTGATATATTGATATATTGATATATTGATATATTGATATATTGATATATTGATATATTGATATATTGATATATTGATATATTGATATATTGATATATTGATATATTGATATATTGATATATTGATATATTGATATATTGATATATTGATATATTGATATATTGATATATTGATATATTGATATATTGATATATTGATATATTGATATATTGATATATTGATATATTGATATATTGATATATTGATATATTGATATATTGATATATTGATATATTGATATATTGATATATTGATATATTGATATATTGATATATTGATATATTGATATATTGATATATTGATATATTGATATATTGATATATTGATATATTGATATATTGATATATTGATATATTGATATATTGATATATTGATATATTGATATATTGATATATTGATATATTGATATATTGATATATTGATATATTGATATATTGATATATTGATATATTGATATATTGATATATTGATATATTGATATATTGATATATTGATATATTGATATATTGATATATTGATATATTGATATATTGATATATTGATATATTGATATATTGATATATTGATATATTGATATATTGATATATTGATATATTGATATATTGATATATTGATATATTGATATATTGATATATTGATATATTGATATATTGATATATTGATATATTGATATATTGATATATTGATATATTGATATATTGATATATTGATATATTGATATATTGATATATTGATATATTGATATATTGATATATTGATATATTGATATATTGATATATTGATATATTGATATATTGATATATTGATATATTGATATATTGATATATTGATATATTGATATATTGATATATTGATATATTGATATATTGATATATTGATATATTGATATATTGATATATTGATATATTGATATATTGATATATTGATATATTGATATATTTATATATTGATATATTGATATATTGATATATTGATATATTGATATATTGATATATTTATATATTGATATATTGATATATTGATATATTGATATATTTATATATTGATATATTTATATATTTATATATTGATATATTGATATATTGATATATTGATATATTGATATATTGATATATTGATATATTTATATATTGATATATTGATATATTGATGTATTGATATATTGATATATTTATATATTGATATATTGATATATTGATGTATTGATATATTAATATATATTGATATATTTATATATTGATATATTGATATATTGATGTATTGATATATTGATATATTGATATATTGATATATTGATATATTGATATATTGATATATTGATATATTGATGTTGGCAGATTTCAAATAATTCTGAAAAAATTGTTGCACCAAGGAAAAGCTCCACCCTAGCTGTAAGCATTCATTAGCAAACTTACTATACCAGAACAGGCATTTTAAAGACCAATGAATTTTCTGGCTAGCCAAAGGTAAGACACCAATAACGAAATTTTTGTTCAGATTCAAAGCTTATTCAATTGATATTTACGTTCTCCTACCTTTTTCTATATAATTGAATGAATCGATTGATTTACGCATATGCGAGACATGATCAATAAGGCAAACAACAGCTTAGAGCTCGTGAAGCAGAGGAACTCATTGAGTCGCGCTGAGATTTATTGCCTGAAACATTTGGAGAGCTAAGGACATATTCAAAGGACGAGGAAAACAACGTAGCAAGGAGAGTTTGAAGGGCTGGCTGAGTGCATAAATGCTAACGAACTAACTAACTCAGGTAACTGTCAATGTGAATGCCTGCGTGTGTGCGAGTATGTGTAGCGGTTCGTGTGTGCCGCTGCATATAAACGTCGTCCTCAATCACATGTCATGGCTCACGCTTTGCGGTGTTTCATTTTTGTGCGGTTTGCTTCTCTTTCGGGGCTAGTCACATGCAAATACATGTGAAGTGGAGCTCCATGTACTTAATGCAAACACACACACACAAACAGACACACACACGCACACAGATCCCGAGTCGGGCATGTTGTGTGCTGTACGATGAATAGTATTGCTCTTTTGTCCTAGTTGGGTCCTTGCTTACCGCAACAGCATTCAACCAGAGCAGCTGAGCACAGACGCAGAGTTGGAGCGTGGAGTTTAGGAGGCAGGATGGGGTCCATGTAGTTGGGGGACTGGGAGCTGATACACTAAGGATGCCTGTCGCTGGCACTCAGGCAGCCCAAAGCCCAGACGATGCCACCTGGACAAGGAGCTGCCTTTTGCTTGCCATCAAAGCACTTCACATGGTCCACAGACAGACAGAGATAGCGAAAGAAGGGCGAGAGAGAGAAAGACACGGAGAGAGAGAGAGAGAGAGAGAGAGAGTCAGAGAGAGAGGGAACTAACAGGACGAATGGGTGGCAGAGTAGGAGAGCTATTCGAGTTAGACAGAGCCGCGAAGCGAGAGCTCGGAGAGGAAAAGAGAGAAAAGTCTCGAGAGATACAGCATGGACAAATTGGGGAGTTGGGCGCTTGTTCGGCCAAGCGAGACTCCACACAATACACACACACTCACACATATGGGGACAACTTTTGAGTGCCAGACAAATGTGGCTTGGGGCCAGGTGGGAGGGTAGGGTAGCAGCAAATTGAGTGGGCGAGGAATTTAAATTTTAACATTACTGCTGCCATTGCCGCGCCAACATGGCGCGCACTGGGCGATGGCCACACACACACGGACACACACACACACACACACACACACACGGACACACACTCAATCACACTCTCATATGTGAAAGTCATGTGTATGCGGGTGGTGCAAACGTTGGGCTTGACGGTCGGTCTGCGGGTGGGTTTTGGCATTTGCTGTCACACACACTCACACTCACTCACTCACACATACACACACACGCACATGTAATCCCCATGTGTGTGTATGTTTGAATGGCTCTACTTTCACAGCGAGTATCCAGTGAAGCGTTAGGACGCTGGCTTCTCGGCAGCCATGATGTCTTTTGTGGCCATCAGCAGCGTTCATCCGCTTTGGGGATGTTTCAACCCCCCGCCCATCTGGATCTCAGGGAGCTGGGGGAGCTGCTCGGTGATGGGCAATGTCGATAGGTGAATGTTTTTTGCTCCCGTTTCCCTTTTTCTTCCTCTTTTTTTTTGGCCATGTGTGTTGCGCAAAGGACGGGGGCGCTTGCTGCTCTGCTTGGGGGTTGTAAGTCTCGATATGCCAAAAATGTAACTTGAAATTGATTGCATTGCTCTGTAGCGGCTGCTACTGGTGCCACACAGAGTTCATTTTATTTATTACCGCCGGGCACTTGCAACACATTTTCCAAATGCCACACACTCAAAGCAGCCTCAGACGGACGGGGGCTGCGAGCTGTAGCCAACTATGTATTTGCGCGCTTTGTGTTGGATCAAACACATTCCAAATGCACGCAAATATTTTGGATTAGTGCTGAGAACTATGTATCAACATCCTTCCATGCTGAACATAGTCTGCCGTTTGATACATATTTGCATAATTGAAGCATTAGCTTGGGTCTTAGGCTGGGTAAGGAGAAAGAGAAGGGGAGTTGCCTAACTGTCTTCGAAAAATAATAGGAGCTGTTCTGCTTAAAGAGGTCTTGCGGCTTATATGTAGCTAGCTAATATAGATATATAACTATTGTCTAGAAATATGTTTATTATTTGTCCGATTTTTATGATCCTTGTCTGACGTACGTAGAAGCTTCGAGATAAACAAGTCAAGTTAGCTACTGGCATTAGGCTGGTTCAGCTTTTCCTTATGGCTTTTGCTGTATAGCGACTTGTACTAGAGATATTGAACCTACAACTAGACAGAGTTGATGAATTATTTTAGAAGAAATTCGATTCGACACATGTGATGGGTCTTTTGTGTCGCCTGCTGTGGCTGTAACAATAGTAATATCTCGATTAACTTTGTGGTACTAGAGGTGGGAAATCGATATCGATAGTGACCCCATTCGATACTTTGGATGTTTTAAGAGCAAAAGTTTGAAACTATCGCACATTACCACATATGACATTAATTTTTGTTTAAATATTAATGATTTGTTCCAAATAAATTTTCTTAATCAAAATTATAATTTACTTTGAAGTAATCTTTTTTTTTCAATATATTAGGGACTTGACATTATTGTTAATTTCATTTTGCTTAACAAAAGTTAATCTAGAATGCAGAAAACATTAGGTAGGTTGATATATTTAATTTTAATTAATTTTGTAAAGTTAAGTTTCTGTCGCTAATATGCATCTTTAACGGTTTTTTTAAGTGATGTGGCACATTTCAAAATGCAAAGTACTATCGATAGCAACAACAGACTATCGATTGTGGCGCGGAAAGGTAAAAGTTCGATACTTATGGATAATTTTCCAGCTCTAGAGCTTGCTGATATAACATTTTGATGCCGCAGACTTGTTCAATCAACTATTGTTTGCCTGCCTGACTTGTTGAGGCTGTTACCACTGTTACCACACCCACACGTTAGTCAGCTAATCAAGTACTCTTTTTAATTTCAATAAAATTAATTTTGACAGCTCGGCCCTTTCTCGACTCAGGAAACATCAGCATATACAAAAAGTTTGAAAATTCAATATCGTTTGATACATAAAAATATATATTTGTACACATTTGCGATATTCGGATAAGGGAGATATGGATATGGTGTCGTCTTCCCGGTTGCTGCGCGAGTTCTTGGGCTTGGCGCTGCAGTGCTTTGTGTGCCTCTTTGAATGCATCTTTCTGGCTCTCGCGGTGTTCCTGATTATCCTTATGGGCGGGGATCCTCGTAAGTTGAAGTTCATACGCTTGTATCTCAGCTAGGCAGTCCGGATCAAACGAAGGCGCCATGGCTGTTGTAAAACTGTTTGGAACATAATCTTGTAAAAACCAATTTTTTATTTTCATAAATACGATTAATATTTTTTTAAAATAATTTGCTTTTAATGGTTAGCACATTTGAGCAGGCAACACCACATTCTTGCCCCCCACCCAAGTCCTCCCATTGCGCAGTCGTATCTGAATTGAAAGTGAAGCGTTTACCTTTTGACTAATGTGCCATGTCGAGCTTGCGACTGCAGGGAAAGCACTGGCAACATTTTGCACCTAGCCAGCTCTTGTGGCTCTTATCGGAACGCCCTCCTTAATCCAAGCCTTCAAATCAAATGGAGGACACAAGGGCCTTGGCATGGGTTCGAATTGGGCTGCCGGCAGGTGTAGGGAAAGGAAATGTTGCTGTTGCCAGCCACATGCCAGATTTTTACTGCTGCTGCTGTTCCCGTAGATGATGATGATGTTGCTACTGATGAGGTCGATGATGGGCTTCGCCTGGCAGGCGAGCTAGCCCAATGACAGTCCAGATGACTGTATGCCCTTGAAACGGGTATATGTGCTAGTTCTCTCTTCTCTTCTCTTCTCTTCTCTTCTCTTCTCTTCCCTTCTCTTCTCTTCTCTTCTCTTCTCTTCTCTTCTCTTCTCTTCTCTTCTCTTCTCTTCTCTTCTCTTCTCTTCTCTTCTTCTTCTCTTCTCTTCTTCTTCTCTTCTCTTCTCTTCTCTTCTCTTCTCTTCTCTTCTCTTCTCTTCTTCTTCTCTTCTCTTCTCTTCTCTTCTCTTCTCTTCTCTTCTCTTCTCTTCTTCTTCTCTTCTCTTCTCTTCTCTTCTTCTTCTTCTTCTCTTCTCTTCTCTTCTTCTTCTCTTCTTCTTCTCTTCTCTTCTTCTTCTTCTTCTTCTTCTCTTCTCTTCTCTTCTCTTCTTCTTCTCTTCTTCTTCTCTTCTCTTCTCTTCTTCTTCTCTTCTCTTCTCTTCTCTTCTCTTCTTCTTCTCTTCTCTTCTCTTCTCTTCTCTTCTCTTCTTCTTCTCTTCTCTTCTCTTCTCTTCTCTTCTTCTTCTTCTTCTCTTCTCTTCTCTTCTCTTCTCTTCTCTTCTCTTCTCTTCTCTTCTCTTCTCTTCTCTTCTTCTTCTCTTCTCTTCTCTTCTTTTCTTCTCTTCTCTTCTTTCTTCTCTTCTCTTCTCTTCTCTTCTCTTCTCTTCTCTTCTCTTCTCTTCTCTTCTCTTCTCTTCTCTTCTCTTCTCTTCTCTTCTCTTCTCTTCTCTTCTCTTCTCTTCTCTTCTCTTCTCTTCTCTTCTCTTCTCTTCTCTTCTCTTCTCTTCTCTTCTCTTCTCTTCTCTTCTCTTCTCTTCTCTTCTCCCTTAGAGTATTACCATGTCTCTTCTATGCTGGCCAAGTATTTTTAATAAGTGCTACGAGCTGGCCCTTATGGCTTGCTTGGGTGGGTACTTTTTATGTGATGGGCGGTCTGGGTGGTTGGGTGGGTGTGGGTGAGTGGGTTTTTTGGCAAGCTGAAAGTAAAAACACATCAATTGGCATGTGCATGGATGGAAATGACACCAGAGAATTGTGCAAAAATGTTATCTTTGGCTTCCGCACCAAGTCCTTCGGATTTACAGTGTTTGCTGTCGTCCTCTGCTGCTTCTTCTACTTCAAGCGTAACAATAACACCAACAACAACAACAACAATAACATTGGCAAAAAAAAGAGAAGCAGAACGGAACCCATTTTAAATAACTGGCAAAGAGGGTGTGCAAAATGTGCCGCGGACCGTCGCCCGCGCCCCCAACCCACTTCCCCAGCCCCCGCCTAACAATGCAAAATTGCCATAAGATAACTCGACAGGCGGCGCAGACACTAACACACCCACACAGAGACTCGCACACACACCATATAGAAAATTGGCAGTTGGATAAGCGAAAAAACCAATTCACGAATACTTTGCATATATAATATATTCAAAATTTACTAGGGCGCTGCCCAGGCAGCAGGAACTACCCGCACCACCCACTGCCATCCAACCACCCGTTTGGGCAAACTGGGCGGTTATGTTGTGCCACACGCGCTAAAGGTAAACATCCTTTTCAGATGCTAAACATCGAGGACGCAGGTCAAATGGCAATGCGAAACGCTTTTGGCGATTGACATGGGGCGAAATAGGGTGGAGGAGGAGATTAGGAGAGGGGGCGGGCTGTTGTTGTTGCTTGTTGGTGTGGCAATGCTGGCAGATGATGCCCGAATCGATAGATGTGCAAATTTTAACTGTCTTTTGGCACAAGCTTCAGCGAGAAATGAATTGTCTAAGCGGATTATAAATATATTGTAAGGTGAGCTCTTTGCAAATAGTTGGGAGAATATTTCGAATTTATTTAAATGGAATATGCTAAAATATTTATATATATATTCATACTGTAATATAGCTAATTTTAGCTGAATGAAAGCGAGTCTGAATAGGTGTAAAAATTATTTATATGAAATATCTTTAGAAATCAAATACAAATTTTAAATGTTCATATAATTTAGTTAATACTAAAGCCATTAAAAAATTAAAAATTATATAAAACTTTGTTCAAACAAGTCAAAAACCAGCTGAGCTGGCAAGTTCGTTAAAGCATACCTTTGTTTAACTTTTATTTAATGATCTATATAAGTGGTAAAATTTCGAAATCCATAACGATAATTCACTATATAAAATATTTTAATTTTTGAAAGCTCAAATAAGTCGAGTCAAACAAGGAAAGTGCGAGTATCTCAGAGTCGGTCACAGTGTCATTTTGTCTGACTCTTAATTAATTTTACATTTAAGTATTAATAATTAATTAATTCTTCCTTCCATAGAAATAGGTGAAGTAAGTTAAGAACTTGCAAAGCGCCATCTATTGTACGCGCCGCAAAGTGTGGGCGGCGAGCGTGGGCAGGTGGGTGTTGGTCCGCCCGCGCTGTAAAACTGCGATTCTCTGCTGCTTCTTATTTGGGCTTTGGCATACTTTTTTATTGTTTGTTTGTTGTTGTTGTTGTTGTTGTTGTTGCACGCTGCTGCGAAATTCGCTTATGATAAAAAATGTTTATATCCTTGGCAGCGGTGGCTGGGCGGCGGGGAAGCATCAGTAAACTTGACAGTTGATGTGCAAATGGGGTGTGGCAAGGGCGGGGGCGGGCGGCATGTGTGTGTGGGCGACTGACTGACTGTGGGCGGAGTGTTAGGGGTTGCTTAAATGGCTGATAGCGAAAATAAAAGTAACACACACACGCACACAGAGGCAGCTGTGCCACAGTTGCCGCTGGCCGAAATTGGGCGTCATGTGTTATTGTTGTTGTTGTTGTTGTTGCTGTTGCTGTTGCTGTTGGCAGCGCTGAGCGGAAAATAAAAAATGATGATCCACTCACAGCTCAGCGCTTGGCCCCCATGTGTAACGCACCGTTGCGCCGCTTCCTGTGCACGCCAACCCCACAGCCAAGCCGCACTCCCCCCTGGTTGTTTGGCTATTACCGTTAGAGCCGGCTCTGGCTCTGCTGTACGCTAGTCCGTGGCACGTCTGCCGCGAATTCATCGAATAACCGTAGGCCCTTTACCATTTTGTTGAATGGCATCGGAAGTCTTCGCCAGGGCCGCGTCTGATGAACAGTAGCGTCCTTAACAGTGTGCATACATGGGTGTGTGTGTGTGTGTGTGTGTGTGTGTGTGCCGACGATTCTTGGTAAGCAAGTGAAGTGTAAAGAGCTCTTTCCTTTATTGGTTTTGTATTTTATTATCACATTTCGTTTATTCCTGCGCTTTACGCCGTGTAACTGTCTTACGGTATGTGTGTGAGTGTGTGTCTCTGGCGTCCATCTATACATACACAGAAACTTTTTATCATGCATATACATAGGTATATCTCGTGCGACTGGCATTTTTGATGGCATCCTTGGAGCGCCCTAGGCTTTGATGACACTTTGCTAACCCCCACACACACACAGACAGAGCAATGCCACCCTCTCCGCGTCGCGCGGCTACGTTTACGGGCCATATGGGACTTTGATATGACAACGCAAATATCCGTTATGGGCCGACAGGCACGCACCAACTCGAATCCTCAGATTCGAGGGGGAGGGGGTGGGGGTTCTAATGTTGTCATGGACTTGGCCTACGTAGATGGGTTTTTGGGTGGTTGGGTGGCTGGGCGGCTGTGCGGCTGGGAAGGTCTGGTTGGCTTAGCTGTTGCCGAGTAACGTCCGTGCACATATCCCAGAGCAGATCTTTCAAAATGATTTGCCGAATGCGACTTCACCCACATCCAGTTAAATATCTACTCCATTTGCGATTGCCCGCCCACCCACGCCCTTCTGAGCGAATCTCATATCATATCAATTCACTTAGATGTATTAATGTTTCATGCAGGTATATTCCCGTGTGTCATTGGACATGACAAGTCGTTTAGCAGGAGTAGATGCCGAATTAATCAATGATTTATTCATAGCATCGAAGATGATGTGAGCTTCAATACTTGACATTTAGTTGGCCAATCGAATTAAATTAGATTGACGGAGAATTCATTCTCAAACTCAGAGAGTATATTGGTCTAGTGCAATGTTCGGCTGTCCGTCCGTCCGAGAGTCCCACGGCCAAACTGTTCGCCTTTATTGAAGCTGGAGACTTGAGAAATGTGAAAGTTCTACCCTCCCCTGTTAAAGTACTCATATTTTCTTCTATTCTCCTAATAAGGGCATAGCAAATCGGGAAATACTATTTATTTAATAAAAAATATCGAAATATAAGATCATCGATATTCAATTAAAGGCAACTGAATTTTTGCATACAACTGGAAGAATTAGCAAACTTCAATAATGGGACCTTTCCTTTTCTATTTTGCTTTATCGAGACCTTCGTTATCTATTTTTATTATACACAAAAAATGTTTACTCGGGTTAACATGAGATCAGTTAACAGTTTTGAAGCCGAATCCTAAAATTTGGATAATATTTTTACTGTGGACTTCCTCGATCCATGACATATATAAATTTTTACGTCTCTGTGGGGGCGTTACATATGGAAAATTGACCCAAAATTATATAGAAATGTAAATTGGACTATAGTAATCTAAGTTAAAATAATTTGAATTAGAAATTAGACTTAAAAAATCCCTACAATCGCAGAACTGATTGGGCGACATACATAGCTCCAAAGCAGTTCGCATTAAATCTAGCTACTAATAGCAATAAAATAAGGCTAAAAAGATTGAAAGAATAAAAAAGTCAATGAGTCTTATGTTTATTATATATAAGATCATTAAAGTATAAAGCCTTCAGAGTTTTCCTATTGCATGTATTAGCTGTTTAAGTTCAAGTTTATAGTGCTGCCATGCTAGCAGAAGATTTGATCTGAAATGTATGTTTATTTTATGTTTTAATAATATTTATTGTTTATTTCACTAATTATACAAATTGTAAATGCCAATGTAAAGATAACATAATTAGCTGATTGCAAATGAACTCTACCTTTTCAAGAAAAGAAAAGAAAAAATAATAATAATTTATGAAAGGGCAATTGGATGACTGCTCGCTAGTCCAGCGAGTCTCATATCGATAAATATCGATAAATATTAGACATCACAGTAGGCGATTTCATACATTAATCGAAGTTCCTTGAACAAAATCGGTTTTTAAAGCTTTGCCTTGCACTCAATGCAGCGCCTAAGCCAGGCTGCACATGCAGGACATCTTCCGCTTCGCTCTTAATAGGTTTCTACTGTCAACTAAATACCTTATTATATTTCAATTCAGAACTTAATTTGTAGACTTTGTAGTTATTAGCATTCAATTATTATTCAATCGCACTCAAAGAGCTGCTAGCATTAGTGAATGGGGCTTGGCTTCGCCTTCGTTGTTATTGTGAAATGAATTGCTCGGAATTCACAGAGAGCTGTTCCCACATATTTACTATATGTGCATACACATTAACTATAATGAATGGGCTTCGTTGGTGCTTTGTTGTTTTTGTGCTTCCACATATTTACTATGGAGCCTGGCGCCTGCTCAATGCTAGTTCAGCTTTCCACTTATGCAAATTCAATTCAACATTTTTGGCGCTTTTAATTACTCAATTTAGAAAGGGGCGGGCAGAGGGGCGGGCCCCATGTGTTGGGGCCCCAATCGAAAGCCATATAGAATAGTTAAGCGTATGTAATAGAGGCGCGTATATGTGTATGCATATATCCAGATATCTGCGGAAGGGTGGGTCGTCCTCTTCGTTAGTTAAATGACTTGTGGACACTGTGCGTGTGTGTGTATGTGTGCGTGAGTATGTAATAAATTTACAGAAATGGCTCAAGATGTTGTTGCCACGAAAATTGTTTGGCCCTCCGCGCGGCACCAACTATTTTGACTTTGCCACCCTCTCACACACTCACTCGCACACACGCACATATTCACACACACTCGCACGCGCATATACAATGAAATTAAAACAAATCCTTTCGTTCCATATTAATGGTCGCCATCTTTGCAGCAAATGGCATTCGAAAACATTTATTGCGCCACACACCCACCCAGGCGCACACACGCACACACTCGCACATGTATGGCTGTTCGGCTGAGCTGCTCGTTCGGCTTGTCTCACATATGACCAACCCATTGGAACGCCGAAGCAACCACCCACCCACCCGAACGGGCTGGAGGATAAGAGCTGGGCAAATGCCAACCCCCGTCCAATTCCCAGCGCCATTATACACAGCACAGCACAGCACATGTGTGTGTGTGTGTGGGTGTTCATTTGGTATGTAGTAAGCCCTACAGGACACATTCCTCACTCAAGTCGAAAGGGGTGAGCATTTAGCTTCCTGCCCAGCTCCTGTTCGCGCGCAGAACAAAAGGCAACACACACACACACACATAAGCTTCTGTGTGTGTGTGTGTGTGTGGGTGTGAAGACCATGTACAGTTATTTCACTTTACATTATTTACCATTTCGCCAAACGACTACACACATTCCGCTTTCATCTCGCACTGCCAGCCCTCGACCTCAGCTCTTGAGCCGCGCTGCGTAAAACTTTCATTTAGTTTTCTAATTACTTTTTTAATCAAGCAACCCAAATATCTGACAACCCTTTTAGCCAACATATAAACTCGCTTGTCAATAAATTTGCTCGCTAATAACAATGTGTCGAGGACTTTATCGGCATCGCAGGACTAAGTCCTTGGCATCGATGTACCTATTTATGAACTTCATTCAATAAAATGTTGAACATAAATTAAATAATATAGAGATATAATTGATAAGATGTTGATAGAGATATATGTAGATATATACATATATATAGATATTTATAAATAAATATCAAAGTAGAAAAGGCCCAGTTCTTGCCCTAAACCCTTAAAATACTATCAGATACTATTCACAAAATCTGTAATTATAACAAAGAGTGAAATATAATAAGTGAAAATTAATATATATATATATATATATATATATATATATATATATATATATATATATATATATATATACATTGACCTATTCTCTAGTCAATAAATGTATATAGGAATAAATGTCGATAAGATCTTAGCTATGGTTGTACAGAAGTATAGATCTATTTAAAAATATTTAGATAGAAAAAAAAATTTACAATTATTTTGGTCTTAAAGAGGAGTGGACAAAAATCAATCCTTTAATATACGAAAACTAGTATTACCGATTGTAAACTGAATAAAATAGGCAAAAACGAATCGAAAGTTTTCAAAATATTAATTAATTAATTAACTGATCAATACATTAATTAATTACTAATTTTTGTTAGTTTTGAATAATTTCTTTTAGTTCTACTACACAAATACTTTAACCGAATCAAAAGCGGGTTTAACTCTTAAGCTGATCAACATATTAAGATTTTTTATTTTAATCAAGTTAATTAATTTAATTTGGTACCAAACATTACGATTATTTTACCATGCCTTAACTGTAATACAATTGTATCAATTGTATCGTAATTTCCCACTTAAAATTCGAATATTCCATAGCAAATCGATCCTTGAAAACCCAACCCCAGAAAGCATCTGACAAATTTTGAAATTCCTCAAACATCACAGACCTACACCTATACTCCATATAATAAAAAAATAAATAAATAAATTACTTATTTCCCTTTCGTGAATGATTATTAAAATATCTACTATATAAGAAGGCCAATATCAAGGTCTTACGTTTTGGTACTAAGTTAGTATTTAATTTAAATAATATTTAATTTTATAAAATAAATAAATAAAAAACATTTACTTATTTTTTTCTATATACAGCATGTATATATGGTATGATACGTTTCCTTACTATGCCTCCGCCTAGGGCTACGTCAGAGCTAGGTGGCCGCTGTGATTCGTATTTTATCTAACTGACATTTTGACTTGATTCGCTAGACTTGTACTCCCCATCTCCAGTTTTGTGTATAGTTATTTTGTTATTGCACTTGAGTAACCTTATTTTTAATGGTACTTGTGACCTCGCATTAGCCAATATTCTCATATTTCTCGTTGTTCTTTGTCAGATTTGATAAATTCTATAATTTTAGTTGCTAATTGCATTCTTGAATTTCGTTTATTTTCGATTCTGTGCGATTCTCTTTATAATGCGACTCCTTCTCTCAATGCTCTTTTTGTTCCCTCTTTCAGTCTCTTCAATATTTTCAGTTGTTTCACATACTTTTGCACTTCCTTCTCAAATAACTCGAGTTCATCTCATGCCCAACTCCACTGTCTACTCTTGCTCCATTCCCCAGTTTTTGTTAGTTTTCGGCTGACTGTACCTAAGCAATTCAATCATTTACCTATCTGTGCGGCTTTCGCTTTTCTGTTGATTCATGTTGTTGGCTGTGGCGTGCAGGGTCCAGTTGCTGGCGCTGTCTGGGGTTGTGGCTGGTAGGCACCGGGGTCCAGCCACGGCGGCCATTTTGAATAAGCATTTACCGGACGAGTGTGTGTGTGTGTGTGTGGAGTCGTTAACATGGACAGCACTGGGTTAAATTAAGTGTTGGTCCTTGTTGGACTGGCTTCTAAGTGAGTAGCTGGCATGTCGCATCCAAGGCGCCCCCTCCGAGGACCCCGCTCTCCGTCGAGTGTCAACTGTCGCGTCTGGGCAACCCCGTTTTTGGATCGCTTCGTTGGGCTGTCATGGCCATGCAACCCCCAAGTCTCGGCCAGTTCAATTCCCTGGCCGGCTGTCAGTCAACGCGTGGCTGCCCCGTGGCCAAGAAACGTTCGCGAGCAAGGAGTAAGGTGTGCCGTGGGCAGGGTCTGTGGGGATCCAGTGGGGGATAGCCGTGAAGCAAGTCCTGCAAACTTTCGCTTCGTTTTCGATTCGTTGTTGCCGTCGACGTTGATAGTTATTGAGTTGCCCGAGGCAGGGCACTGGACCCAAGTATTTCCAATTTCGAGCCGCCCACACCCGCCCAAGCCCCTGGGATGATAGAAAGGAAGGCAGCTGGGCAATGTAATGTCAATTTGCTTGAAATTGAAATGATTCAAGGGCGAATTTGAGCGCCAAGTGGCGAGTGGCGAGTGGTGAGTGGCGAGTTGCGTCTGCCACGTTATTTCTGGCCATGGTTTCGGCTAGGACACAGGACACAGGACGCAGGACACGGACTGCCAGTGTTCGTGTATTTATTGTTACCGCTTTTTGCGGTCGCGTCACAGACTCGACGCGCAAAACTTTTTGCTTCCATTTTTGTCGGAAGTGTTGCACAGCGCGCGAGTGGGCGGGGGGTAGTTGCGGCCACAGTGAACGTGCCCCTGATCCGTAGGGCTGACGTAAAATATTTATTACTTATCCCCAGCATCGGACGACAGGCCATGTCCGTGACGCCTTTGGCCCGAGTCGTTGGCCAGCCACACACACATACAGACTAAGGGTAAAATATGAACCCGCGACCCCTGCACTCTCTCCTCTCAGTCATTGAACCCCTGAAGCCCTGGATGTGCCTTTCCTTTTAGCCAAATCGAGTTGTTTATGTGTCTGGGCAGTCGTCGTGGGGGCAGGCGGCCTCTGTTTGCTGATTCAACATTTCGCGTCGTCCACCATTTTGTTTCGGGCAGCTGACCACTGCGACTGCGATTGGCGTAGTGCGGGCAAGGGGTTGCCTGAAAGGTGAGCCGTGGGGTAATTATTGATTTCTTGCGTCACAATGAAACTTGTATATTTAGATGCGGCATTTGGCATAATTCAGCAAAGGGACGGAGGTGTGGCACCGCCATTAGCTAACCCCCCATATTCAATTTGGGCGACTTAAGGCTTTAAACACTGGGATTTGCCAGTCCTTATAATTTTAAGTAAATATACCGAAAAGTCAAGAAACGACGAAGTTAAAGTTCTGCCAGGACACAGGCTTTGTCGATATGAAGACCTTTGATTAGCGACTTAATTCCTCTGCTAATTGCGTTGCGGAAATGAGTTTTTCCTATACCTCTTTTGGGTCTATATTGACAAATAATTCTAATATATATTATTTATAATTTTTTTTGAGTAATTCAACTGCTGCCGGAGCATGTTGCTCCATATTTTGTCGTACGTATATAGAGATACATATGTGTATGTATTTGAACGCTTAGGCCAAAGCTAAGGTCTGAGATGAAAGAGTAAGTCGATGGGGATGGAGATGGGTATGGGCATGGGCATGGGCATGGGCATGGGGAGGGGAGGCAGCGTCCTGGTTGACATCGGGGCCGGCTATGTGCGTTTACTCTGTGTGTCGCATTAAGCCCAAAGCGTGTGTTCAAAATAAACAAAATGAATGTTCAAATGTCGCTGGCAGACCACAAGCTGTCACAGGCGTTTCACTCTGTTTCACATACGACATGCACATATGTATACATATACAAAAATATATTAATATGTACGTGAATGTGTATCTGTGTGTGTGTGTGTGTGTGTGTGTGTGTGTGTGTGTGTGTGTGTGTTTATGTAGTAGAACTTTCTACAGACAGACAGACGTAGAGAGACCCTGAGACGGACATGTGTACTACACTTATATATGGTACATGCCTGCCCAACAGCAGTAACAGCATGGCGCTAGCTGAAAGTAGTAGACTTAATGATACCTTATAGACAGAGTTGCAATGCCCATCCAGCGTGCTTATGGACATTGTCAACCATAAGAAATCAAGGTACGAGAACCCAAGCTCTCGATAATAATCGATTGTCGGATAAACTTCTTAATGATCCGAGCTATATATTTATATATATATATATATATATATATATATATTTTGTGCATACATCTATCTATCAGCTTTTCTGAAAAACGGCAAGTATGGATAACTCGGGTTTCTCGTATCTTGATATATATATTACCTAAAATTATAAGCACCTTTTACACACGATCAATTATCGATAAATATTGATTTTGTCTTCTACGCTTGTAATATATGTCTGATGCTATATATTCAGAGGGATATGTGCCTAGCTCGATTCGCTAATCGATAATAATCGATATTTATTGATTTTCGAAGCTTGTCTTAATCTATGTCTGATGCTATATATTCAGAGGGATATATGTCTAGCTCCACCTATCACACATACACTTCTGCAACAACAAGATACCCACTTTAACATCTACTTTCTTTGGGTATAACAACAACAATAACAAAGCTTTGACGCAAAAACTTCCAAAAGTAGAAAAGCAAAACGTAATGGAACGGCAGAGCGCGGGCCGAACGGTAGAAGAGAGGGTGTCTGTATGCGTGTGTGTGTGTGTGGCAGTAGCAGCAGCTACAGCAGTGGGCAACGACGTTAGTAACTGCGCGCAAACCGTTAACCGCCCAGCGTCAAGCCCACCGTCCTCCGGTTACCGGCTCAAGCCTTTTGTTGTCTGCAGTAAAATTTTCCATGCTCGGGCGTTGCGTGTGTGTGGCGTGTGCTCGTGTGTGTGTGAGTTCCAAAGTTTAATTCAAATCACAAAAACACACACACACACACACACACACACATGCAAATGAAAATTCAGCGTGTGCATGTGTATGTGTATGTGTGTGTGAAAAGTTTGAAATTCGTGCGGTGGCAAACCAACTGACGTCCTCCATGTGAAAATAAAGGTCTAAAATCCTTTTCGGAACCCCATGCATGTGAGCCACATGCCACCCGAGCCCTTCCTGCTCCACAGTCGTATCCCGCTCTCTCTCTCACACACACACACACACACACTCTCTCTCTCTCTCTCTCTCTCGCGCTTTCTATATATGCATATGGGTGTCCCTTTCGCGCTGACTGCTATGTACTCTACGAACACAGACACAGGCACACGCTCAACTCATATAACATTTGCGAAAACTAAAATAAAATAAAACACAAGAGGAAACCGAAGAAGAAGAACAAGCAGAGAAGAAGAAGAAGAAGAAGAGTTTCTAACTAACTTGTGAAATTTTGTAATTTGAAAATCTCGTCGTCTTCTTCTGCTTCTTGTTTTCATTTTCTTTTTAATTTTTGTACTCGGGTTCGCGCTCGCTTTCACATAATTTAGCTTAGCTCCTAAGTTTGGTCGAGGTGGGAGAGCTGCCTATGATGGCTACTGCGTTGATTAATGATGTGCTTAGATCTGGCGCATTCATCACCGAACGCATAAGATTTGCAATTAGATATGGGGACTCGTAGATCTCTTATCCAATTATAATCGGTTTAAGATAGAGGCTAATGAAGATTAAGATTAAGCTGTAGTGGCTGCAGTACTCCGAGCATATTGTTCGATTTGGTGGGCGGTGGGTGGGTGGTCTTTGGTCCCACTGGTCGTTAGGCAGACGACAAAGTCCTGGATCTTCGGGGCAGCTGGGAGCAGAGCGCGTCGTACGGATTTCGGTTGCCGAAGCACCGTTGTCCTGACTGCCAGCAGCAGCCGCGGGCGTTAGTAGACGCCGAAGCCTTTTACTAAAAACTTTGAGCCTGACATGTGCAGCCGACACAGAACAAGCCTCCCCTCGCCCCATTCTACCAGCGCCTGCCCGGCAACTACTCCACACATGCCAACCACCTCATTCCCAAATCAAAAAAGCCAAACCCAGACCCAGACCCAAACCCATTCTCAGGCTCAATCCCAAACTGAAACGAGCCACATACGATGGGTATATACAGCGAATCATATATATATATATATATATATATGTGTGTGCACATGTGTGTGTGTGTGCGAGTGTATGTGTGTGTACATGTGTATACATATTTATCGACTTTGTGAGCTCGTGAAAACATCAAGTGAACGGAAGCAAAGTGGAGAGCTGGAGTGGAGCTGAGCCAAGTGGTTTGAGTAGCAGCCAACGGACGACAACGACGAGGACATCAAATGCTAGGCAAAGGAGGGGATGACAGGGAAAGGGGAAAGCGTGGAAAGGAGCTATGGAGATGCCAAACCAAATGACTGGCTGGCTGGCTGGGCGAGTGTGGTCGTACTTGTTGTTGTTGTTGTTGTTGTTGTTGTTGTTGCGCACCAATGTGTTATGGAAAATGTTCCATTAGTACTGATGAGACGACATGGACGAGTACGAGTACGAGTATAAGGACGAAGGACCAAAGAACGCCACAGAGCCAGCAAGAAGGGCCGAAGACGGCAACTCGGACGACGTCGCGACGTCGAGAAGTTTCGGCCCGCATCCGGCACTTGCAAGCCATCCTCCCACCCACAAGCTCCTTTGGGCATGCCCAATATGCCTACGCCCACCCTTAACCATGCATATCCAATCCTTTTCCAATACACATTTTCCATTTCCATACCTCCCGCACTGGCACACATGGCAAATGCAACGGAGTTGGAACTCCGCTACTGGACGAATTTTTTTCAATTTCCCATGGAAATTCTTGGATTTGGACTGCGAGAGAGTTTTTGTTATTGATCGAACCTAAAGAAAGATAACTAAAGTTTAATTTAAGCTTAAATTCTTAGGCAATGGGAGAGTCTTTTACTTATCAAGAAACAGTTCAATCAAATATTAATGCGAACCTTTTCTTAAAATGTATGGAAAATATGGAAGAACCTTGCAGTCCTCGGCTATCGAACCGACTGCATCTTATTAATTCACTATCTTTCTATCTAGTCTGAAAGTCTACCTACTAAGACTTCAATTCTGTAGCTTCCATAGGGCTAAATGGTCTAAATTCACATTCTGGCATTTATAGAAGGACGGACGGACGGACGGACGCACGGACATTCACTTCATGAATAAGATTAAGAAGTCATGACTGCAGAAAGGGATATCTGACAGTAGAATTAAGGTTAATTTAAATTCGAACAGCTTTACACTCAACACTCGACATTTATCCGATATTTTTAATTGATAGATCAAATCTTACAGATTCCTTACCCAAAACGAAAAACTTTCGACAGAGCTTCAAAACACTGCGAACTGGGAATAGAGAAGAAAATATCGTAGATGCCAAAGGAAAAGAAAATTTGTAATATTTCTTCTGAACAGATCCTCGCTATAGAGTTCTGCTAGCTAAACTGGCTTCCTTAAAGCTGTGTGTATAACAAAAATTATGACTTTTGTTATATTAATATATAATCATTATTTTTATTTCTTTTTTATTTAAAGAGGGAGTTTTCAAAAGAGACTAAATTTAATCCATTTAACATTCAGTGATACTTTCATGTCGCGTATCTCTGCTCGTCTCTCTGTTGTTTGCTGTTTTCCTAGCTGAATTTGCTTAGGCTTAGCTTAGTTTTGCGTTGTATCCGCAACGGTTTGTTGACCCGGAAATGCGAACATATCTAAGTTTAGTTTTAGTTTTAGTTGTAGTTTTTGTTGATTTTATATCTTTTGAGTAAATCCCCTTTTAATTCAGTCATGATTTGCCATTGTTCGCTATTAACATTGGCTCCCAGGCCCGGGGCAAGTGGCTTGCCTCCTTCTCCGTCTCCACCCATACAGAGCACATTCGTGATGAGCATTTCAAGGACTTAAGATACTCGGCCCACCCTATGTGTATCCCGAGCAGTAACTAAAACAAAAAAAAAAAAAAAAAAAAAGAAAACAGCAACAACAACTGTAACGGAAAGGCTTTAACCGCATATCCGCAACAAGAATGAATTCATAAGCTCGAGTCTCAGTTGACATGTGAACAGACTCGGCGTGCGTGTGTGTGAATATATGATTAAGTATCTATTTGTTGTTGCACCCTACACATGCGGCATTTCGATTTACTCTGGAATAGGATTCTTCTTGTCAAGCTTTGAAAGTTTTGAGATTTTCTTTTAGCTTTCGCACTTAGTTTTCGCTCTTAACTTCAACTTCTAAGTAGTTATCCTAAGGCTTCATATATGCCTTGCAGAGTAGGGTGCTCAACCGCTCACACACACTCACAGGGAAACGCACACATACGCTTGTAGCCGCACATACATCAACAAGTCTGTTAAGAAATAAAATTTACTTTTCCTCGGGATTACGGTCTACCCACCCTTTCTCCCTCCCTCTACCTATCACTCTCTCTCTTTCCTACTCATTCTTTGTGCTAGTCTTTTCTGTTCTTCTTCGAACGCCTTGTTTGCTATTCGCCTTGGCAAATAAAAGCTGCTCAGCAAAAGCTTTAAGGTGCACTGGGATCGTAATTGGGTGGCATATGTGGGGTTCCTAGCTGGGGGTAGGGGGTAGTGGGTGTACTAGGAAGGACCGCAGCGTGCCGCAAGCAGTTCAGTTAGCTGGGGCGGAAAGTTCTATAAGCTCTGTCAGTGGCATAGTTTCCGTTTAAGCATCTGGCTGGGGATTATTATTTGCCATATTATAAGAAAACGGGTTTAGTTCAAATGTCAACAGCATTTATCATGCCCTATGCCATAGTTGAAGCGTTGCGAGCACCGAAAACATGAGCATGGCATGGGTAGGCTGATATGGTAAACGGAAATGGGAATGGAAATGGAAGTGGAAGTGGGCTGGGGGCAGGCAGCAGGAGGTGGGCCACACAGGCAGAGTCAGTTGAAAAACAGAATGCTGAGCGTGCATAATCATATAAGAAACTGTTAGTTAAATAACAGAAATGAGCGCTAAAGGATTGCCCGGATTACTGAACTGTATATATTTCATATTAATAATAAATAAAACTGGAACACGCAAACAAGGATAAGTCTTTGCCTTTAAAATAAATAAACGCCGCCATTTCTTCGAATACTATTTTTAGCACAAGTCTAAGAAGCTGATGGAAAGTGATCTATATCTGGGATATTCCTCTGCAGTTGCTCTCCATCACAGTCACATGCTATCTTAGTAATTGTAGAGCTCTTCGTAATAAAGATTATATTTAGGCATCAGCTAAAAAAGTTAACTTGAGCTTTGCTTCTCTCTCTTTCTCATTTTTTAAAACACTGAACCTAATGTGTTATACAGATAGAAAAGGTGTGGCAGTGCCCATTAAGTATATATGCTCCTGATCAGCAGCAACTGCTGAGTTTCATAGCTAAAATTTTATACTATCGATAGTATAGTTTTTTTTACTCAACCACATTAGTTTATACCATATTTTGGATTTATTTTTTTATTGAAAATTGGTAATTTATTGCAAATAAATATACTAAATTAAAATTATAAGCTAAATCGAAATCATTCCTTTTTTTCAATATATTAAAGACGTTAACCTATTTTTAATTTTGCTTAATATATTATTAAAGCCACTCACTATGCAGCCAACCAGTTAATCTAGAATTCACAGCCATTTTTTTAAATGATCGATAGTAACTAAAAACGATCGATTGTGGCGCGGAAAGGTAAAATTCGATACATCGATAGTGCCAACGATAGTTTCCCAGTTCTATCTTCGACTGTCTGTTCGTCTATCCGTCGGGCCATTTATGCGTTTGTCCGTCTGTTTGCATAAATGAACGCGTCGATCTCTAAATATATGATCCTACAGAATTGAAGTTTTCGATAAGTTTTCTTGTTTCCATTGAAGCGATTACTATTATTAAATTTCAATTATTAAATTTTCTGGTTTACGTATCAATCATAGCTTGATAAGCGAAACTTATCACACGCATTGCATACATTTAAAAGCTTAAATATTTTTTTCGAATTCTGTTAACTAAATCTGAATCGCAATTGCGATTGAATTATGTTTGCACTGTCAGTTGCTACTCTAGCTGCGGATTTGCCACTTCGCAAATAATGTCGTGGCACGGATGACAGAGGCGAAGCATGTTGTCGTGGGGACACGGATTTCTCTCTTAGAGAAGACGAAAATAAATAAAAAAATATAAGAATATATAAAAAATATATATCTCATCATATTTCTCATTAGAGGAAACTTAACATAGAATATATATGTATATACATATATATATATGTATATATATATATATATAAATATATATGAATAATCTAACACAGTTCTTTCCGCTAATACACAGACTCTAATCCCAGTTATATAAATGTTTTAAATTATATAATTATTAAATTATTTATTATATATTTTAAATATGTTTTATTCTGTCTGATGTTTTTTATTGGGTTAATCTCTAGACCTTTCCTCAAAGCACTTGACATACGACGCGTAATATAATGGTTCTCAAAGCTATATTTTCTGCTTATAACAAGGCCTTAAGTACTCTCAAGAGCCTTAAGCGAGGGAGAGAGCGGGGTAATTGGCATCGCTCGGGACCAATAGAACGGCCTCAAGTCCACCCATGGCCTTTGGCTCGATAATAACTCATGTGACGCTAACTGCTGTAAGCAGTTAGTCAAATATTTTCATGTTTTGATCGTGTGCCCAGCCCACTCGGCTGACCAATGTCCTAATATATACACACACACACGCGCACACATGTGCAGACATGTATTTCGCGTGTGCTATTCAATTTGTTGGGTCGCCGGCACGCTGAAGGGGCTGGGCCGAGGCACTTTTCCACCATTAATTCGGTGATTTATGTTCTGTTTAATGTGAAAAATGCAATGTTTTTACCATAGAGATCACTCCCCGATGACGCAGCGACCTTCCGGGGCTGGTCACTAATCAAGTTGACCGCCGGTCAGGCAGCAGTAGACCCCAGAGCCGGGGAGCGAGGAGCTGAGCCCGAGGCCCGGCAATGCTGCGGAACCGGTACAAATTCATTAAACGCACAACGATCAACGCAGTTCATAAGCAAAAGTTTACTTCAATTTGCATAGCAATTGCTTTGGACTGATTTGCTCAGCGAGCGGGGGGTAGCAACCCCTAAAGCTGTTTTTGATTTCTTGCTATGCAGCTGCACAGGGGGGTTGCTGACCCTTGGCTGCGCTCGCCCGCTGGTCAGCGGCCTCTGCCCAGCCCCTGCGCTCTGATTCCTTTATAAGCGTGATAATGATGATGGCTGACCTTTCGAGCTGGACTGTCTACCCCTCTGTCTGCCCACTGCGCGGCAGCCGTCTGCAAAATGGCCGACACATGCGACTCGGACTTAACTTTTGACCAATGGTCAGCTGAAAGAGCACACGCTCACACGCCAGCCACATGAAGACGCTGGGCGAACATCTTGGGCAAGAATCGCATTTGTCGGCCCATTGACACTGCAGGCAGGGGGTCGTCTCTCCCGTTCCCTGCTCCCTGGACACCCTATCAAGCTGATCTGCTGCTCCGGTGGTGGTCAGGGCTTGTCAACATTATTTCTCAATTAATTTTTCATTTTTCATAAAATTAACCCAGAAATTTGGTGTGCAGTGACCTTCGCACTTGGCCATGTTCGCATGTTAGCATGCTCGCAGGATTTGTGCCGTGTGTTGTGGCACGTGTTGGTCATTTGGTCATTTGCCTATTCAATATGCTTAAAGCTGACTGAACTGGTTTGCCAATTGCCTTTTGATTTCCTATGCGTATGCGTGTGTCTTGTATTTACTTGTACCATTTTTATTGCATTTATTTTGCCGCCATTGAGGTGCGTCCTCCTTTGGCGTCATGAGCCACAGCCGAGGCGAGTCCTTAAATGAAATTAAGTCCGTGCCGGCATGCGCTGCTGCGCTTTGGCAGGAAGTGATAGAATGAATGGCTGCCAGTCGTTGCAGTAGATGTACATCTCTGTCCCTCACTTCCCCACCCCCATCTCCATCCCATCTCCATCCCATCAGCATCACTGCCAGCAAAAGAAAAACAGCAGAGAAAAACAGCGTACACACGCACACAGACACAGACATAGACACAGCGAGAGAGACGCAAAAAAGGAGAAAAAAAGAAAAACAGAAATGCACAGACAGACTTCCTGTGGATTTTCCGGAATTTAATTTATTAAAACAACGAGCGACAAGTGCTTAAGCGCAGTCCACAGCCATGCGAGAGGCGAGAGACAGCAGCGGTAGCAGCGGCAGCAGCTTGTTTACGGCCTTTAAGTGATCATGATTAGGTGCAGTTGCCAGTGGAACGATGAATTTCCTGGCATCTTATGAAATCTTTGACAGATTTATATATATATATATATATATATATATATATATCTGTATATAAGCTCAAGTTGGTGAGCTCTAAGTATGCTCCTTTGATAACAAATTTTTCGATAAGTAAAAGAAATATATAAAGATATATTTTACGCTATATTTATCGATGTAATATATCGATATTGGCTAAGAATTGATTCTTTTTGTCATATTTCTATATTGTTTGGACAACAAATTCGTCGATAAGAAAATTATTGCTACAAGAAAATAACTGAATCGATTTAATGTACTAATATTGCCGATTTTTTAAATTGAAAGATTAGATATGGGAAAATATATTGATCGATGTATATATAGTATATCAAGTATATATAGTATGCATCGAAATAAAACTGAAAAATATTTATTACAATCTGATTATCATTTATTATAAGGAAATATTATTATTATCTTATTCTACTATTTCTTAGTAGACAAAGATTCGCAATGAATGCCGATAGGTAAACCGATATCTTAACTCGTAATATATGCGAGCATGAAGAAATTCTAATAACAATTTATTATAGTAATATCTATAGATGTATAGATTGATAGAATTGCCAATAAACTGATATTATTCTATATATTAATCGATCAACTATCGATTTTCTAATAAAATAATGAATAATGAATAGAAGTCTTAAGCAATTTTAATAACTTTACCAGTGTACATATCTGCGGATTGGAATTCAATGAAAACTAGAGATCTATATTCTTTCTATAACTCAAAATATGCATCAATACTGTTCTGGAGCTAATGACCATATAAGAGCAGTAGGAAATGAAATTGCTACAAGTTAAAAACAGAGTGTGATATTAATATGATTTTAGTTTTATTTTTGTCGCCTAATTCGAGCCATTTAATAGGGAATAAGAGCATAAGGTAAAATTTTAGATGATTCCATTTGTATAGGATCTAGCGGATCTATGCAGGATGTACAGTAGGTGGTTTGATGATATTTAACGAATCAGATTTAACAGATGTAGTCTATAGATGTAATTTATTCAGTTTTATTGTGGAATCCTTTACAGAATTTCTGATTGAATGGGCACTGCGTGCACTGCTTCAACTCTCTCTTTCTCAGCTCTGCGCGGACGACCCACACTTAAGCGACAGAACACTCTCTGGGCATTAATATTTGAAAATTAAAACAATTCAACAGCGGGGAACAGTTGTGTGTCGTGGCGGGACGATGCATTGTGTCGCTGGGTAAAACAATCTCATTGAAGGATCGCAACGGGATCCAGATCTGAACTCATGAATCAGTCAGCCAGCAGCGGGCAACGGCTGAACTGACCGGGCTCGGAATGAACGGAATTGTGAACGGAGAGCCGACGACTGTCAACGTGTCAATCAAGCAGCGTTGCTTTCGCTCACGCTCATTAATTCAGGACGCGTCCTCATTTCTTGTCGTCCTTGACGCAGCGAAAAATATTACCGCAGCGCCGCAGCTTTGCACCCTTTTCCCACTCGCTCGGTATCCTGTGCCGTGATTTTTTCTTTTTCTTTCTTTTTACAGCCAACCCTTCCGCTTGGAGCTTCAAGACATCAGACTTGTAGCGTGACTCGAAGTCAGTAAGGTGAGGTCGTGCGATCGTGGCCCATGAGCCTGATATACGCCCTATGACGTCTCACGAAATTCTTTCGTCCTTTTTTGCGACACATGACAGCCATTGTGATAGTGATATGTGTACATAATCCAAATTGATAGTCGTGGCCACGTCATAGTGCTCGCTTTTTAGTAGACTTCCGTACTTGCAGAGGGAACTTTCAAAAGCCAGGATCATAGTAAATGATCAGAAATATAACTGAAGACTTTGACCACGAATGGAGCTCAACTAAACTAAGATTGTTCAAGAGCTAACTCCCAATGGAAAGTATTCACATTTATCTCATAACCATTAATATTAAATGATAGATATTTTAAGAATGAAAAGGAATTGTGAAACTTCCCTCTTGCACGCGCCTCATTTGTGTTGTCGCAGGAGAAGTCTCTAGCAGAAACACAATTGAGAGCCGATGAATACTTAAAGAGTATAGCAAATCTGTAGAAAAACAGAAAACTTTTGAATCAAATGACAAAGAATTGGCTCTTCTAGTTGAATTAGCAGTTTGAAGCAAAGCTTGAGTAAAAGGATAAGCCATCGGCCTCTCAGTTAATTGAAGCCAAGCATATTCAATTGACATTTCAGCTGGTTTTAACTGCATCTAAAGAGAAGGAATTTTATATCCCATCATAGCAAGGAGATAATCTAAAGATTTTAACCGGATACAGCACCATATGAAATGACTTTGACAACATTCAGACACTCTTAGCAACCTGTGACTCTAAAATAGATGGACTTGGATCGGGATCATGTGGATTGACGGAACTGATAACTATTATGGAAACTGGGACAGATACAATCGGATAATCGGATTCAAGGATAAACTCGTAAAGTTTCAGAATACATCTACTTCGATATTTTGGAAAGAATAATGAAAATGTACGTAACAAGCACAAGTTGCCTAGGTAGACCCCGCCAAGTTCTTGCTCAGAGCAATGAACTGAGTCGATCTGGCCATGTCCGTCTGGCCGACCGTATGAACACAGCAACGATCACGTTCATCACAAATGCCAGAGACTGGACATTTTAAATATATTTATTCCTAAATACCATACGTAGAATTGCCTTATTGTCTTATTATCGATAAGAATCGATAATTTTTTGTTCGTTTTATATATTTATATATATATCTCTCTCCTATTTCATTGTACAGCAGCTAGCCGCTGGATACAGAGGATCCGTAAATCTAGCATTGCCGACTGTTTCTTGTTTTATTATATTTTGTCAAGATAACTTGATGTAGAATAGAGCTCTATTCAGTGACAAGTCTTACGACGGATCAGTTGACTCTCGATTTTCCATATCATGATTTTGATCATATCTATACTCTATCCTGTCTACCCTCTACATATTGTTCGTCTAATACTACATCTGATGATCACATACCTCTTCAATTTTGTTGACTATATCCAGGCGCAAATCCATCGCTAGCTCCGACTTGCTTAGCTGCTTCACGGCAACTGCGTGACTCCCTGTCTGTAGGCTCTCAATCCTTTATCTGTGGTAGCCTCTCTCTCTCTCTCTGATAGGGCCAACTCTCATTTTTCCGCGCTGCCTTGGAACATCTGTTGTTCCGCGTTTGGGCTCAGTTTTACTTATTTAGTTTTTTTTGTTGTTTTCAAATTTCTCTTTTTCCATTTTTCAAGCACGCAAAACTTATGCAAATTTGCATTTTCAGCTCATTGTTGTTGCTCTCGCAATATGGGGATTAAAAAAACTTTTGCTACGTGGCTCCTGTTCCTGATTCAGTTTATAGTTTCTGGCCCAACCCTGACCTAAAAAAAAAAACAAAAGATTATAATGATGCAGTTGGCAGGATATGAAGAAGCAGAGCAACAGATCGTGCGTATTAGAGAAAAAGAGTGAGAGAGTGTGAGAGAAAGAGAGTTGGGTATAGTGCAAATGCCCTGTCATTAAACACATTTTTTGTTGCCTTACCTCCCTGCCCTAACTTCCTGCCAGCCCAAGTTCCATTCAAATCAATAAATATGCAAATGTGAAACATTTTCCTTGTTGTTGTTGATATCCTTTTGCAACAATGCGATTTGCGGATCGCGTTTTTGGGGTGAGCAGAGGGTCTATCGCCTCTCTGATTGCATTTCGCATTTTTCCTTTTCCATTTCCATTTCCACTTTTCATCATATTCGCAAATAATTGATATCCAGGACATTCGACATTTGAAATTTGCCAAATTTGAATATTCAAATTACAGGCTACAAGTTTGCATATCCGGCCCGGCCCGGACCGTCCCAGCCCGTTGGCCTACCTACTTTGCATATATACTATTAACTTCCCTCTACCCCTATCCCTAACCTCATCTAACCCGAACCTCCCGTTCGCATAAACCCTTCCACTTCAATTCAATTTCCAATTTTATTGCATTTGTTTTCGGGCTCAGGTTCGAGTCCGGAAATTTGTGTTCGGGTTTCAGCTTCGGCTTTGATTTGCACTTCTTTTTTATTTGTTTCAAAGGTGTGAAATTTATCTAATTGATTGCACTGATAAGATTCAATTAGAGCATAGAATTCACTCTGCCTTTTCTTGCAGATACTCAAATAATAGAAAAGAGTATTGTTGTCGATGACCAAGGCAGAGAATCTATTAATCACTGATCATTTGTCAACCATAAAATTAACCATAAATTTTCTATCTATTTATATGATGATGATCAATGATGATCACTACATATATATTATAAATATTTGACCTGATATTTGAGCTACAATTCAGAGTAATCGTTTACAAGGTATTACCATACTTAAGTGTATATAATTTATAAGAATAAGTTAAAAATAAAAACGTTAAAAAAATTAATTGTCTATGACATTTCAATAAATAATTTTTTTTTTAATTTTCTATTTAATCTTAGATTGATCAGACAAAAACAAAATATTATAATTGTGGTAAGTCTATAAAAATTATAATAAAACCTCATTATATGTTAAATTTTCATGTAATTTATAAATTTATCCAAATTTGCTTGAATGAATAATTAATATAATGGAAAATAAATATAATGAATAATTAATATACCGAAAAAAATATAAAATAACTTTAAAACATTAAAAAAAAATTATTACTGAAGACTTTTCATTCGCATGATATATTTTCATTTATATATATTGATATATATTTATCTTTACATATAAATATATATCAATTATATAGGCTACACTTTCCGGCATGTATGTAGCTACACATAGCTTAATCCAATCAGCTATAACTAAATATCAGTGAATTTAGTCTACGATATTAAACTAGATTCAAGAGCGTCTAATATATTAACTGGCCTTAAAATATTAAATGCTTTATGCCTCAGCTCAAACGAAAATTCAAATTCAAATTCAAATTGAAATCTAAGCGAATTCGATTGAAAATCTTTGTGTGCTTATTAAACTAAGAATGATTTGCATATTGAAGAAGTTATGTAAGCAGTTTGCCAGCGCCAAGCAAAATATGTGTGTGGGAAAAATGGAAAACAAAGAAGTGGAGAAAAGGAGGAGGAAAAGGCAAAACTAAAGAAAAGCAAGGAAAACCTTTTGAGCAAGCCGTCATGAAAAATCGAATATGAAAGTTCTGCCACATGTGCGATGTCTAGCTGATGTGTGTGTGTGAGTCTGTGTGTGTGTGTGTGTGTGTGTGTGTGTATGGCACATAAATATCGCGCATTGTGTATGTATTGGCTTACATAAGCTTTTCACTGGCCTCTCCGCGAATTTCGACCGCTCTCTTGCCCTCTCTCTCTCTCTATCTTGGTCTCTCTTTCTCTCTCTCTCTCTCTCTCTTTCTCGCTGTCTATCACGCCACCCCCTTCCCACTGGCTGTCTCTGTCACTCGCACGCTCTCTATTGCACTCATGTGGCCGTCGCTGATAGCACGAAATGTGCATATGCTTAAAAGTGCTCCAACACACACTAAGAGAGAGTCAGACATGTGTGTGTGAGTGTGTGCGTATGTGTGAGGGCGCACCCGCAGGACATACATGTGCGCGGGGTGGTGGGCGAACAGGAGACAATGTGAAGTGGGCTTTGGCTGAGGGGTGTGCACGGCGGGCCGGGTGGGGCTGGCGTCTGCACAGTAGTCAAAGGGCTACTCAGCAGCGACGGCGACGCCGGCAGCGCTGCCCGCTGCCAACAGCGGGCTTTGTTTGTAGTGGTGACGTCCTCGCATGTCCTCTCGTGTCCTCCACACACACACACACATAGACATGTGTCCTCGCATGTCCCGGGCAATGCCCATTATAAGCATGAGATATTCATTTGCTCTCCATTCTTCACATGTGTAGCCACTGCTATGGACTCCCCCACACACACATATGCACGTGGCTGGAGTTAGAGCGAGCTAGCGAATGAGTTTGTGGGCGGCAGGTGTGGGCAGGGGTGTGCACGTGTGTGTGTGTGGGTGTGTGTGTGAGCTGCGCAAAGTCCTTCAATTAAAGATGCGGCGATATGGCGAGCGAGATGGAGCAAACGAAAGTTCAAAACGTGCGAAAGCGAAGCACATGTGTGTGTGTGAGTGTGCCTGTGTGTGTGTGTGTGTGTGGGTGGCTGAGCAACCAAGTTTCGGCTGCGACTAATATTCAATGCGAGTGTGTGTGTGCGTGTTTTTGGGCGCTTCGCATTCGAATAGTACGCAGGTCGAGTAATAAAACACGAAGCGCCATGCGAGACAACATGTGTGTGCCCCACACACACACACACACACACGCACAACAAAATGGACAACGACAACGCAACATGTTCGGCCAGCAGCAGCAGCAGCAGCAGCAGCAATGTTGCTGCCATTGTTAACGGCAACTCGTGTGGGCACACGAGCAAAAACGACGGCTCGCACGAGCTCATGCAGGACGACGTTGACGCCGACGCTGATGTTGCCGAGGCCGAGGACGAGAAGGCGAACGACCACACACATTCGATAGCCTTCGATGAGCAATACATTTTGCTTCCCTTAAACAGGCCCGCTTAGGCCGAAAGCCCACCCGCTCAGCCGCTCAGCAGCTCAGCGGCTCAGCCATGTGTGTGTGTGCGAGCGGGACATGCATATAGGCAACACACCCTCACATATGAGCCTCTCTATGTGCGCGCGTGTGTGCGTGTGTGGCTGCCATTGCTGTCACTCCATCTAACACACAGTGCGCGCCGCTGTTAGGGCCCTGCCCACCGCGTCCAACCACTCAATGACCTGACCAAACCGCCAAACCACCTTTAACTCAGTTTTCGCTTATGCGAAAAAGGGTGCAGCCGACGTCGCTGCCGCTGCTGCTGCCGCTGTCGCTGCTGCAGCCGCAGTCGACGGCCACTTGCTATTTGCTGGGGGTTGGTTCTGTTCTCTGACGCCACCGAACCACTCGGCGCTGCTCCTGGCCCCCCTCGGCCTTCGCCAGCTAAATTGATGGCGACCACACACATGACATGGCTGCCAGCCGCCTGCTGCACGCGGCGGCTATCTGATTAGGCAGCCAACTCTAAGATACTCCACTGGCCCCACGTCTACCCTACCCAACCCAATGTGCAACCCCTAGCTACCGTACAGCCAGCAGCCCCAACCGACTATGCATGAGCTGCTACTGCTGCGCATAAATTAGTTTTGTTTGACGGCAAATGAATAGAACGTCGGCCATTTTGCTCATATATGAGCAGACACCCACCCACACACACACACACTCACTCACTCACTCGCACTCATATATTTGAGTAGCATGACCAAAGGATCTTCTCCAAACACAGTACAGTGCAGGGAGCACTCGTAAAAGGGAATGGGGAGATTTAAGAAATAATTTAAAATAACATTTATATATATATATATATATATATATATATATATATATATATATATATATATATATATATATATATATATATATATATATATATATATATATATATATATATATATATATATATATATTTAAATATATATATGTATGTCAATAATATATATGTATACCTTCTATATACGATTTATTAGACAAATATGCAATTGCTCCACGATCAGATCGGTATACAATTATATACGTATACATAAAATCCACATATGTATTTATGATATATATGCGTATCAGCTGGCGCACATATCAAGCTATGGGAACTGACAGCTGAAAGCAAGGAAAAGCTTGAAGATAAAGTTTCTTTTCGCCTTAATTAAGTTTGGTTTCAGTTTTGATAAAATTCAATTCAGACTCCTTTGTCTTTCTCTGGCTCTCTCTTGCTTCTCTCCTCCTATCTTTATTTCTGTCCATTCTTTCTCTCTTCCTCTCTTCCTGAATGTAAAATTTTCTCTCACTGTCAATCGCAGTATTTTTCTCTACTTCCTTTCTGTTTATTTCAACTTGTCTCTTTTTCTCTCCATCTTTCTCTACGTCGTAATCATCCTCTCTTCACCTTTTTTTTCTCTTTTTGTTTATTCGCTTCCTCTATTATATTTCTCTAAGACTCAACATTTCTCTGCCCAATTTATTCTTCCTCTCTGTCTTCTCTTTTCCGTCTTCTTGTTTCTCTCTTCTTCTTTCGCTCTTCTCTTTTCTCTCTGTTTTCATTTCTCTCTCTCGCTCTCTCTCTCTCTCTCTGTCATCCTCTTTCTTCACTTTTCCCTTTGTTTTCTCCTACTTCTTTCTCGCTCTCTCTCACGCTGTCTCTCTCTCTCTCTCTCTCTCATCCTCTCTCTTTCTCTTTTCTCACTGTTTTCATCTACCTTTCTCTCTCTCTCTCTCTCGCTCTCTCTTACGCTGTCTCTCTCTCTCGCTCTCTCTCTCTCTCATCCTCTCGCTTTCTCTTTTCTCTCTATTTTCATCTACCTTTCTCTCTCTTTCTCTCTTTTTCTCTCTCTCTCTCGCTCTCTCTCGCTCTCTCTCGCTCTCTCTCTCTCTCTCTCTCTCGCTCTCTCTCTCTCTCTCTCTCTCTCGATCTCTCTTTCGCTGTCTTTCTCTCGCTCTCTCATCCTCTCTCTTTCTCTTTTCTCTCTGTTCTTATCTCTCTCCCTCTCTCTCTTCCCCTGTCATTCTCTCTCTTTCTCTTTTCTCTCTCTGTATATATCTCTGTCACTTTACTTTATCGAACTTCGCCCTTTCACTCTCTACTTATCTATACATCCATATTTCGCTCCATTTTTCTCCCTCACTTTTTCTCCGACTCATTCTCTCTGTTCGATAGCAGCTCACTTCTAAGGAAATCTGTCATATGAGACCAAATAATGTCATAGAGACAAAGGTTGAAAAGTATTTCATATATGAAAATATAATTAAGACAGCTTCGCTGGCATTTGCGAATTTCGAGTGTGCGCTTCACATAAAAGAGAAAAGTTAAGTAATATAATAATTATGAAAAACAAATTTGAGTTGATGCAAATTGGCCAAGGGCAAACAAGAAATAAATCATATATTAATTTTACAATTGTTTTAGAAACTCACTCAGAAATAACTTTTTTATTCAAACCCAATTTGGGCTGGAATTGGCTTCAATATTCTAGCCATTACTGTATGAATGCATAAATATGTACATTTATGCTCATGCATGGATGTGGGCGTGCGTGCAGCTGGTTGTCAGTAGGCTCCTAATTAAGTTCACACACACGCATAAGGAGCTATGTGCGTGTGTGTGTGTAAATCGATTTCAATATGTTAATGGGGCTTGGCTGTGAGCGTTGAACAAATTAAGTAAAATTCGCTGGCTCAACAGCGGCTGTGCGCGCATGTGTGTGTGTGTGTGTGTGTGTGTGTGAGTGTGTGGACATTGTCAGGATTCACGAGTTGCTACCATTTGGGCCAATACTCGCACATGCCGAACTTCGTTTTATGTCTGTGTGCGTCATGCCTGGACCCTAGAACCAGCTCCCCCCCCCCCGTAAGCACTCCTCTGCCAGCGCTACGCCAAGCACAAGCTATCTGCGCTCAGCGAACACACAGCTCCAGCTTTTAGACAGTTGCTGTTCGCTCATCTTTGCTGCTGCGCTCTGCGCCCTCTTTCTAGCAGCAACAACAACAACAACAGCTGGCATTAAGCCGTGGGTGGTGCGGGCTGGGTGGAGTTGGGCCTGGAGAAGGGGTTGCCAAGTTAAAAGTCAATACATTTCGCTGACGTGTGACTGTACACATGCATGTGTGTGTGTGTGTGTGTGTGTGTATCTATGCTAAAGGTACAGTTTTCAATTACGACGAGCAGCTCACAACTTTTGATGGAGCACGAAAAATGTTTCGCGTTTGGAAAACAGTTTCACACAAGGTTTTTCTTTTATCTGCTGCGCGGCTTCTTCTTCTTCTCGCTTTTCAAGTGGTTCGTTAAAAATATCTAATTAAGCACGTTCTTCACTAAAGTTAGTTAAAACATGCAACAAGAGAAACTTTCAACAATATAAAGCAGTTTATAATGCTTATTGCATATATGTATATATTCTATATAAGAATTATATGTATGCAAAATATAGGGTCTACTTAATCTTATTGCCATGCCCACATATGTTTACATATACGTTAATATATCACATGCATGTATTGAGCGCGTGCACTTACTCGCCGTGGGCCTTTATCTCTTGACACTGCTCCCTCCATGGCCCCCTCGACCTCTAGGGATTCAATATTTTCGCTGACACTTACTCAAATACCAAATAATGCATAATCCTGCTTCATTTATTTATGCGTTGCTGCTCCTGGGGGCATTTTGCAATTCTCTCTTGTACGCCATCCTTAAACGGTGCAAGGCGCAGTTACTAGATGCGTATTTAACGGCATATTCTGCTTCACTTTGATATTCGATTTTGTTCTGCCAAAGAAATACTAGAAATGAGATATAGATATATTAAAGGTATATTAAAGATATATTAAAGATATATTAAAAGCATTTACAGTGTTTAAGACTGAAAAATAAATTGAATTTGGCTATTTCAAAAGCAGCAAGAAATTTTAGACAAAGCCTATAATAAGAATCTTTTTTTTTAAATATTATTAATGGATATTCATAAATATTTATTCGGAATTCATAACTTCTAAAGAGTGAGAATGTGATAGTTCCGTAATACTTGTATTATGGATAACGTAGTTTATGTCTAACATTGCTGAAAGTCAACAATGAGCACATGTCAAAGAAGATAATGCGAGCTATTAAACTACATACTTATATTTTTCGCATAGTTACAACTCTATTCAAATAGACAAAACATATATCTCAGTGGGTCAATAGTTCACATTATGCCGATTAACATTGTGATAACATAAAAAATATGTAATTTATGTTTTTCGAATCATATCAGTGCAGTGCACTATTTGATCTGGCCAACCACTTACAACTCTTTACCTGTGACAAAAATTGCTTATAATAAAAAAATTGATTTTTCAATGTGTTGAATACTGTTTTAAAATATATTTGACATGTCATCAATCTACTATATTTGAGCATAACATTGACAAACATCCATCGCCGTTCATAAGTATAATTATACAATGACCATCCTATATCTACGGATGTCAGTCTCTAAAAACCTTTATAGCTTCTAAATGCCAATGTTGAATTCTTAAACCCAATCTTAAAACTGAATATCCATATCATCAAGACTGGCCATCAAATACACTTCTATCAAATCTATTTCGGTTAACTATTCAATGTATTAGAAATGAAAAATCTAGGTACAAACGACTTTCACTCATATATTTAGAGTAGCATTCAAATTATGTATGTCTTAAGAAATCCCGTTTGGTTTATCATTTGCAAATTACATTTTTTGAATATGGTTATCAAATATTTCATGGAGTCTAAGAACTATGTGAATCTTTCAACTTTCCCAAGGGGATTTTCTTAGCGGCCTGTCAATCACACATTTTCGCAACTGTCACCTGGCCAAGGATCAGGGCAGGGGCTAGGGCTAGGGCTAAGTCTAGGGCAATGCAAATTATCCAGTTAAATTATTTTTAACCATTTGCTTATCGTGCGAATTTTCTTGAACTTCTTCTTCTTCTTCATTGTCGTCGCCTTGCAGAAAGGAAAATGTTTTTTGACAGAGTTCGCACCCCTTTGATTTTGACATTAATTGCACGGCGGGTACTTTGCATGCGAATAGGGGATCCGAGGGCCATGTAGGAGCTAGCGGCTATGGTAATAATGCATTAGGGCCTGGGAAAGGGGCGCACAACCTGCCCTTCGTTAGCAGCGTTCGGATGTCTTTTCGGCCGCGTCTTTTCGGCAGCGTAATCAAATTACCGTCGAGAAAACCACAGAGAGGGTTGGTAGGGGTTCGGATAGGGTTGCCTTCCATAGATCTATGTATTGTGCTATGAGTCTATGTAAATTTTCAATATGCGCCCGACTTCAATTATCTGGGCCGTTGATGGATATGCAATCTGAAGACCAATCCCTCAATGCATCAAGATGCACACACGTCTCTGACTGTGTGTGTGTGTCGAGGAAAACCCTTCGCTACATGTGCGCCGCAATTAGAGAAAGGCGCATTTCCCCCGAGTCGTAACTGTAAAAAATTGCAATATGCAAACAGGCGACAGCTCGACAGCTCAGGCAGGCAGTCAGGCAGGACGACGCGACGTTAGGCGATGCCATTTAATTAAAATTCGAAAAAAAGTATAAATTTCGATTTCGAGCGCGATTGACAGACATTGTAACGGTTAACTGTAGCTGCGGATCTGCCGACAAAAATTATTACCCATGCAAATTGGGCAGCGAACGAGGAAGTTTCCTCAGCTAAGGGAAGGGTGTCGTCTACCCATTCCTATATATATGCGTGTGTGTGTAAGTGGTTGCCTAGAGTTGTGTAACATGACACACGCACCATAAACACCGTGAAAATTATTACTTTTGCTGCGTATCGCATGACCCGTATGCAATATGCCGTAGTTATATGTTATGTATGTTACCTCATCTCCTGCAGACCGACCATAGAGGAACAGTCGCATCCCGCATGGCCATCGCGGCTCATCTAAAATATGCCACAGTCAAATTTTGATTTCATATGGAAACATATTGCATTTGAGGCGTTTCATGAAAATAAAGAACATATATATAAAATTTATATATAAAATAAAATTTGTATATTTGTATATATAAATATAAATATATAAATAAATATACAAATATATAAATATATATCAAATGTATAATTATAAATATAAAAATATATATATGTAAATATATTTTTAAAATTATTTTTTATTTATTTTTTTTCTCGTTGTCAATAACATTATTATGTTTATGTCTATCCTTAAAATATTAGACAGAAAAGCAGTATTGTACTTTTTCCATTTATTTTACAGGTAGTAAGACCTGGAATCATAGATATATTATGTTCAAAGTTCTCTCTGACTGACTAAGGAATAATGAAATGAAATTGAGAGTTAATGATATTTATGACTATAGTTATGACTATTATTACTATTATTGTATTGTTATTATTAATAGTATTATAATTATTATTATTGTTATTATTATTTTCATTATTATTACTATTATTATCATTATTATATTTATTATGATTATTGCTGAAAAGCCCAACAACCAGGCGAAAAGGAAAATGGAAAGAAGGAGGGACTGACCTGGCAGAAACCAACTTATCTATAATGACAAAGTAGGGATCGTAATGAACCTAATGTTAAAGGTGTTTCGAGAAAAAACTTTAATTTGGGTAGGAGCAATGCAAGAACACAGAGAATAGTCAGAAGATAGAGAACGACAACATTCCAAGTTGCTAGGTTAGAGGCTAGCTGAGGCTGGAGGTTTTTTGTTGTTGTCGGGGACCAGTCATAGCAAATCAGTTCGAGTGACGACCTTTCTGACAGTGCTTAAAACACTAAAAAAAAAAACAAAGAAACGAAAAAACGCCCTTTCCAAGGAGTCGCACCCAAAGGCGCATTTTGGACTGCAGGTGGACATTGAGGAAAACCTTTTACTATATGGAACAACTCTTGTGCCCTCTGCTGGAATTATATGGCAAGGCAAACCATGGCAATAGACATAAGTTGTTGCATAAGAATTTGAAATAAAAGGCGATGCGACTAAGAGGTAAGCGAGCCATCCAAGTTGTAGCTAAAGTATTTCTAATGAGCACGCAACAGTACCTGACTGCGCATACTGAGATACTTCGGCAGCAATCTGAGGCTAATGATGAGAACGTTTCAAGTGATTTATAGAGCTTATCGCGATCCGCTGAGGCGTTGAGCCGGCGATCTTCAAGGCTCAAGGACTTGTCGCCTGGCAATATCGACAGGGCCGAGCGGACAACAGCTGTCGATGCGATTGGCAGAGCTGCCCGCTGGGATGCAGATACCGTTCTAATTTTCTGTTTCCCTTTTCAGTATTTTCTTTATGCTGTTTTTACCAGTCACCACCATCGGCTGTTAGGAACCATCATCACGCTTAACGCTTCCTGCGAATGTAAATTTATTCAAGTGGTCTTCAAATCCGCCGAAGAATGGCCTGCCATCTATATATATACGTATGTATATAGATTATGTATAAAAACTATTTATAATATTTTTATATATATTTGAAAAAAAAAAAAGTGAGAAGAAGAGGAGAGGAGAGAAGTCGCCCCGTTGCGTGTCGAGTGTCCTTTGGGCACGGCTGCCACTTCGCATTAATAACGCGGCTATTGAATGCTGCAACTGCTGTTTGCTCTGCGCTGTAGGCGGTAGGCGTGGCTGTTGAAGGTCACTTAAAAAAGCTGAACTTGCAACACACACACACACACACACACACAGTTGCCGAGGCACAAGCAGCAGGAGCAACAGTTGCCGCGAGTATTTAAAAAATGCGACCTGAAAATGCGACGCCATAAAAAGCGTGTATAAAAGAAAAGCGAAATGCAAATAGAAAAATGCTGGCTGTAACAGAGCTTCCACCACCCCCTACCCCCTCTCCACCCTTGGCGCGTCGCTGGCAGCGAGTCTTGTCTAGTGCTGGCTGCTGGCTGCTGGCTGCCACGTCCTTGCCAGTCAAGTCTCAATTTGAATTTTAATTTTAAATGCCACAATTTTCCATCTATTTACAGCCGGAGCGACACGCCGCGCCCCCTGCTTGTGGCACAGTGGTTCGCAGGTGGCTGAAAACTAGGTGAAGTGTTAACTAACTGTTAATTAAGTATGCTTGGTGCATTTTTTAGGGATTCCATAGAAGAAACATTTTGCTACAAATGGAAAATTTGTATTCCTTTTAAATTATTTGATTTTTTAATTTTATATAGATACAAATAATAATTAAATTGAGCTAGATATAAAACTAGGCAAAGTGTTAACCAACTGTCAACTAAATTTGACAGGGTTGCCTTAGAATTGGATTTTAGTTTTGGTCGTAATGCTTTTAATTATATGTATGTATGTACATATGTATGTAGATATACAGATATAGATATTAAGTATATAGACATTTCATCGATTTTCATCAATAAATACTTTATATAATAATAATAATAATAAAATGAATGTATAGAAAATTCCCAAACGTTTTTAAATAACTCTTTTTCTTTTCTATATATACAAATATTATTTATTTATTTTGACATTTTTACTGTTTCATTCTTTAATTTGTATATAGTTTGTCTGTCCCATGCATGTAAATTTCGAATAAAGTCCAATACTTGACTAGGACTAATCCTAGATGTATTTGGGAGTTTACTTCATTAATGGGTTGTCCGCTTGGTCAGGTGTCATTGGTCAGGTCATTTTCATACATATCCTTTTTCATTATCAATTTTTAACTTTAAGCTAAACTAAATTCCTGTTGCCCTTTGCAGCCGATGTAGACAGTGCTCATGAATGTAGTTAATGAGCGCTTAACTTAATTTATATTCTCCGCCTAATTATCTCGCCACACTGTGCGCCATTTTGGAATGAACTACAAACACTTGTTTTGCGTTTGGCCGTGGAGTAGATGTGGGTGGGAGGGGGACAGGGGGACAGGGGGACAGGGGACAGCGACACCAAAAGTTGTCGAAGTGCCTCACACTTAGCGCTTTTCTTTTCATGAATGAATTTTTGCGAGAACAAAAAAAAAATGTAAAATAAAAAAATTAAAAGAACAACAACAAAACGCGACGCGAGCAGAAGAGAAACAATAAAAGAATGCAGGACCAAGCGGCATGGCAAGGACGAAAGACGGCCCAAAGCAAACACAAAAAACAGCAGCAGCAGAAAAAGAAAATATAATATAAATATGCATACATATATATATATATATATATATATATATATATATATATATATATGTATGTATATGTTTGTAAGTACACATATACATATATATGTATGTATGTATGTATGTATGTATGTGTGTATTAAGTCTGGCCGCCGTCTGCAATGAGAGCGTAATGAGTCTCTAATTGACGACATTGAGCCGGCAAGCCAACTTGCCTGCCCTGCCCCTGTCCTGTAACTCTCTCCTACCAACGTACCGAGCAGAGTCTGGCACGCAGCGCAACTCCCCCCCTCCATCCATCCTCCTATTACTTAGTTTTTTTTTCACTTCGCTTTTGCTTTTTGCTTTGCTGCTGTTGTTGTTGTTCTTGTTGTTAGAAATTACGCTATGGATAATGTAAGCGGTCTCTCTCCCACCTACAGCGCTGCGTTGCCTTAGCCAGAATGCTGTTAGCCTTAGAGTGAGTGAGAGAGGGAGAGGAGCAGAGCAATCTGCTTTGTGAGTGTGTGCGTATAACTGTAGACTGATTTATTTTCAGGCTCTTTCTGCCATTTTTATTATTATTATGATTATTTCTTTGACTCGTCTCTCATTTGTTGTCGTTTTTTTTTCTGCTGCTGTTGCTGCTGCTTCTTGCCACTCATTTTCAAGGTCGTCGCATCGTGCGATTCTTTAATGCGGAAATGTAATGAAAAAGTTTTTTTTCCCATTTTTTTCTTCTTCTCATTTTTATTTTGCTTGTCGCGCAACAGTTTGCGTAGCATGAGGGCGCACTAGGCAGGCGGCTGGGGGCGTGGTGCAGGCGCGAGACGCCATTTATTTGCGTCGTTTTGTCTTGCCCGCGCTGCTTGCCCTGCTCTACACACTTTTCACGCGCTCTCTCCCTCTCACTCTCCCGCTCTCTGTCTCTGCATCTACTACTTTTGTGCTGTTTTCTTGCTCCTGCTATTACAGCAAATAATTTCAAATGAGATAAGACGGCAGAAAATAAAAACAAAGAAAAAAAATGAAGAAAAAATTGTGTGTGTGCAACAAGTTGGCAAGTTTGCTGCCAAGGCAAAGTGAAAGTGGCGCCAGTTCGTTGATGTGTTCCTGCCAGGGCAGTGGGCGGTAGGACAGGACGGCTGGGGGGAGGCGGTAGAGGGAGGGAGCAGGTAGTTGGGCTCTTCGCTTGTGAAATGAACTCATGAAATTTCACAGTTCCTCGACTGCTGCATAATTTATTACCTGGTTTCATTCTTGATTTTCGCTCTCCCTCCATCTCTCTCTCACTCTCTCTGTCTCTCTCTCTCTCTCTGTTTGCAACTGTGTGTCTATTAAGATAGATGTGGCATACAACTGGTGGCCAATGGCTTGCTCAACTAAAGCTTAATGTGAGATCTTTTAGAGAAATGCTAATTGCTATAACAGTTAGGGGAGAGAGGAAAAGGGACAGAGAGAGAGAGAGAGAGAGAGAGAGAGAGAGAGAGGGAGAGGGAGAGAAAAATACCGAAATAGAAAGTAAGAACAGAAAGAGAGATAGAGAGAGAGAGGGGACAGGGATATGATGTGGCGCAAAGAAACAGAGAGAGGGAGAGAAAGAGAAACAGAGTAAGAGAAAAAAATAGAGGGGTAATGGAGAGAAAATGAAAGAGAAAGGGAAAGAAAAAGAAAGAGATTGAGACAGAAACAGAGACCGAGACAGAGATTGAGACAGAGACAGAGACAGAGACAGAGACAGAGACAAAGACAGAGATTGAGACACAGACAGAGACAGAGACAGAAACAGATACGGAGATATTTGATGTATTCAATTGATATATTTAATTCTCTTTTGGGAAATTAACTTATATACTTATTCGGTATATCTCTCTCGCTATATTCCATCTAGTAACTAACTACCAGTAAATATCAATATCAATATCTTGCGACAGAGATAATATAGATTAGTTTTAGGTAATATGTATTTATTTATTCCGCCTCTCTTCAGACGTTCCTGCAGTCATTTGGATGCTGGGCTAAAAGGTGGTGCATCACCGTCAACGCACAAAAGTCCGTGCACACCACCTTTGCCACAAGACGAGGAGACTGTCCTGAGGTCTCATTGGGATCCCAAATCCCAAGCGGTACCAAGGTAAATTACCTGGGAATCACGCTCGATAGAAGGCTGACCTTTAAGCCTCACATCAGCGTGATTACGAAAAGATGCAAACTAAAGCTGGCAAAGCTGGATTGGATGCTGAGAGCCTCTAGGAAGCTGTCGCTTAACAGCAAAGCCACCATATATAAGGCCTTCGTAGTGCCTATATTCACGTACGGCATACCTATATGGGGCTCTGCGGCGAGGTCGTCAATAGACAAGATGCAAACTCTACAGAACAAAGCGCTCCGCAGATGGACAGGTGCCAGTTGGTACGTTCGCAATTCTGTGCTGCATAGGGATTTAAGAATCCCTACAGTCGCAGAACTTATTGGACGCCACAGCTCCAGGTACGCGGACAGACTTTCTGCGCACCCAAACCAGCTCGCTTCCAATCTGGCACTGACTGCATCCCCTGGACCGTCGGGGAAGCTAACAGCACCCCAACATAGAATTGTTAAATTAATTAATCAAATAAATTAAGTTGTAAATACCGGCCTACTCGCCTAATAATAAGTTAAGGTTCATGATAAGTGCGCTGTATAGTTTAAGACAGAAAGCTGCAAATAAATATATATAAAAAAAAAAAAAAAAAAAAAAAATTAACTACCAGTAAATATCAATATCTTGTGACAGAGATAATATAGATTAGTTTTAGGTAATATGTATTTATTGATATATTATATGGGCATATAATATCCAGTCAATCATAATATTTTACGAGCTCTATGCTTGCGCTCTTTAACATGTTTTTGCTCTTGAGGAAAAGTATGCAAATTATAACTATAGGAAAAAGTAATATATCTGAGCTTAATTCATATATATATATATATAAAGTTGAGAAATATTGCTATACTTTTTCTTTACTTTCACATAGTTTTTCTCTGCTTCTGCAACTGACGCCATCGCCTACAAGCAGCAGCCTGCACATTGGTCAATTGAAGCACACACATACACACATACACACACACACACACATGCACATATATCTGTCTGTGTATTTGGAAACAACCCACATGGCACATAGGGCACATAGGCTCGTGTCCGCGCGCTCGCTTGCCACGCATCAGCAAAGCAGGACAAAGGGTCATGCAGGCTGTCAGGCAGGCAGGCAGCTAGGCACAGAGGGCATAGAGCAAGCAAAGGGAGGGCGTGAGGACTAAAGGGAGGGTGTGGTCAATGGCAATTGCAGTTGCGTGGACTTTGCATCGCCGGCGTTTCGGGGTGGATTCTAGCCGAATTCGTAACAAATTTCAGCGAATTGGCAACTACAAAATGGATGACATCAAGGAGAGTGCAGCACTGCAAGCGGGGGTGAGGGGGCGAGGGCGCGAGAGGGTGTGCGAGCGTGTAAGCAAATGGCAGCAGAACTAAGTAAGCTGCAAACATGTGTAACTGTACGTGCAGCACAAAGCTGCGAAAGTTTCTGCATTTATATTAAGGAAGACTTCAAATGTTGGACAGATATCTAGTAAACAGCCAGCAAGGTCTGATCTCTCAGAGATTTCGCTAGGTCTACAATGTACATGTTCTTGATGAGCCCAGTTAATATTTGTTTTATATTCAATTATGAATGAAAATAACAAGTCTGATGATTGATGGGTTGGGCAGGCGAACATGGACTCGACTGAGCTTGCCTTCTGCTCTGTTTCATTCTGCGCAGCTCCCCCAGGACTACTCATTAGATTCTAAGCTTTCTTAGAGGTTGTCTGTTATGGTGGATGGGTTCACTGTTTCCTCTAGGTCTAATCCTATAAATATTGCGTTTGTATCAACTTTATTCAGTCCTATTCCTCACCGAAAGCACTGGGCTGTAACCGAATCACTTCAAGCCAAATTTCGTGATCAGAGACGAGCTGCGAAAGGTAAAAATAGTTTCGATATGCTTATGAAATACCCATGGTAATACTTCCAGAATACGCATGTGTGTCCAGTGCCGTTTCGTCGAGCTATTCCTCCCGCATAGGTATGCCTAATATCTCCTTTAGACTATTTAGCAGACTAACTATTTATTACTATATTATTTTTTAGATTATATGTACATATATTAGTGCTATATAAATACTATTCTTTAACTTCCGACTTTATATCATTGATAGCTTTTTTTTTTATTATTACAACCTATATAAGAGACTCAAAGTCTAAATAATCCGGTGAGTTATTCCGGCATTTTCGATTGTGGATTAAGGTCGACTTTGACTATAACTGAAATATCTGTCTTACCGACAAATGACTTATTCAGCTTCATATAATACATATATATTTTAAGTGAATAACTCGTTAATCTACTTATTCATAAGCACATTTGATTGCATGAAAACTCTAGTCATTCTATATATATGAAATCGATAAATATATATTTTATCAGCTTGGGGAATTGGAAATATGGAATATATGGAAGAATATATCTGCTGCTAAATAGATAGACCTGTATTGTATATTATATATTATATATTATATATTATATATTATATATTATATATTATATATTATATATTATATATTATATATTATATATTATATATTATATATTATATATTATATATTATATATTATATATTATATATTATATATTATATATTATATATTATATATCGATTCATTAATATCTGTAAAGTATTACAGAGTATTTAATATTCTGCTTTTTGTTATTCTTTTTCGCGTGCTTTGAGTTCTTTTAGTTGATTTGGGTTGACCTCTCGCCAAGACAATTTCTTGAAAGCATTTTCCTGACTCTGCTCAAGTCAACCCTCTCGCTCTCGCTCTATATGTGTGTGTGGGTGTGCGCATGTACCACACACAATAGCAAATAAACATGTGTGTGTGTGTGTGTGTGTGTGCTACAAAAATGCCATGCTGTGGCATACTCAACTGTACTGTTTCGGAATTCGAATGCTAAACCAAAAACATTTGTGCAAAAAGTGTTCAAACAGGCGCTAACTGTGCCCACCGACTGGGTAAGTGGTTGGGTGGTTGGGTGGTTGGGTGGCTGGGTGGTTGGGTTTTTGGTCCGATGAGGAAGAGGAAGAAACCAACGTTAGTCGATTGAGGAATGCTGTTAGCTGCGGCCGGCAGACCAAGTGGCTGAAATGTTTGGCATGAATGTGGTTCGCGGTTCAAGCCATGAAATCAAATGGAACGAACGAGCTGTCGAATTCAAAATAAAAACACACACACACACACACACACACTGGCATGGCAAGGTGGGTGGCTGAGGTGGGGCAGCGGAGCGGAAGGCCAAAAATAAAAATTGCAAAAAGCAAACGATACGAAACGAGCGCGCGGAGCAGAGGCCGCCATCCATCCAACCATCCAGGCAGCCAGCCAGCCAGCCAGCCATCCATCTATCCATTCATGGAGCCAGGTCCGTTAGCTAAGCGAGCGTAGGTGGGCGGGGGCATGGCAAAGAAATGCGGCTAGGGTTTGGATGCTGGTCTTACGCCAAGTGATTTATATTTTTGATATGCAAAACAACTCGTACACATCGTCTCTGGGGCGTGGACAAGCCCGTCGCATTTGCATAGAGCGCAAAAAACACAAATAAAGAGAAAGAGAGAGAGAGAGACAGAGAGAGAGAGAGAGGGACAGAGTGGGAGGCAGGAAGTGTGACAGAAAGAGATAGCGACAAACAAAGCGAGTGAGCTGGAGTGTGAGCGAGAGAGGGCTTATGCACGAGAGAGCAACACACTCACATACACACACACACACACACACACACTCACACACACACACACACACACACAGATAGAGCGACAGTTTTGCTGGATTTGTGCAAAATCGGGAATTTGCAAACGCTGCGAACATCGCCAGCGCCATCCAAATGACAAATATGTAAAGGACATAAGCATAAGCAATGTACACACACACACACACACACACACACACACACACGAACACTCACACACACAGCGAGAGAGTGAACCGCAGACCACAGTTCGAGCTTGGAGCTTGGAGTCGTCTGTGCGAAGGCGCGGCTTTAGCTTTTGTGTGCCGGATGTGGTCGTTAGATTAATGCGCTTTGGAAGCTTGCCAGCATATAAAATCTATGTATGTAGATCGAATATATATATACACTGTATATATGTATATATATATATATATATACATGCAAACGCATGCATGCTTGGGCCAGCTATTGGTTTGGCTCGCGGCTTGTGCAGCATGTATAGCGGCCAGAGGCAGCGGCCAATGTCTTTGGCTCTAATGTGTGTATGTCTGTCTGTGTGTGTGTGTGTGTGTGTATGTGTATGCGTGTGTATGTGTATGTGTCAGCTCAACGCTTGAGCTTGAACATATCAAGGCCAAAAGACGATATACATTAAGTCGACAATTTAATGCTCTATAGATGCTGGAATACACACGTATTGATATATCTACCCCTCTCTCTCTCTATTTTCTACCGGGTCTGTTTCCGACTCTTTCTCTCTCTCTCTCTCTCTCTCTTTCTTACTTTCTCTCTGACTCTCTCTCTCACTCTTACTCCTACACTAACCCTCTTTCTCTCTTAATCTCATTTTACTCACACTCTCTCTTTTATTCTCACTCTCTTTATATTTTACTCTTATCTTTCTCTTTCGTACTTTCTCTCCCTCACTCTCTCTCTCTCTTACACTTTTTCTCTATCTCTCTCTCTCTTTCTCCCTCTCTCTTTCTCTCTGACTCTATCTCTCACTCTTACTCTTACACTCTCTCTCTTTCTCTCTTAATCTCTTTTTCACTCACACTTTTTTATTCTCACTCTCTTAATATTTTACTCTTATCTTTCTCTTTCGTACTTTCTCTCTCTCACTCTCTCGCTCTCTCTCTCTCTCTCTCTCTCTCTCTCTCTCTCTTATTGATGTTTCTTCATTTCTATATCTTTTTGCCTTATTTGCTCTCTTTTTATCGCTTTATCTATCTGCCTTTATATATTTTCTTTTTCACTTTCTCTTTCAATCTCTGCTTCATTATCCCATAATTTCTCACGCTTTTTTGCTGATATGTTTTTATTTTATTTATTCTCTCGCTATTTATTTATTTATTTCTCGCTTCCTTTCTCAGTATTTCTCTTTCTCACTCTTTTTACTTTATACTCCCTACCCTTCCTTCCCTCACTTATACTTAAGTTATTTTTGGCTCTTCAAAAAAATCGTAAAAGCTTTGAAAGTTTATTAAAGCAAATTAATCATTTTAAATAATTTATTTGAATGCTTTTTTTGTTGGCAATCACACGCACTCAGGAACTTTTTCCCTTATGGCATAGAGTGCAAAAATAAGTCTCTAAATATTCTAATAAATAACGAAACGTATGGTTTGATAAATTATGTAAGTTTATTTTCAACAAATCCTAATGACAATGCATTTGGCTTAAAGAATTTGCGCTCTAGACTAAAGTTCAGGCAGAAAGCTCAGGATGCTGCGGTGCCCAATTAGAATGAAGTGAGAGATGATGAATGCGATAAACGTTCTCGAAGGAGCTGCTATCAAAATAGAGAGATTTTATTATGGTCCTGGCAACGCCATCGTTTCGTATCGAATGGCAACCCCAGCTGGCAGCTGGGCAGTAGTTCAATATCCTTGGCGAAAGGACGTTATTCGATTCGAATTTGAAATTGCCCAACTATGTGTATTGATGGCTTCTGCGAATTTACCTCATTTGCATATGCCGTTCGAGCTCGAAGGGTGGACAAACACACAGAGAAAGAAAGGGAGACATAGAAAGGAAGAGAGGGCGGTGGGTTGGTGGGGGGCTAAGCGCGCAAGGACATAACGAGCGATAATGCTAATGCCTTTATGGCGCACATATAAAATGTCCTTTTTGCGAACATTGTTGCGCTGATGATGCAGCCGGATGTGGCAGGGGCTGGGGCAGCAGCAAAAAAGGTAGCTAAGGGAGCTCTGCTTGTGTGTGTGTGTCTGTGAGGGTGGTTTCTCTATGTGTGTGTGTGTGTGTGTGTGTGTGTGGACTGCCATTATATGGCCATAACATACTAAAAAACGAACAAGAAGAAGAAGAAGCAGCGAGTGGGTTGGGTGGGTGGATGTTTGCCAGCTTAGATATTGCCCGGTCTGTCTGGGCAAACATTTGCGAAATGTAGACAACCCACCACTGGGCCGTGTGACCAGTGCGAAACACCACCACCACCAGGCCAGCGCCGCCACCACCACCGCCATGCCACACATATGTACAGCGCCAGCGAGACATACTTGCAAAATATTTAGCATATAGCCGAGCGGCCATGTGTATCCAGCCAAACAGTCGCGAGCCACCTTGCCCAACCACCCACCGCTCCCTGCACCACTGTATGGCCCTTGGGCGAAAACCACCCGGTCACGTCTAGCGCTTTAGCATGGACGTCAACTTTTGGCCATATGTAAAGGCGAGGGTGGCTCTCTCTGCACACACACACACACACACACACACACATATGTACATATGCGCATATGTATTTGTAAGCACATGTATTGGAGACTTTCGTCCATGTGTGTGTGTGTGTGTGTGTGGGATTGGACTTGACTCGGCCTTTGATTTAGTTAGCGGCGACAAGAGCGGACGATGCCCCTCGGGCACCTATAATGGGATCATCGGTTCGTGTCTGCGCTGCCCTTCTTCTTTATGGCACCTAATTTTATAGCAACGATCTTGTGTAGCATACTTTCAGGCCAAACTCCAATTGGTTTCGAGCACTTGCAGTCAACCGCTCAAATCTAATTAAATAAGACTCTGAAGAGAACAATTGTATAAATAGAATTCTTTTTTTTGTCGACTTCTGCATTAATTGAATTGATTTTCGACTATTTGATTTGCTGTTTCACCTGGCTAGCGGAACGCCACCTGTTGGCCGCAATCGTGGTTCGCCGCTACGCTCATAGATGGCGCCAGTTTAACTGATTGGACACGCGCACACGTAAATGCCAATTGGAAGGCAAGAACGCTTCTACATTAGGGTGGATTTTTGGACACACACACATGGCAAATGTGTGTATACACGTATATGTGATGCATGAGTGTGTGTGTGACATATGTGAATATTTAAGTCCTTAGACTTAGATCACGAAAATTCAAACTGAGTAAATATGGATGGGATATTTAAGACTAAAGAGGCATTGAATAAGACCCTGATTAGCATTCAACATTTGTTGTATGTAGCGGATTATGCTTAAGTTAATTAGGCAACATTTAAATTTGATTGAAGTCTTTAAGCAATGACAGTCAGTATTCTCAAGGTCTACTGGACCGGATACTGAGTTAAAGTCTATCAAATATCCCCCTGGACTCTATATGCTATCTGTACACCCTCTAGCTCTTTTATCCCTGTGATCATGTTCCGTAGAAAATTAAAAAAAAAATGTATTTTTTGATTGAGCTGCCTAAATGGTAGCAGGAAAACTTTATATATTACAGCAAATAAATATAAATAAAAATTTCACGAAATATTTTTTTTTATTTATTTTATTTTTTTTATTTAAAATTCCAGCCTACTGCAGAAGAAGGCTTCGACATCATCACTTAACATACATATATAAAAAAATAAATTTTAATTCTCTCCTAGTTAATGTATATTACAGGCTACTAAAACTTATTAATGCTTTTCCTTTTATTAAAATTTTTAGATTTTATTTTACTGCATCTCTAAGGCGGACAAATCTAGAAAATGATTTGTTTCCTTAGAGCTAAACAAACTCAAATGACCTTTGTTTGGCATGAAATTCTAGATGTTATTTATATTTAACACACAAGAATAGAATCCGAAACCAACGGTCCATTGATCAATGGCCTCTGTGCTCCTTGCATAACTGTACATTTGGCGGGTCCTTGAGGCGGAGAGCGAACCGACAAAAGGCGAGCAAAGCCGAGCGTAGCAGGGGAACAAGCCGCTCAACTGTTGAATGAGAAGATCTTCAGTTCGCATTAGGTATTCTAGTGGAGGTAATCAAGGGTATTACGGTTAAGGTGAAAGATATGAGACGCTTCAATAAGTGAACTTATTGAGCTGAACTTATCGTCTTAAAAAGTTTGGGCCACCCAGCCTATATAGTCAGGTCTGCATCTTTCCTTTTGAGAAACTTTTATGTCAGATGCAGGCAAGGGTATTTTAACTTCGATATGGTTCTTGGATGCCTAACATAAAAGAGACGTTAGAGATCTACAATGTGCGCCTCTCTCTAGCTAAAGACGATGCCCTAAATAAAACAACTCGAGAGCTAGGAAATTGTTTAAAATAAGAAACTAAGAGAGGGAGATAGAGAGAGAGAGAGGGAGAGGCAGAGAGAAAAAGAGAGGGGAGTGAGAGACTGAGAGCGTGGCTTGACAATGGAATCAGGGCACATAGCTACGTCCCTCTCTGTGTCTATGTGTGTGTGCGCGTAGACACCCCCGCGAACATTGGACGAACGAGCCGATGCAATGGGTATCAGACAACTTGAGATTCGAGTGACATTGATAAACATCCTGCAGTTGGTTGCGTCCATCATCAAGGCTGGCGCTTCGAGCAGCAGCAACGTCGAGCGACAGCATTTCCCAAGACTCTCAACTGATCGCAAGACCAAAAAACATTGCCGCAATTTCAAGTATCTTTTGGCATAGCTGTAAAATGTGTCTATACACAGCTATGTTTTTTAAACAAACATCAGGCGGTATTTGTAACCAGAGCTCAACCGAAATACATGCATCTGTTTGGTAATAATGCCCAATGTTGGTTAGAGGATTGGTGCATCCAGGTTGTAGAATTGATAAGTCGTACAGTAAATATATATTAAACATATAAACATATTTTATATATATATGAATATAAGTATATAGTATATGAATATATATTCATTTTTAATTTAATTAAAATAAATATAATTATCATTAGCATTAGTATATTTATTGTTATATGTTGACACTTATTCTCATTGTATTTAGTATTAGGCATAACTATTATTTATTTTATAATTATTTATTCTTATATTTTATACACTCAGTCTCATTAGGAATAATTAGAATTCCAAAGCTATAAAAATTGACATACTTATGGGTATAAGCATTATTTTTAGCATCAGCTATTTCATTAGCATTATCATCATCAGCTTCATCTTAAGCAAAGCAAATTAATATTAGTAGCATTACTATTCTTCGCATTATTAATATTATTTTTACCCCATATATATATTCAGAAACTTTATGATGATCACAAGATGTCTCAAGTCTTGTTAAAATCATTATAATTAATAACTTTAGCGTTATGATTATGGTTATCATAATAATTATTATTAGCATTATGATTATCAAATAGATTATTATAATCTCTGCTATGAAGATAACACAAAATCATTGAAGTATTAACATTAGAATAGTAGTATTAGCATTAGTATTCTTATCATATATTATTCTAATCCTTGGGACTATCATCATTATATTCCAAATTATTATCAATAATTTTATCGTATGAATATTCCATATTCCATATATTCCATATTAGTACTATATGCATAGTAGTATATATCACGTACTATATTAGTTTTTTTTATTACTATTATCACTCATCTCAAATAATAAGCAGGCAATATTAATATCATTAACAATAGATTAGTAATATCATTAGCATTATAATTATTTTAAACATAATCATTACCAACAGTCCTATCATTAGTTTTATATGTCATAACCAATATATATAGTATATACCGTAGTATATATGATATATGGATATCATTATCCTGATTATTATTATTTATATAGAGTAGGCTTTCTAAATTGAAGTAGGGTTTCTAAATTTAATCCATAGATCTTAGTTTAAGACTAGATCTTAGTTAGCCCTACTTTAATTGAGTAAGCCCCAAATAAAATGATTATTATAGAGGTGGGATACTCTGAAAATTTGGATATGTGGGCCCGTGGCCCGAAATGCGAGATTTGGCAGTAAAACACAACTGAAACTTTATTGCTGATTGACAGTTATTGCTGATAGAACAATTTAGTAGCATCCCAGAGCATTAAAGTGCCAGATAAAGTATCGATTGCGCTGATGAACCGCTATAACCGAATTGTGGAACCAAATCGAATCGCTTGACAAGTGCCGCTGCTCCGATTAGCCCATGTCAATGCAGGAGGGCTTTGCCATTTGCATATGCAGCGGCAAAGACAATAGGCAGCTCTGATTGTGGGATTGTCAAATTGTCGAATTGTGATCTGTGGGCGAGCGAGGCGTCACGAGGCAGCGTCCGTTGAGGGCGGCTGGGCGAGCTGCTCTTGATGCCAATTAGCAGCGCTGCAGCCGTATCGAATGTTGATAACAAAAGGCTCAGCTGATTGATTTTGATGATGCAGCCACGGAGCGAATGTGATGGACTCTTCCATATGGGCTAGTTGGCAGCAGACAGCAGCGACGGGGGCGTGGTACGTGGTACGTGTTGCCGCTGTCTGTGCGGGAAGGACCACCCAATGCAGGCAGTCGTTGCAATTCTGACAGCTTGGCAGCGTCTGAGACGCTTGCCAGTCAGAGTCGGGGCATATTGAAACCAATACGTCAAACGTGAGATTACATAAAAAACCGCAAAATATGCGAAACAAAAGGGCAACAACAGCAGCAAATCACTAGCAAAACACAACACACACATACACACACACACACACACACACACACAGGCAAGCTGACCTTTGGGCTTGGGCATTGTCCTGGCGCAAAGACTCGTAAAAAACATGAGTAGACAGAGGCCAGCCAGCATGCAATCGGCCTATAAGGATATTAAGGATATTGCCAGCATTCGCTTCAACGCACGTACGCAACGCAGCAACAACAACAACAAAAAATGCTCGATTGTTGTTCCTGGACAAAAAGTGGATGCTGCTCGGCAGCTCGACTGCTGGCCACCCATCAACAATGGCCAATTCATTGGAATGGGTTATAGCCTATGCTAGCTATTCATCATTTGATCTGATTGAGAGCAGCTGAATCAGAGCCAGCGCCGAAAGGGTATGCGAGGAGCCAAGCTGAGACTTGTGTGAATAGCTAAGTAAATGCCTAAATTTTTATAAGTAAATATTCTTCTTGAAATGTGGTTCGAGAGTGGGCATTAATATAGTTTTTGGAAAGCAATATATATTGCGGTTATTTTGAGAAAGATACGTTTTCGTTTCTTTCTGCAGTTTAGCTTATATTTCTTACATCTTGTCAGTCTCCTCTTAGTTAGAAAACTGATGTATGAAGGTCAAGAAACTCTTATTGTTTTAATGCAAAATCAAATTTGTTTTATCGCCTCTCTTTGCAATTCTCACAAATCATTATTGCCCTTCTTTGTAATTCCCATAAGTATTTTACTTTACTTTTTTAACAAATTGAAAATTGTTATGTCGCCCTTCTTTGCAATTCTCAGAAATGCCATAAACTTATCCAAAGTTTTCATACTTAACTGAGTTCATTACTATAGACATCTACTTATGGCATTTCAACAGAATTTTAAGTACAGTTCAGCCCAAGGTATAATAGCAGCAAAAAAAGAGATAGAAACCAACGAGAAAGTTAGAACTGATAACTAACCAAAAGCAATAACAAAAGAAACTCACATAAAACAATCTGCAGTCAACATACGAAAATAGCTGGCAGTTCGAAGCATGTCATCTTGTTAAGAGCCCGGGGCCAGCATTATCTAATCGAGTGTATATTCCTAATAACAACTATCTATGCCGGCTCGTACCTCTCCCGACGCAGCCCATAAATGAGCCGCGTAAATAATTAAACAAGCCAGAAAAAGAGACAGCAAGAGAGATAGAGAGAGAGGGAGCGAGAGAGAGGTAGAGAAAGGCTCAAAAACAATTGAAGAAATTTGCACAACATTTCGACTGTTTGCACAATTTGCCAACTTGGTCAGGATAGAGGGTTTTTTTTTTTTTTGGTTAGGGGCTGCTAATTTTTTGCAATTCAATAAAAATAAATCCCAACCGCAAACAGAATGCCGCATGCGAACGGACAGCGGTCGAGCGAGTCGGTCGAGGGTGAGGAGGGGAACTGTCCGAAATTTGAATATGGATTAGATAAATTGTGCGTGCGACGGGCGCAAGGCCGTAAAATTTTGCATACACATCTCGAACCTCACGCCCGACCCACAGAGAGATTTGAGCGGGCAGCAAATTGATTTTATCGCCGAGCCGAATGCAGCAGCAGCGGCGGCGGCGGCGGCGGCGGCGGCGGCGGCGGCGGCTGCTGCTGTCAATAAAACAATTTGCCAGCCCGTTGTGCGCTTTTGTTGTCCAAACATAACAACACACACTTACGCACAAAGTACTTCTGTGTGCGTGAGTAAAGAGGCAAATCCTGGTGCTGAGTCAAAATGCGCTGTAATGGACCTGCCTGGCCCAGCCAGATGCCCACGACCCACGAGTTTGCTCAGCTGGTCAACTGCAGAAGTTGTTGCAGTTGCATTATAATCACCTAACATCCTTTTTGTCTCGCTCACTCTCTATCTGAAAGTTGCTTATGAAAGCTGATCCGTATCAAAGTACCATACACTCAACTAAGGTTTATTCTCAAAGTGAATCAAATTTCCTCTCTGAATAATTTATATCCCAGATCTGTTCACTTTTCATGTATTTTACATGAATTTAAGATTTGATTAATAGTAGACCAAACTTAAGTTTTTGTACTCATGCATGAAGTGAAACGGGCATATTAGTTTTATCCGTCTTGCTGCCCGTCTGTCTGTCCGTCCGTATGAACGCAAATTATATGCCGAATTTACAATCAGTTTATTATTTATTATATTTTATTATTATTATAATTTTAGAAATTGTATATGTCAAACAAATTATATGTATATGTGTCTTGGGGGCGTGTCAAATCGAAAGATAACTTTATCTTAAAAAGTTTTTTTTAAACAGGATCTGCAAACTGTGAATTTAGACTGCAGACTCCTTCCCGACTTTATTAAACGGTTTTCAACTGGGAATGAGTATTCTGCAGTCGGTAAATCCCGACTTCAACAGTTTTAGTTCTTTATCTGTATAATTTGTGACTTTTTATAACTCATTAATATATAGAAGTCAATGAAATTATCACTTTTACGAATCGTAGTGCCTTTATTTATCCTTAATTCTATAGCTCATGTTAAAATTTACTCTAACCATGAAGATGGCTTAAAGTCTTAATTGATTTCTAAATGCTTACCTTGTTAGTTTTCACTTCTTTAACAAATCGGACTATATTGCTTATATATAGAGACAAAAGTATATCTCATTTGAAGTGCTATATCGTTTAGCAATTGTTAAAAAGAAACAAACTGAAGTATCATAGTCTAAAGCAGATATAGGATCAATTGGGTATACTTTGTTTTATGTATAACATAGGCTTATTCAAAGCTAAACTATTCCTAGTTAACTAAGATGCTTAATATTTTCTTCCTTTATTGTTAATCATATAATATATATTCATTCAAATCTAATCTAGAAATTTTTAAAATTTCAAACTGTAATTTTAAGAAAATTGAGTTATATCGAAATCTGTTGCTTTACAAAATCAAAGAGACGCGAGCGGCGGAAATGTTTCACTTCCTTCTCCATGAAGGGCAGAGTAAAAAAAAACTATAATTATGTGTGGGCAAGAGAGAGAGAGATAGAGAGAGAGAGAGTGCCGATCGCCATTGAACTTGACTTTGACTTTGGCAACGCTAACGGCAACGGAGCCAACAACAACTCGAACCAAAATAGATAAATTCTGTGCGACTAGGACTAGTCGGGAGGTAGGGCGCTGTCAGCGCGTAGGGGAGGGGCAATGGCGGGTGGCATCATGGGGGTTTCGTTAATGACGCTGTTGCACATGAGTGTGGCTGTAAAACACTGCGGTACAGCATACACACAGACACACTCGAACAGTTGCGAGTGACTAAAATAAACAGTCGCATCCGTTGGATACGAAATCTTGTTCGAGTTGCCTGGTGCAGATGCGTGGACGCAATGACCGTGAGGAGGCGACACTCGCTGCCAGCGACGTACTGCGTAATGCAGTATATATATGTGTGTGTAGGTGTGTGTGTGTGTGTGTGCGATACTTATACAACAACAATTAGAGGGGCGAATGCTGCATGTCGAGCGATGCGCGTCCTGCTGCCGGTGTCCAAAAAGTATCTGAAGCAATATTTGCCGTTACATAGCCTCACATGTGTGTCATAGCTAACCGTGTGTGCGTGTGTGTGTGTGTGTATGTGTGTGTGTGTGTGCGTGCGTATTTGTAGCTGAAGATGCTGCAACCGAGGCATGGCCCATGTGGCGAGTGTGTTTGACATTGACATGGTTGCTCCTCTGTTTACTTAATGTCATTTCGTATCTGGTGCGTCTTTCATTCAACCGTCCACGTCCAGCAGCGGCCGTCCCTGTCGCGGCTCCTTTAGCCCCGGGGCTGATGCTGCAGTCGCTACTATTGATGCGCCCCAGCCGTCGAGGGGTGGCTATTTTTAGTGTCCGTTTCAATTTGTGTTACTGTACTTTGTGTGTCCGCTCCGACTCGCCGCGCTCCCACTCCAGCCACAGTCGCAGCTACACAGATAGAGACGTAAATACAGATACCCAGATACAGCTCGATTTTCTTTTTTATTGATTTATAATATGCGCTGCATCACAGGTAAACATAATTGCTGGGTCTAAGGTTGAATGTAGAATTACGTGAGAGTGGAAAAAAGATAAAGAAGATTTTACTATATATAAAATTTAAATATATGGGTACTCTTGAGTATACCTAATTATTATTATATTAGTTATATTAATTTATAATAATAATAATAAAAATTATTATTATTATACTTGATAATTATTATTATTGCAAATTTAAAGGTAAATATTGTTGGGTGTAGGATTTAATGTATTGAAATACGTGAGAGTGGAATAAGAGGGAGATTTGACTATATGTATATGTAAACTTAAATATATTCAGATTTATTTTCTGTTATTTTTTTTTTAATAATTATTATTATTTTAATTATTGTATTATTAAGAATTATTATTGTACTTAATATTAATTTTGCATATTTAAAGGTAAACATAATTGTTGGGTCTATAAGATTGTCTGATTATTTTTCTGTTCATTTTTATCTATTTATTGATTATTATTAAAAGATACAAGATTAAAAGATTATTATTATACTTAATAATTATTACTAATAAATTAATTAAAATTTTGTGTTGTGTATTAATTTAGTTTAAAACTGATTAATTTGCAATAAAACTAAAGAAACGTAATGAAAATGTTTGATAATATTTGAATGGGATTATTATTATTATATATTTTTTAAGTTTAATTTTCTGGTTTTTATTTAATATATAGAGAAATTCATTTATCATCATCATGCCATCTTAGAACTATAGAACATAACATAACTATAGAACATATATTAGGATTGGGATTTGTGGGTGTAGGGAAGCTTTTGAGATAAATAAAATAATTTAATTAATTTACATTATATTTATAGTATTTTTTGTATGCCATCGGTATTGGAGGCCTTGAGCAATCCCACTTGCACTTGGACAGAATTTAAAATTAAATTTGATATAGAAAATACATTAACGGAGAACATGAAGACGTCCATGTGAACCGTATATAAAAATTGTAACACAGTTAAATGTGTATATCAATAATAATCATTAAAATCAATACCAATAAACTTTTTATTTATTTATTTTATTAGCTCAATTTGAATTTATTAATTGATGCTTAATGAAATCTTTTTAATAGGATAGAATAATGAAAAAAAATCACTAAAAGTAAAAAAGTTGGAGAAGATTAGTAAAAGTGACTGAAGCAGAGTGAGTAATAATAAGACAGAAAAAGAAAGAACCACAAGACAATGATATGGTATCCAGCAGGCGTTCAGCAAGCTATGCTCCTGCTCATAGCTGTTTCCTGTTACTGATTTCTCGAGGATAATCTGAAAGAAAGTATTTTATTAAAGAAATTAAGTTTATCTTTTTAATAATTTAAATAATTATTAAAATTAACATATAAAATGTGCGTAAAAGTGTACATAAATGTGTTAAAATTTCTCATATTATTTGTTTTTTTATATACAAAAATTTATATTTCTTACTACTCCACTATGGATTGATAAATACAATTCATAGAAAATGTATTACCATAAAGTACAATATGTGGATGCCCTAATTGAGATTTGTACAACACGCAAAGGCGGAAGCTGAGCTGGATGCGCACACAGGATGTGCCTGGCGATCATTGTAGTCTGTCTGTACAGTACGCACTCCAACAGACTCTGAGAGAGAGGGAGAGAAAGGCAAGGGGAATGCTCATTCTGGTCATATGACACATGTGTGTGTCCATTTGGATGCCTGTCTCCCAATCCCTCAGCCTCTCTCTCTCTCTCTCACTCTCTCTCTCTCTCTCTCTCTCTATCTGTCTGTCTGCCCCCCACCATACTGCGCCCAGCGCCACTCAGTGAATGCTCTCTTGGCATTTAAGGGTAGCTTCGGCGCTTGTTTCTCAAGTGGAGCAACGCGGCCTGCATCCGCTTGCTAATGATGACAATGCTCCAAGATGCCAGCAAGATGCAGCTTAGCTGGCTGCAGATGTATCTTTAGCTGTAGATGTGTCTTTGGGTCTTGTCTCTTGCTGTTGCACTTTGATTTATTTCAGCGCTCTTCAATTCCCACGACAGAGCCGCAGCGGCAGATATCGAAGTCAAGCAATGCAGATGCAGAATTTCTATATAAGCATATGTAATAGTATATAAGTGTATGTGTGTCTGTGTATGTATATGCATATGCACTTCCTGTGCGCGGATCCTGCGGGGCGCTACCCGCGAATATTGAATAACCAGGAATTGTTTTTTTTATTTAAAATTTTTAAATATGCATAAGCGTTGCCTCGTCCGAAGTGGTGCAGAGCCAAAGGGCTGCGCAAAAAAAACATTTACCCCTAATAAACCGGAACTAATAGAAAAAACTATGCGGCACATATAGAGATACACACACACACACACACACACACACACATGAAAAGGTCGTAGACAATTTTTTATAGGCATTTGACATGGATCACACGGGCAGTTTTTTATGTGCACTTCCCATCTTCCGTTTTGCCTGTGCCGTGGTCGCATTTTGTGTCTCCCTTCATTAGTTGACTATAATTTATTAATTTACATGCGTCCTTTGCATATGCGAATGCCACAAGGGTTAGCGGGTTAGCGGGGCAGCCGGGTCACGGTCGCGGGCTCGTTGTCAGCGGTCGCATCTTCGGGGTGACTCCATTGGACCTCAGACCTCGATGACCCGCGACATTCTCTACCAATTTCGCACCCCTCCTCACCGCCGTTCGCCTTTTTGTCGGGCAGGTCATGTAGGTACTGGAAAAAATAAAAAACTAACACCCTGGCCGAGGGGTGGTTCCACACTGATTTCCATGTTTATCAATCTATCTATTCAAATTCAGTTTACTCCAACTCTTTCCAAATTATTTTACAGTTTTTTCATGCTGGTTTGCATGCGGCCAATTTTCACTGACAGCGTTGGGAAAGCGAAAAGCTCTGAGCATACGCTCCTCACTCTGAATGTGGTTTGCTGCTAATCTTTGCTATGCATGCGGCTTATTACAGCAAATAGGCGGGTCTGCTTGCTTAAGGTAGTCAATTTGATTAACCAGGTAAGCCCAGATACAGTAAGTGTCTAGTGTTAATTTGTTCTCGGCTCTTATTCAGTTCAATTTCTGGCAGCTTATTATCTCAGACCCAATATATAGCTCTGCGGCTTAAGTAAAGAGTGGGATTGTCACTCAGAGACATTTGAAATCAAGATTTACTATTTCGTTATTTATTTTACTCTATTCTATATCTCCAGCTGTTCCAGGGTGTAAGCCTTTAGCCTTCGCCTATTGTTATTTGGTAGCACGATTAGACGAGAGCTGGTTTCCCTGCGCTGCCAATTAGTGCTCCCAATTAGTGCTGCAATCGCTAGACTCCTATGTAGCCCTAAGTTCGTCATAAGCCAGTCAGCGGCACTTCATCATTGTAGCAATGTTGGTTGAAGACTGCTTAGTAGAGAAGCATATAAAGGAAGGTGCAAAGTTCCAAATAGGAAGGCTTCATATGGTAATTTGTTAAGATCTATAGCAGCTGGCCATAAGTTGCTAAGCTAAGCCAGTTAATATCTTATATTCAGGCGTATATATAGAAAATATATAGAAAATATATATAGAAAAATTTTCAAGGCAAGATATATTTTTTTTTAATTTTTAGTTGATTATATTTTCGTTAGTTTCATTGGAGGTAATTAAATTGAAGTAAAGAAAATGGTGGTTAACTTAATAAAATCAATAATAATAAAATCAACATTTTTTAAGTTAAAACACAATTTTTTTTTTGGGTTAATATATTGATCCGTTCAGTTATATCCCAATTACTTATTGATTTATATCAACAATGTCTTCAACCGTTACGCATACTATCTAATTATAAACATATGTTAGCTTACATATCCAAAATTAAATACACATTAAAAAAGATTTTTTCATATATTATTTTATTTTATAACCGTGTACAATTTTGTTGAGAACTGTTTAAATGCGAGCTGTATTCAATGAGAGCATCTCACTGTCGACTGATCCCAATGTCTCCCAACATTGGACCCACCATACTTCAGCTAGGGCCAACTTTGGTTGGCCTAATGTCTAAACTAATCTAAGTATAACTGGCTAGAAGTCAGTTGCCTTCAGACTTCCCATTCGCTACACCAAACACGCTCGTCATCGTCTGTTTAATCTTTGGTTCGTCTTCCGCTAGGGAAGTGATCGGTGTTTTGGTCTTTCTAGCAATTGGTTTGCAATGTAGAAAATCGATTGACTCGAAGGATTTCATTAACTGCGATTTGTGCTGATTGTTGTCCAGTTGGGTTTATTATTGCGGCTAGGGTTTCTCTGTGCTGCCTTAAAGCGCAATTAAGGTGTAGATCCGCAAAGGATCATTTGATTTCGCCGGCAATAATTAGTAGCGCAGACCGACAAAGCACTGCAGACAATGGTCAGGATACCTGCTTAAGCAATTTAGCTCATCAACGCTCTTCATTCAGAATCCAATGAAAACACACGCATTAGTGCCGGGCAATAGACCCAGGGAACTGTGAACGTAGAGCCTTCCTTGGGACCAGGAAGTCCACTGACCGCAATCGACACGGAAATGAATCGACTGCCAAGTGCTCTGCCTGCTGACTGACCCTGCACTCCGCTGACCTTTGTGCATCTCCTGCTGTGCTGCCCACAACTTAACGGTACCAGCTGTGCCTCGCTCCCTCTCGCTCTCGCTCCCGCTATTGTACTCTCGCTCGGAGTCCAGGTAGGAGGTAGCAGGTAGCAGATGCTGACCTCTATCCTGGCGCTGTGATGTGTTTGTAAACACGCTGAAAATGGAATAATAGATCAAAGCCAGATACGAACGCGATCAGCATACACAAAGATCCTCACAGGATTCACAGTTGTGTGCTGTGAGTCCTTTGCTCGACGCGTTGCACTTGCTGCTGGATGCGGGCGCTTGGCAAGTGAGAGTGAGTGCACGACAGAGATGGAGAAGGAAAGGTGCAGTGGCTTCTGATTAATATGAGCGGACTGTGGGAATTACCGGAAATCGTTGTCCTGCTGACTGCCTCTGCCTCTGCCTCTGCCCCGTCCTGCCGCTGATTTCAGTCCATTTTCATATTTTCCATGGCATTTGGGAAATTTGTAACACACATGGCGTTTCCTTTCAATCACGGAGCACAAGGTGCACACCCACATGATAGCATCAGTCAGGCCAGCGACTCTGGACCTCGAAGTGTGAATATTTTGAGCTAGGAGAATTATCCCACGGGATGGATAATGAAATTGGCCTGAATCGAAGTGTCAACTCGTTGAGTCTATTGTTGAGCGACGTGAACTATTTTTTGCGACTTAAGTATTGGAATTGCTATTGAGAAATTCCGAGAGGTGATTCAAAAGAGCCAGACTCCCTTGTGCCAATCCATGTAATACACAGAAGCAAGAAGATCATTATTCAAGCAGGACACCAAGACAAGTCGATATAGCACAGCTTAAGCCCAATAGCTAAACCGTTTGAGCTGTAAAATCTATTCTCTCTAATCGCACCTCAGTGAGCCCAGCTAATCAATTGAGTGCCTGCCAAAATGGCATTGACCTCTATCAGGTTTACTCTCTCAAGTATCTACAGCGATTATATAAAAACGATTCTCTCAGTATCAGTGGCTGATGGGATGGGGGATCGAGGGTTGGGGCTGGGGTTTTGTAACCACCTATGACGGCAACGTTCTACAGTATCTGCTTTCTAGTTTTGTTCCCATTTTGCTGTGGACAAAAGCAACAACGAAATGTGAATGTGATGAAAAGGAAACTTAAGACGCTTCGACCGTTTTGTTGTCGTTCTTTCATTTTTTATAGCGGTACCAACATCCTGCCCCATCATCCTGCAGAAAATAGCAAAATGGACCCGCGCCGCCGGACGAGGCACCGTCATCTGAGGACGTGGGATGGATCGCATACTTCAAGAACAAATGCCTAGCGGTTTTTTATTCTTCTCTTCGCACAATGCCAGCCAGCCAGCCTGCTCTCCCTCGCACATAGATGCACGCCCTCTCTTTCATTTCACTTCTTTCACTCGCAGCTAGCTGCTCCTTCGGCTTTCTATTCAGTTTCGCACGCCGTCCGGTATCCTTAAAAAAGGGCCGGCGAAATGTGAAAAGAAAGAAAAAACCACATGAAGAGAAATAGAACGAGAGGGATAGAGAGAGAGAGAGAGAGAGAGAGAGGGAAAGAGAGAGCACTGATCACGCAGATGATCATTTTTCAATGGTTTATCTGCTTAGCGGTTCGCTTCGCTGCGCATTCAAAATGTGATTGATCTTAATTGGGGACCCGGGCACAGACAGGATAAAAAGCGGCCAAGGGCCAGAGCCTACGCAATGCCATTTGCCACGTAGATGAGTTTTCTTTGGAGTGCCTCTAACATTGGATAACATCAGGGGACATCCTCCTACCCTAACTCTCCCTCTCTCTCTCTCTGCTGCATCTGTCGTCCTGAAAATCGCAAGACTGTTGCCGTAATGTGTGCAAAATCCATTAGATATGTGAGATCTGCCCGATAGGATTATGCGCCCAGACAAACAGTCGCTGCGCAACGATCGATCGGCATGTGCAGGCAGTCTTAAGCAAGGGCAGAGACACCCATCTCTCGATTCGCATCTTGAGGCTGTTTACTTGCAAATGATAACACAAACAGCTGAAACAGTTTTCATTTATGTAGCTCAAATAATCAAAACCTTATCGAGCCCTTCCCCTTTCCTCCTTTCCTCCATCCTAGCTAGCTACTTACCCCCTATGAGATTATGTCAGTTCATCTCTAACTTTGCCTTGGGTTTCCACCTTCCACGAACTCTATCAACAGCTGATTAAAACATTATATAATATATAAAAAGTATATATAATTTCGCTGATATTTAGTAAATGTCTTCATCTATTTTACACTTACGAGTCTATCTTGATAGAGAGGGAGAGAGAGCATCGAGTTGGACAGCAAACGCTTATGGGCTGGGCCGCTCACATTGGTAGCCACTGCTGCTGAGCATTGTGCGAGATCTCGCGCCAGCAAACAGAGATGAAGACGATGACGGCGACGATTGCCGCCAACTGGTTGTGTGGCATGGCCAGCCGGGGTGCGGGGTGGAGGTGCAGCAGGCAAGCCCAAATAAATGTTCATAATTTTGCCAAGTTGTCAACGGGAGCGGCCGCAATGGCAGCGGCTTCTGCTTCAGCGCCAATAAAAGCAATTGCGCCATTTGGCTAATGGCTAAGGTCCATGTTAGACTAGACGCTCCTCCAGTCAGCCAGCCAGTCAGTCAGTGAGTCAGTCAGTTAGTCATTTGGCTGATTGTCCAAACTTATGCATTCACCAAAATGCCATCATGTGGCAGCAGGCAGCAGGCAGCAGGCGGCAGGCAGCAGGCGGCCTGCAACAAGTCATCGTCAGCATTTTCCTACTGCATCACGTTTTGTGGGCAGCGAGCAAAGATTTTGACTTTTGATTAGGCACAGCAAAAGCGCCAAAAGCAGCGCAACAACGAAGCGAAGCGTCGAATGGTGTCTTCTTGGCCCTTGGTCAACTGGCGGCCAAAGCTCTCGAGTCGGAGTCATGATGGCCAAAAAAGGGACAACCTGCCGTCCAGTTGGTTCGGTCTATTTGGAACACCAGAAAGTTCAAGCAATTTGAACTTTCTTAGCCCAAAACCCAAACCATAAAAATCTCATTGCTCACGGCTTCAACTGCCGAAAGATGTGGGCACTGAATGGATGTAGGGGGGCAGCAGGAGCAAGAGTAGAATGTTAGGCAGCAGCGCTCTGTGGCATGCGGCAACTGGCAGCCAAACGGTTGAATCGTGCATTTCACAGCAGTCACATTATGTGAGTTGTGCACATGGCCACAGCTATGGCCAAGACAAGTTGGCCAAAAAGTGTTGCTTCAAAGCGGATTCTAATTTCGAAACATTGTCATGATTAATAATTAGGAATGTGGTCTAGCCCCACTCAGTGCGCTCTCTCTCTCCTCCTCTCTCTCTCTGCTGTAGCGGCTCTCATTTTGCATACATAAGTCTCCTCTTTTGCGACTTTCATCATGCATCTTGAATCTGCATTAGAAATCAACTGGAATCAGCGCCAAGTAGTCATGTAAATTACCAGAGCATATCGACTTATATGAAGACCAACAGGCAACCAGCTCATGAGTTTAAATACTCATTTTGGCTACATTGGTAGACACGCTCTCTATGGTAGGCGGGCACAATAAGATAAGATGTGAGATATGAGAGCTTTATGTGATATTAGTGAAAAATATAAATGTGAGGAAGAGGAGAGAGATAAGTAGGAAGAGATAGAAAGAGAAAGGGAAGTGAAGAGATAGAGAGAGAGAGAGATAGAGAGAGAGAGAGAGAGAGAGAGAGAGAGAGAGAGAGAGAGAAGGATACAGCGAGTTGAATAATATAGAGAAAAATTCTTAAGACAGGTAAAGGAGAAAGAGAAAGACTGAGATGGAAAAAGATAGAAAAAGAAAACAAGGTGAAGAGAGAGGGAGATAGAAATAGAATGCCGGAGATAGAGCAGTATTGATTCCAGGAGAGAAAATGGAAAGAAAAATCGAATTGGAGAGAGAGAGAGAGAGAGAGAGAGAAATAAATGTAAAGGAGAAAGAGAATAACTAAGATAGAAAGATAAAAAGAGAACGCAATGTGAAAAGAGAGAAAAAGTCTATAATAATGTATAATAAAGGAGAGAGAGAGGGAGGGGGATAAACAGATTGACATTAAGAAACATGAGATAAAAATATAGATAAAGAGATGGTAAAAAGCAACGGACTTGTTGAGAGGAAAAGAGAGGCAGAAATTGAGAAATGAAACAATAGTTCGAAATAAATAACAAGAAAGTGAGAAGGAGACAGAGAGGTGGACAGACGAAAAGAGATAAAACGGAAGCAGAACATAGCGAGAGAGATAGATGTACATAAATAGAGAGAGAGAGAGAGAGGAAGAAAGAGAGAGACAGAGAGCGAATGTAATAGAGAATAAAAATAAAAAACAAATTGGGAGAGGGGAGAAGAAGAAAAACAAACAGAATAATTATTGAGAAGAGATTAAAACCGAAAGTGAGATATAAAAAGAGTGAGGGATAGAGACAAAATGCATGCATGGGTAAAGAGAATCGCTGAGAGGAAGGGGTAGGGGAGACACATTGGGAGAAAAATGCATTTACAAAGCTATTGTTGGGTTGGTCAAGTCGCGCTAAAGGCCATTTCATGTTCGATACATAAGTGGCACCCGCTTAACGGGCTGCACATGTTGGCACACACACCCAGCTACACACACACATATACACACACCTGTTACTGCAAATTGTGTGCCACATTTGGAGGCTGCTCTTCGCATTTATTGTCTGTGGGTTCAATGCCGAACCCATCGAACGCCACAGGTCGCACGCCGCACGCCGCATGCCGCATGCCGCATGCAAATGTGTCAATAGCTTCAAACTGGACATTTATTGCATTTGCCATTTAGTATCGAGTATCGCAGCCACAAGTATCGATTCGAGCAGGCGAACATTGATCGCGGGTCCGTTGCTCGTTCGCTTATTCATGTTTTGTTAGCTTTTGACTTTGGGCCGCTTACTGCTCACAGCTCACAGCTCACAGCTCAGTGCTCAGTGCTAGGTCTACTTTTTTGTTTCTATTCGTTTTATTTTGTTTGTTTGTATTTTCTGAAGTTTTAGTCTGTGGCATGCCCCATGACCGGCTGGGAAAAAGCTGGCAACGGGCAGCGCGGCAGCGAGTTGCCAACTCGTGAGTGAATCTGGCATACAATATTTTGACAATCCAAAGGATTCTTCAGCGGCAGCGCTCACCTTTAGCATGCGGCCGCAGCGCTTCACTGACATGCAGCCGTAGATCGCCTCCGCCCCCACCAGCCAGCCGCCTTCTCTCTGCCTCTCTCGTCGTGCGCTATGAGTTGTGCAACGGATCTGTGGCAGCATTCGGTTTTTCGGCCTGGGTTCCAACTTCGGCGAGAGGCTGTCGATTTGTTGCACAGATTTGTGCACTCGGTGACTGGCAAAAAAGCAATATATATATATATATATATATATATATATATATATATATATATATATATATATATATATATATATATATATATATATATATATATATATATATATATATATATTACTAAAGTAATAGCAACAAATCCTTGCCTTCTTTTCTATTTTAAGAATTTGCAAAAATAATAGAAACAACAACTATTTGGCAACGGAACCGTCTCTTACCTTGGCACAATAACGTCGCAGCAGCAGCAGTGGCCGAGGCATCATCATCATCATGATCATCTTCATTGTTGGCATCATCATTGCGTTGTCATCTTCATCATTATGATAATTTTGAGCAATCGACAGCTTCAACGATTTCCGATGCACTGCCAAAGGTCATTTCGGCTTGAACATCAAGCGGACCATCTACTAACTAACTACTATTACTACTAACTATTTAGTTAGTCTCATTACCGAATTCATATTTTTCAATTAATTAAAGTGAATTATTTATATACGACCTTTCCACCTATGAATCTGTCATGTAGGTCTTAATATTGGGCTTCTTCTAATTGGTTTTTAATCTCAAAGCGAGCTCAGTCAGTCTCAAGTGCCTCTGCTATAAGAGTATTTATGCTTCGGCTTGGTAACAATTTCTTGTCTTACGGTGCTTTTTTGGCTCTTTGCCTCATTTACATGCGGCGCGCTCTTGAATCTGTGGCGGCTCAAGACGCAGATCACTTGCAGCTAAAAAACTTTGGCTACAACTTGGGCAGTCATGATTATATCGTTGTTGCTGCTGCTGTTGTTGTTGCAACAGCCGCCTAAAACACTCATCATCATGTCGGACAAACAACCTTGTTGCTGTTTGCCATTCGCTGTGGCCGGTGCCTGATGCCTGCTGCCTGCTGCCGGGTTGTTTAGTCGTTCGCTGCTGCTGGTGCTTTGTTGTTGTTGTTGTTGGTTAGTTGGTTGGTTGGTTGCCGCTACCCGAGGCTGTCATTGCTTCCTCGTGGCGCTAATGTGGCCGCCGCGACTGCTGCTGCTGCTGCTCCATTAAAGCTTGGCGCGGCTGCCGCTTATGACAGCCGATGCACGCTCGACCGACATGCAACCAACAACACCAATAGTAATAACAGCAATGCGTGCTCCTCAGTCATAAACCGAAGTTTATATACTCTAACAGCTACTTAACATTTACTGACAGACATCTAACAGCTTCAAATGTTATCGAGTAACTTACATTTGTAATTAACATTTGCTGTAAAGTTTGTTTAGTTTGAGGTTAACATACATCTCTGTTAACTAACAGCAGTATAATATGTTAAGCCTTCTATTGCATATGCGGCTTTTCTGTTCTGTTCTCTTTAAATAGCAAATTAAATCTTAGCAATTTCTCGTGTTAATCCAAACTAATATATTTCTCCAAATGACTTTTTATTGGATTTTCACATCGAAACATTGAATTAAGAATTCACCTACTCAACATGAAGTTTTGTGTGAAGAAACGGGAACTTTTTTCAATTCTTAATACGAAACATACTTAAATTAATTTTTCTTCCCGAGTGTATTTACATTGTATATCAATGGACTATCAATCATGCCAGCCATGCAGCTGTAAATGATGAATAGAAAAAGTTATACTTATAATTTGATAATTCGTAGCCTACCTGAAGCACAGCTTTTCGCGTTGAGCAGCTGCCATTGCATTTGTGCATAAAATATAAAAAATTATTAATGATTTTCTATATACGGAATGAACTTTAAATTGACAACTGTTAAACAAAGAGGCTGGCTCGAAGCGTGTGCATAGGGTATATATTGACAATAAATATATATATATATATATATATATATATATACATATATATAATATATACATGGCATATATAGAAACGGCAACTGTAGTGCGCAAAATATCTCGACATGAATACAATCTTTTAATGATCGTGTGTAATTTTCAAACATGTGGGTACGGTGAAGTCATGGCACGCCGCAGTTGCTGCTGTTGCTGCTGCAGATGCAGTTGCAGTTGCGGTCGCCAACGTCGTCTGTCACCTGACCCCAGCTCGACTTGCTGGCAATCACTCATTGCGAGCCGGAGATGGACAGAGGGATATGCATACATGTAGCTATAGAGCGAGGCGGGCAGAGGCGGAGGTAGAGGCGTAGTTGCCTCGACTTTCGGTTGCATTGCACCTTGAATCTTGTTGCAGCGCCATCGCATCACTCACCCACTAACTGAGGAGCAGTGCATCGTGGCCTGGTCGCATTTCGCAAGCCCAACAACAATAAGAACAGCAACAGCCAGCTATAAGAACAACAATAACAACAACGTTTGCTTGTTCACATGCCACTCAAGAAGTCGTGGCACTGAATTCCCCAGTAGTATGGCTCGCATGCCCCACGTACTTTGCATTGCACTAGGGCGGCGGCGCGGAGGGGCACTAGATGGGCTACAGTGGAGCACTCAAGATGGATTTGAACGTTTTGGGCAATTACAATAGCTCAATTTGTTTGGCACTGTACGCTGGCAATCGTTTTGTCAATTCTCTGTCTGTGTGTGTGCGTTTGCAGCAGGCGAGTAGCAACAGGCAACAGTCAACCGGCAACTGGCAACTGGCAACAGGCAACTGGCGACGGGCAACATTTGCAGTTATGTTTCTGTCAAAAAAAAAACAAAATTCTACTTTTAGTTTTCAATTAGCTGCCGCGTCATGCCGCATGCAAGAGAAAGGCAAAGAGAATGGAATCTGCTCCCAAAGTGTTGGATAATCAGCTCAAAAATGAAGTCAGAAAATGGCTGAGCCATATTCTGATGAATACATCAGCTATACATATATTTCCTTATGAATGATGTATGCATCAGATGACATAAATATTCAATGTATAATACTGAATACATCCATGTAAAACATACTAAACTTGTAATGATGTAGGCATCATACGATAAATACATATTACGATGTATATGTATATGTACATCATTTGATGCCAGGCTAAATATGCACGTACATCAATGATTATATGGTATATACATAATAATTTGCACTTAAATTGAATACATACTATATTTTAAAGTAAATATGTAATGCTTAATACATCAATTGATTACATACTTCATATAACGATGTATACATCAATTAATAACCTTCGGATTATATAGTGATGTATATATCAATTGAATTGATTGAAGTACATCTAATGAAAAATACATCTATTTAGTACATACTACTAGTATGATGTACACATCAATGTCTGAAATCAATACATACCACAATACATACCACATATATAAACAAATATATACATCAAATGTATGTAAAGTATATATGTAATGGTGTATACATCTGATACATCAGCTGAATTCAACATATATACATTATGTATACATATACTGATGAAATACTGCGTACATTCATAATTATGAATACATTAGTTCATACTTTGTACATATCTATTGATTACATACCATATGCTTCAAAATGTGCACATTTATTGATGACTTTAAAGATGCATATCTAGCATTGGGCATATATAATAATGAATACATCAATTGATGAAATTAAGTATTCATCATTTTGCTATATTCGATATAAAAATGAATCAATCGATTATATACTATAATTATATTGACACTAATATATTACATATGAATAAGTACATCATATGTGTACATCATAAATATACATCATATGTGTACATTATATGTATAAAATCAATTGAAATTACATTAAAATTTAATGATGTCTACATCAGTCACATCACCTACTGCATTACACACTATGTACATAAATATGTATATAATGACTCATTAGGTACTACCATACATACCCAATACATTTGGGATGTGGATGTGTACATCAGTCAGTTAACTATGCTTTACATTTAAAATGATGTATGTACATATTATGTACATATGTGCATAATAATGCATACATCAGTCGATTACACTGTTCTCTTTCATTTGATCTACTCTAATATACCAGCATGGATATTAGATCAGATTTGGAGTTGGCTTTAGCCTCTGCCCCGATCGAAAATTTGTCGCCCACTCAGCGGGCTCAGCATGTTTTGCTTTATTGCAAAGGCTGCACTCTATCTATGCTGCATGTGTATCTGCGCCTCTTATTGTTTGTGCATCTATGGATCTGTGAATTTGTGTATCCGTATCTGTATCTGTATCTGTATCTGGAACTGTTTGTGTATCTGTAGCGTTTAATGTCTGGTGTTTAGCATTTTCAATTTACATATTACACGGCAGTCGAAACAAGATTTGTGGCCAATGGCCAACACGGCTATCGCCGCCTGGCGCAGCCTGCAGCGGGCAGCCGGCAGTGGCCCGCCGCGTCTGCCTCCTCGCGCATCCAGCTACTGCTGCAGAAACAATTTATTGTGACACGAGGTAATTGCCAGGGGCTGCATTATGTCTACTTTGTCCAAAACGGACACGTTAAGGCCAATAACACAGGCGGCCAAGAGACCAATGCCTTTGCCGGCCGACAATTCTCATAATGCCTGAGATGTTGATGGGGCACTCGGCCAAAAAGAGAGAGGGAGCAGAGGGAGAGCCAACGAGTGACGGTCAGTCAAAGGCTAAGTCTGCCGCTTGGCCCATAGATCGATCAGCTAGCGGCACGAAGATGCCAACTAGCCCAAAGCCACAGTGAGAAAGAAGAAGCAGCAGAAGGCGAAATAGAAGAAGAACTTATTTGGTGTAACAATTATTTCGTGATTTAATTTCGACCTTTAGCGACCAATTTAATCGATCCACCAAACCACCGCACAGCTCCATTGTTGCCAATGCCTTGGACAACACAGCCTGGGCTCCGCCACAGCCACTGCTACAGACACAGCCAGAGCTACGGCCACAGCTAAAACTTGAGCTCTGGGAGTGGGCAGCCAGCAGCAGCTACAACTGTACATTTACAGGGGGTTGACAGGTGAGGGAGCGAGGGGTGATGGGGAGGACGGGTGGGGGGAGGCGGAGAAGCCGAGTGCATTGTTTTGGACTGCCAGTGGCTCCTCAATCGTGCGCGATATTCCGCCAAGCCTACAGCCCCCAAGGCACACAGCAGCTCAGGCAGCTGAGGCAGCCACAGCAACCAAAGCAGCACTCGACAATCGGCAGCGATTGCCCAGCGTTTGCCATGGGGCAGCTGCCTAGATACAAAGTTCCCACGTCCATGTCCGCCATCGCCGGGCAAGTGCTGGTCGAGAGTTGCTCTGGAGTTGTTGCAACAGCAGCAACAGCAGCAGCAGCAACTGCAATGTCCCCAGAAGCGTTTCGAGCGAAAATTTAAATTTCGCACCGCAGCAGCATCATCATCATCGTCTGCTTCATTATGATGATGTTGAAGATCGTCGTGCTGCGAGTTCAGCGTCTTTGCTTCTTTGTTTAGGTGCCCTAATCTACTCTCATTCTCTCTGCCTCTCTCTTCATCGCTCATTCGTTCTCTCTCTCTAGCTCTCGATCTCCCCCCCCCTCTCTCTCTCTCTCTCTCTCTCTTCCTCTCTCTCTCTCTCTCTGTTTCTGTTTGGGCCAGGTCAGGTTCGCTGCGGCTTGGTCAGCCCAAACACGATTACTGCCCGCTAATAATTGCCATTGATTTGGATCATGAGGCGGCTCGACAAAAAATAAAAACAAAAACTAAAAACAAAAGCAAAAGCAAAGCCAAGACGCTACTCTTACTCAAAGTGCTCGCAATTTGTGAAATTACATAAATCAGCTTTTATTTATTTATACATTTGTTGAGTTGCGAGCTGGCTGGCTGGCTGGGCGATTGCCTGGGAGCATCGTTTGGCGTTTGGCTTCCTGTGCCAATTCGACTGCTCTTTCCCAAACCAATTGCTTCTTTCCTGCTCCCAATTCCCCACTGCTCTTCCGCTACCCCACTCGCCACTCTCCGCTTGCCGCTCGCCACCCTCCATTGATTACTTATTTTCCCAAAATAAATATGCATTGTGAATTGCGCTGTAAAGCTCATTTGAGAGGCGCTGCCAACTGGTGGCTGGGCTGGTTTTGCGGTTATCGAACGACCATCGCAGTGGAGACAACCAACGGCGGTGGCATTGGCAGTGGCTGGCGCTGCCGATGTCGATGCTGCTGTTATCGTTAATCGATCGAACGGCCTACACGAGCAAATAAACGAAGGCAGCGTTAGAAATGCACGTAATTGAATTGGATTTGATTCCAAGACAGCCACAAACACACACACACATAGTCGGATTGCTATCGACTGTGCAAATGAACAGGGCGCATCGCATATAGAACTATCGTATATCGATAACAATCGAATCAGTCAGAAGTGAAGTGTGTAAATTGGATTAATATACAAACAGATCGATTTCATTTCGCTTAAATAATCCATAATATAATCAACCAATTTATTATTATTCTTTTATGATAGTTATATAATCGATATATTATCGTATTACCATTTCAGTTAACAATAGCTCAGCAATTCAGGAAATATATGTACATAATTTTTTAAGGATTTTTCTAAACATTGTTTTCGTTTTTTATAATATATTGACAGTTTGACAGTTAAATTTCAATATTGATGACTGCTTTGCTTATTGGCTTTTTTAGTATTAAATCAAGTTTCGTTTATTGAGCTTTATTATCGATAATTCTTAACTTTTATAATATCGATACAATAATAAATTATATTTATACATCATCGATTACTCGTTTATGATTATCGATAAATTTCAACTTGTATAATATCGATATTCTAATCTATTATGTAAACCCGTAGTTATCGATTTTAGTGAATTTTGAATTAATCAATAACTCAAGACATCGATTATCAAATATCGATAAGTGTTAAATGTTAAATGTTTATTTATATTCGTTAGTTAAAAATTTCTGCAATTAGCCACAACTATATATATGAATAAATTGCAAATACATATGATCGATAAATAGTCAGGTCGATCATCAATTAATGTTATCGATTTATTATAAAATGGACATTTACTAGCAACTCGACTGACAGCGTGCTTAGCCGTATATCTTGTAGCACATTCACATTCACAGCCACAGCTACAGCTACATCCAGATCCACTTGTGCCCAGTCGTGAAGCGCTGGGAAAATGCGTTAACACAATTTGCTTGGCGCTTCAAACTGAAGTGGGAGAAGAGCTGAGAGCCGCGCAGGGTTGCAGATGGCATGGAATGGTTCGATTTATGAACTTGTAGTCGGAAGTGATTAGAGTCCGTGTGCGTCCACCTTCGCGTACAGAACTCGTTCTGCCCTTGTGTGTGTTTGTGTGTGCGATTGACACGTTCCATGTGCCGATTCTAACAGAAAGTTCAGATTGGGACTGCGACGACGAATGCGAATACGAATGCTGGCAATGCACAGACGCGAAATTCATTCATTCAAGAGCCGAAATGGAACCCACTGCACAGACTGGCTGGTGGTTTGGCTCTCTGGCTGGCGGTCTTGGTGGCTTGCTGGCCTGGTGGCTCATCGGCTTGGTTCGAATCGTGTCTGCCATGGAAATTGAATGAGTTGTGCGCGTGAGCCACGATCAGCGACTGCGTACAGACAGCGCAGGTGGAGGAGGAGCGTGGAGCGAGGGCTCGACGGGGTCCCGGTCAGCGGTCGCCTTTGGGCTAGCCAGAGAGTTAGTTGTAGGTGCTGCCTGTTGGCTGCCGTGTTGTGCTGTATGCTGTGTGCTGGTGCGGCATGTGGTGCCACTTGTGCCACAGCTTGTTGCAGCCATGAATCGCTCTGCTTTTGGGGGTAATGAAGAATTATTGTGGCTCATTGTAAATGTCTCTAATTATGGTTCATTAATCAATAAAATTGTTTTGCCCAAACAACCACACAGCACACAGCTCAAAGGCACCACCCCCACCGGGCCGCGCACCACCGCCAAGCGACGCCGTTGCCTGGCAAAAATTATGTTTAAAAGCTGTGCACGCCGCGCGATCTATCGACATGTGTTTGTGGCATGTATTGCCAGATCGTGATATTTGTAGTGGACACACGTTGGTTGTCTCTCTCGCACAGAGAGCAGCAGACAGACGCCGCAGCAAACCACTGACTTGCCCTCTTGCCCGCTCCGCCCATCTCGCCCCCTTAGCCACTCTCTAACTACTAAAACTAAACTAAGCCTGAAATTGCGCGCTTCAGTTCCGCTGAACTTTCTTATCGCTCTTTTAATGGCCTTATATGAGTTCTCGTTGCTGTCTCTCTCCATGTGTGCATGTGTGTGTATGTGTGTGTATGTGTGTGTGTGTGTGTCGTTCAAGCATTGACAATAGCCGCGACCAGTCAACGCTTTTGATAATGTGGCCAAGTCAAGAGTTGCTCGTCCAGGGCCTCAGTCGTCTAGGTTTTGCGCTCCACTGACTGAATGAAAGTGGTTGACGTGTCGTTGCTACAGTGGTTCCAGTGGTTTCAGACGCCCAAAGATCACAGCGCGACATTCGTACTTACTCGTGTGCGTGTCTCTTTGTCTGTGTGTGTGTGTGTCCAAAAGTGTACGTCATGCACATTTAGCTCTAGTAGTAACCACACAGTGCATTCATAACGCACCACCCATGCTCCGCTCATGGCCAAGGTAGATGACACGAGAACCTTCTCAATGCTATTGCCCGGGGTTGCAACGCTCATGGCGTTTTACCGGCGTGAAATTGGTTTAACCCACTGGTCACAATTGCACGCACACACACACACACAGCACCACACACACTTTGGGCGGGGGCGGGTATCGCTGCAGAGGCGTACAAATAGTTTGGAGCGCATTAACATTAACATTAACTGAGCCGCAAAAGCGACAAGGGCAGCCGACCAGCGCCTTCGGAGACCCCTCTCCACAGCCCCCGCCCGCCCCCCCCCCCCCTCGCCCACTTGCCCACCGTCACAAACGGAAGAACGAAGCTAGACCCAGTACTGTCCTCCTCTGTTTTGTTATCTTTGTCTCCATATCTATACATGTGTTTGTTCTTGCCTAGGTGCGTGTGTGTGTGTGTGTTGAGGCAATGTCCAAGCGTATATGACATACAAGTTAATTTGGGTTAAGTCGAAGAGTCGTTGCACTTGGTTCGGTTCATACTCAAATACTTTACTCATAACTAACTACTTAGTCTTTCCATAGCAGAGAATATCAGATAAGTTAGCTTCATTTAGTTAAAGCCTCGCCAAGAGGAGATATAGCTATATCTACTATACCTTGACGTTACAGGCTTGCATCAATATGGAGCGGGAAGTGGAATAAATATTTACAAGGCAGTAGAATATTGGTTAAGACTAACAGCCGTGGATTGAAATACAACAAATTTATTTTCTTAAAATATATTAAAATGGGTAATCAATAAGTAATCGAGTTAATCAAAAAAAATTAGTCAACTAACTATTATCAAATCTCCTCAATTTCTGTGGTGTAACAACCACCCCTTAGACATTAGTAAAATTATATATATTTGCACTATAAACTGTCCGATTTATTTTCTAATAATCTGATATTTATTTTAAATATGATATTTATTGTAAAGTAAAGTCGATAATTATCAATATTTCATTTTTGATTATAACAAAAATTTCAGATTTCTAGATAATTGCGCAAATGATACTTTTTCCATATATATAATCTGATCTTTCTTTTAAAACATAATCGATAAATATTTATATTCTATTATTGATTATAAAAAAGTTCTCAGTTTAGAATTCTAATGGTAAGCCTGATATTTCGATCGATACAAATCGATATTTATTAATATTATGACAGCTCGTAATTTTTTTATTGGTTATTTCTTATACAATCGACAAACACCGTTATTTATAATTTTTTTTACTAATAGCTTAGTTTATGTAATGTAAAAAGACGGAATATACGTAAAAAGAATCTGATCTTGCTTTTAATGCACAATCGATAGATATCGATATTTACATCTGCCAAAGTGATCAATTACAGTTGCACATGAGGGCTTACTTATCTGTTGCTTCTACTATAGTTCCTATATATCAATACTCTTAATATGACACAGTCTAGTATTTTATTGACGAATAAAGCCAGCGCTGTCCACTCTTACCACTCGTGGCTTTTATGCTTAGCCCATTGCTGTCTATAAATTTTCGTCTTTAGTGCTCGTCTCAATGCTTTGCAGAATATCTTATGCTCAACGATGAAGCAGTTGTAAGCGATGATTGAAGTGTTTTCTTTGCATTGAAGCGCTTCGAACTAACGCCTAACTCTCATCTAATGCTCGTAATCCTGATGCTACAGTTTGCCTTGAAGGCTTATCGGAACATGGGCATCGAGCGGTGGTTGGGTGGTTCGGCGGTGGGGCGCTGGTTGCGGTCTGTAGCGGTTAGATGCGCCTGGCCGCCGTTTAATTTCATTCGCCTGTCTGCGTCTTGAAGATTTCGAGTGCTTTTTAATAATTGTTGTTGTCTCCGTTGTCATCATCATCAGGCGATTAAACGAGGCAGCAACAACGCTAAATAATAACAATGGCAACAGCGGCAGCGAGTAGCGGGGCAACATCACCTACAATAATAATAATAAATATTTCTAAACAGTTAGTTACATTAAGAGCCGCAATGAAAACAGTAACTCACATGTAAAGAAATAATTTGACTCGCACTCGCACTCGCACTCACACTTGGACTTTAATTTGCCACGAAAATGCTCGCTCGCCCGCCCCTTCTCCGTTTGCCGCTTGCTGCACTCGTTTGTGCCACATGGAACTGTGGCTATAGGGCATAACGCTTTTCACTGCGACAACATCTACAACAACAGCAAGCTAGCTGCATTGAAAGTAAAGAAGCTCGAGTCGATAATACCCTATGCTATTGGCATTTTCTCTGAGAAAGTCGAGCTTTCGATAGAAATGGTATCTAATTATCGATTTTTATTGATTAGGTGATGTAATAAATTTTGATATTACATATTATATTATTCACAATAAATTGTACAAAATACATAAGAATATAATATAGTTTCAAAAATGTACATTGATATAATAATATATAAAATAATAATAAAAATTTAAAATAAATAAATAATTTATTATAATAATTTGCGTGCAATGAAAATAAATAAATATTTTGCAATGTTTTATGGATACTACAAAAATGTTTTTTGTTTGTACTTAAATAGTAAATAAATGTTTCTTTTATTTTAGTATAATTTTTTTATTATATGGCGAATTTTCTTATGCCACATATTTTATATTAAATATTAAGTGTATTTATTAAATTGTAATTTAAATTTAATTGTGTAGAATATATATTTATACAAAGTTTGAAACTTTTAAACAGCTTCACGGCGTATGACGCTAGTCTGTTACCTGTTGCTCTGGCTCATCATAGCCCATCCCATGTAGGCTCTATTGAACAGGGTATGCTGGCAATAGCAGCAACAATTGCTTGCGAGCAAATGGAAGTCAGCGCCAAGTCGGAGCGCTCCACGGAGCCACATGAGAGCTTCTTCGTTTGTCTCTGCGCAAGTTCCGATCTTTTGATGATAATCAGCAGCAGCAGAAGCTGCTGTCCCGCCGTTTGTTGTTGTTGGTGTTGGCTTTGTGGGCAGCAAGCGTGGAAACAGTTTGGAAAATCACATGCGACATTTGCTCAGTAGCAGCAACAGCAGCAGCAGCAACAACAACAACAGCAGCAGCAGTAGCAACAGTCGGCGACCGTCCAGGGAGGTGGTAATCTTTAGCAGATGCAACTGCTGCACATTGCCTTAGCCAAGCACGATTCAGGCAGGCAGGCAGGCTTTAAAGCCCATATACCCTATGTCTCGCCCTCCACTACCCCACCTGCCAGCTGGCACCTACCCACTCCCACGGTCGTTTATTCATTGGCCCCGTTACATGGCAGCCATTTGGCGACAGTTTTTGCTAGAGCTTGCGGCTTCGCTGGCGACAATTTGCTTAAAAAATAAATCACGAAAACCGCGAGGCACCCAACGACCAAGTCGCGCCACAATAAAATGCCCAGCAATATTAATAATAGTCCGGACCAGCTACAGCTTCAACTACAGCTGCTGCTACGGCTTCCGCTCCAGCCTCAGCCTCAGCTTCAGCAGCCCAGCACCCAGCACCATTTGCTCCAGACTGCAGTAGCCCCTTCTGCATCGCTCTACGATGTGGTCGGCGCGTCGGTTAACCAGCCAATCAATGAAAGCCAATCGCTAATCGCGGCCCATTGCCACTTTTCAGTGTTTCTCCTCCTGGCGATGGGCTTCGCGACGAGTGTGTAGGCGAGGGCAGCACGCACAGTGGATTGATTCGAGGCGGAAACACAACGATTTATCGATAGAGCTGCGTAAGAGAAAGCGCATTTATCGATAAACACTCAATGACTAACTAGTCAAGGGACTATTCATATCTGATATATCTGATGATACATTATTATGAATGCTCTTATCGATATACAATACATTTGCGCGTAGATAAGCTGATATGGCCGATACTTGATCGATTTGCATGTGTTATTGATGTATATGTAATATTTAAATATTTATCGATATATAGTTCATATTATATCGTCCATTATTAAATATTGTTTAAACATGACATGAGTGAAAAAGTCAGATACATTGGTAATTTATATTGATAATAAATCTGTAGGTTAAAAATAGTGATAATTTATATCGAATAGCCTAACACTCATTTTCGATCATATTTATCTTTATATAGCGGCAAACTGCATCGATAATATCTATAGATAGATCATGATCGGTAACTCTTACAAGCTTCATATTATACAATTTCTAATGATCACAATTAATTGGCCACACAGTCCAGTGTTTACATGTAGCTTATCGACTGTCAGTTATCGATAACTTAATTTTCATGGCTGCTTCGTCGTCAAACAACACCCGTTTCAACACCCACGTCCACCCACTCGAGTCAACAGTAGCGAACCCCGTAGCCTTTGCGAAATTGTCAAATGATTTACATCCGACATATGTATGCCAAACTCACGAGTCTATCTGTGGCACGATTAGGACACAAGCGCGAAATTCGCCACGCGGTACAAGATGCTCGTGTTTGGCTCGCTCACATTCGCTCGAATATACTCGCATTCATTCGAGCCATTCGGGCCGTCGCATTCACAATCACCCGGTGTAATCGTAATCGTGGTTATGACAAATTTGGATGCAACACGTCTCGCTAAGGGGGTGGATGCTACTTCAATGTGGGTGACAGACAGCCAGACGAACTGGGAGACAGCCAGAGAGAGAGACAGAGAGAGAGAGAGAGAGAGAGAGCGAGCGGTAGATCCTCTAAATGCTTAGGCATCGCGCTGCCATCAAAGTAATTGGAACTTTTCTCACTTTCACGCGCACAAATTATACGATGCCGCATTTTGTGGTCTTTCTGCCCGAAATAATCTACGAACTTTCTTATTTTCAGTTTTGTGTCTAACAATTTTCCATTTTATTTTTTGCGCTTCGTTGTTTGCCTCTACTGCTGCTGCTGCTGCTGTTGTTGCTGCTGTTGCTGTGATTGCTGCGCTGTGACACGGCAGCTCATCTTAGCGCTTCGTGTTTGGCTAGTCATGACTTCCGCTCTGTCTTTAGCTCTGCCTCGAGTCTCGAGTCTTGTGTTCCTCTCCCTGCTGCAACTGAACTGCAACTGCAACTTGGCACTTTGGCACAAATCCAGTTGCAGCGACGCTTCAATGTTGCCCCATTATGTGGCATGTGTGGCTCACATTCGGTTGCAATGTTCTGCCGCCCACACACACACACATACACTTACTGACTCATCAACTGCTGCCAAATGAGCCACACCAAGCAAGCCCCACTCGCCACGAGTCGCGATTGATCTATCGGATTAGCTGCGTCTGTCGATCCCAGTAGCCGCCGAGCCTTGGCTGCAAACGCTTACTTCATATGACTTGAGAGTGATTTGATTCTCTACATCACTCTGAGCAGCTTTAACTTTCTCGAAACATCAGGTTTAGCTGGATGATCCTAGCACTTTCTGTAGCAGGCATCAATAATTTAGTATATATATTATATATACCAGATACTTGTTCTCTGCTATAAAATATCCTACATTAAGATCTAGATTCCTGGGTAACCGTATGCTCGCAGCTCCTAGCAAGCTTGACAAATTCTCACTTCTCGGACAGCTGTGCGCTCACCCATATATTCAGCTTTAATGCTGTCCGGCATAAATATTTCATTCGGGGGACAAACAGCTTATCGCAGGACCTGCTGAAATGTCCTTTTCACCTTTCAAACTGGCCAAATTAAAAGTTTGTTGTATGTGTGTGTGTGCAGAGTCTTTGAATGAGTCGTTAAGTGGATGCGTGGCTGGGGTAGGGTTGGGTGCTGGCTGGTGGCTCGTGGGCGGTGGATGGTGAGTGGTGCAAGCTAACTAATTCAAAAAAGTGTATCGTGGCCAAGCCAATTGTTGAGTGTGGAGCATGTGGGCGTGCGTGTGTGTGTGTGTCGTTTTATGTTGTGCCTGCTGGCAGTTGAGCAAGACCACAACGCGCACCACCAGCCACCCGCACCACCCTTCGGTCTTTCAATTTGCTTGCGATTTAGCAAAACTTTTCAATTTTTTGTTTTGACAAAACTCGCCCGAGCAGAGGGACCCAAAGTGCCTTTTGTTGGGCAAGAAGGCGGCCAGTGGGGCTGCCTTGCTGCCACTGCTGGCTGTTGGTGGGGGTGGTTCGCTTTGCTTCTTATGGTCGACAAGTGAAAAGAATGCATGAAGGCTTATCAGTTGGACATGCTGTATTTTAATTGTGGGCACTCGAGTGTAAAGCTGGCCCAACTCAGAGACAACAACAGCAACAACCACATGTCGCATGCGTTGTGCATGCCTTAACAAAACAAAAAATAAAAAAGTTGCCAAAGATGAGGCCAAGGGCTCCGTATCGCCGTCAGGTACACGTACCCGCACAAATGGCCAACAAATGCCCCACCCCGGCTCCCGGCTACCCTCAGCCGGAGCACGTGAAGCAATGTGAGTCGAAAGTTTTGTTTTCCCCAATTTTTTCGGTTATCGCCAACGTGTGTAGTTGCCGATAAGCATCGCCTGGCCGGCAGGACAGCACAGAAAAGTCCAAAAAGGATAACTAAGCGGAACAGCCTGCTAATTCCTGTGCGCCGGCCAAGTGAAAGCCACAAATCGGTTTTTTCGGAACACTTTTTAAATCGCCGCAGAAGTTTAATTGTGAGCCGCACGTGAGTTGATCCGTATTACAGGTCATTGGCTCTAATGGAGATGTCCGACTTCGAAACTTAATCGAGTTAACTAAAGATGCCAGGGGAATTTTGAAACTCCTTTAGATGTGTTAGTCAGAGGAGCAGAGGAGGAAAGTGGTTGAAAGTGGCTAAGAAACTGCAAAGAAATGCTTTGAGATTGGCTTACAATTGGGTTAGAACTAAAATCAGACCTAGATCTAGTCCTAAACCTAGACTCAGACCCAGACCTAGTCTTACTCCTAGATCTAGACCTACACCTAGATCTAGACCAATTACTAGACCTAGACCCAGACATATACCCAGACCTAGACCCAAATCTTGAATAAAATAGTTATTAAAATAGATACAAAATTCTCGACCAGATATTATCCTAATAAATTTCCTATATCATATTTCCTAGACCCTTAGCTGTCGAATATATATATTTGTATCCCACATACTGTGAGGCTTAAAACCTTTCTTTAGGCCATCTGATAGCGCTAACAATCTAATTAAAAGTATGAAATGCACATTTGATTGTCTAGATGGATAGATGGCCTGGGCCACGGCACGAGGAGAACTCAATTAGGCGCATTTTTGAGTGATGCGTGTGTGTTGCGAGCGCCCCCAGCCAGCTATCAGCTGTGTGTGGAGTGTAGTAGCCTCTGCCAGCGATTTACATCGGCTTATACCCAGAAATCTGAGCGTCAATCTGCAGCCAAGTGCTGCTCCCAGACTGCCAAGCCGGCCAAGCCGACAAGCCGACAAATCGACAAACCGTTTGGGGAGCGTCCGACAACTGCAAAGTCTGCCCACCCACTCACATTTGCATGTTGCAATTGCCAAGCCCTCCACGATGGTCAGCGGATCACTGTGTGTGGATCTCGGCGGATCACTGTGGGTCTCCGCGGCTAGCCCATACGTTGTCTTTTATTGATGGCTTTTAACAGGTAAGCCAGCGTCGTTTAAATAATGAGCCATGGAGTCGAGGCCGTAAGTCGTACTCTCTGCCAGTCACACAGACAGGCAAACACACATACACACACCTCCGCAGTCGGCGTCAGATCTGTGGTTGTGCTCGCTGTCACAGCAAGTCATCGATGGATATGGATTTGGATGTGGATGCGACCCAGTTGAAGATCGCGTCCCTCTCGCTTTCTCTCTCTCTCTCGCATACTCTCTCACTCTGAGATCTATGCCAGCTGCTTCGCTCAGTTGGGCAATGGCCATTGGGCATTCATTACCTAATGATGTGGCACTGCCTGAGGCATGACTAATTATAAATCAGTGTGGCCGCAATGCAAAGTGCCGAGTCATTGGCCAGGCAATCCCTATCCCTACCTTATACCGTCCCTCGCTTCGCTGCTGCCCAGAGCTTCCTCTCTCGGGGCTCACTTTCAATTTCTGTCCGAATTATATGCGATTTCGCGCACTTTGACCTCATCGGTTGACGTCGTTGTCATCGCTGCTCAAGCGAGAAATTGCAAAGGCAGCTGCTAAAACACACACACATATATATACACATGCACTTGAAAATTGACCGGCCAAAAGCTGCGACGACGATCGTCAAATGCCAACTCAAGTCTGACATTTATTGTTTGCCGCTGACGATGATCGCCGGGTGACGTTAACCGACCAAACTGACATCAGATGGAGATGACTGACTATGAGCTGCCCTGTAATAAAGAGGGACAAGAGACACTCGTAAAATAGAGTTATTGGCATCTGAGTATAACTTATCATTGTTGTTCCCTGGCTAAGCTACCACAGCCACTACCTAGCTAAAGTCCTGAGCAGCCAGCGCTTTAGTCCCTGTTTAACTTTATTTAATAAACTAAAAAATAAAAACAAGAAATAAAAAAAAATAAAAATAATAAATAAATAACTACGCTAATTAGGAAAGTCATTGCAAATGTTATAGGCACTGAAAAGCCGAGGCGATAGAGGAGCATAGCATGGAGCTAATTGAGGCTGAAGCAAGATTAAGATGGGAGTTAACTAAATCTTGCCTCAGCTTTCGACTCTCTAACTCTTTCTTTCTCCACTCATTACATCGGAACTTGATAGAAACTTTTCATCTTTTCCTCTACTCAAAGGTCAGTTCTGCTTACATTATTTATTTATTTATTATAAGGTTAGGCACAATTAAAATTAAATACTAACTGGCTACTAAGGCCTTCGGCTTGTTATGTCGGAGAAATAATTTGTGTTGGGATAAAGTGTCCTATCGATGATTTTGACAGTGTTGTCAGTAATGTTGTATAGTTTGATTGAGCGGGGTTAACACTAATATCGAGTGTGACTCTGATGGTGGTGTTGCTAGGTATGAGTGTCAATCAAGTGTATCAATCATTCGATATATATTACATATGTATATATATATATATATATAAAATAAATACTTTTTTTTTTAAATAATTGGCATTTTTGAGGAACTAAATGTATAATATAAAATTATATCATTCTCGTATACCTGCTATAAAAAACCTTCAACGCTTACTGTCCAAATAGCCCTTCAATGCATTTTCATTCTTATTTCCTCAAGAGCAAACATTCTTAACCTTGATTATTATATCATCCCCTAAAAGTCTATCGACCTTTTTATTCACTTACTGATACTACCCCTTAGCCATGGCATCGCATACAGGGTATGCTTGAAGTGAGCTCAATACACAAAAGCGCCAGCTACATGAGCTGCCCATGAGCCGGCGCGGCGTGGCGCGTCTTCTGCTCAGATCTAAGTTCAGTTTCAGCTCGGGCTGCTTTCAGTCATGGACTCAGATGTTGGCTCACGCATATTGGTGCCATATGATTAGTTCGACGTCGTCGATGCATGACAGCCCAACTGAAAATAGTACAGCGCCAGTTCCATTCCCAACCGAATCTTGTCTCAGCTTTCGAGTCTCCCCCACTCCTCCGTTCTGCCGTCTCGCGTCGTCTTGTCTCGGGCTTGCCGGCAGTTACAACAACAACAACGACAACAACAAGAATATGATCATCATCTGTGCCCTGGTGCTGTGCCGCTGCCGCTGCCGCTGCCTCTGCTTTTTCCTTTGCCTGTGGTGCCATTGATGACCACAAAAACTGGGCGTGGCTCTCTGGCATGCCCCTCACTACACCCAACTTGGGCATGGGCGCACACCCAAAAAAGCAGAAAAAACGAGGAGAAAAGTAAAAAAAAGCAAAATCAAAACCCAGCTGAAATACCCGACATCCCTCTGCGCCGCTGCACCCGCTGGCCGCCCACCTCTGCCTCTGCCTCGGCTCCAAGTGCGATCACTTACAAGTACAAAATTGTCCCAGCCTACGCTCAGCTGCACTCAGTTGTTGTTGTTGCTGTTGCTGTTGTTGGGGCCCCAAAATGATTTCTGGGCGCTGATTTCTGATTTCTCATCCGCTCGCGTGTGCGTGAGCCAAAGCTCGGGCCACAGTTGGGGCCACAGATGCAGAGATATCGCTGCGAATGGGAGCAAGACATATCGCAGGTACGCCTTAGCTCATTTGATATTCATTGATGTGGAGCAGCGAGTCCGATCTGTCCCCAGCACCAGCACCAGCACCAGCACCAGCTTGAGCTTCAGCTTCAGCTACAGCCCCAGCTGCGGCCAGGGGCACGGCCACGTTCCACGCTCCATGTGCCGTGTGCGTGTGCGTGTGCGTGTGCAAGTGCCAGCCGTGGAGGACTCTTGGCAATTACCTCACCCACTAAATGCCCACCTAACGCATAAGCACAGGAAATGATAAAGGCGACCAAAGCCTATCTTACCCACCTTTCAAAATTGAATTTAATTTGAACTATTAAGGAAACTGATTAAGTCTGGCGGAGTTTAATCTGACTGCTAAGTGACCGAAGATCCGAGTCCCGGACGATGGTAACTCTCTTCTCTTCTCTTCTCTTCTCTTCTCTTCTCTTCTCTTCTCTTCTCTTCTCTTCTCTTCTCTTCTCTTCTCTTCTCTTCTCTTCTCTTCTCTTCTCTTCTCTTCTCTTCTCTTCTCTTCTCTTCTCTTCTCTTCTCTTCTCTTCTTCTTCTCTTCTCTTCTCTTCTTCTTCTCTTCTCTTCTCTTCTCTTCTCTTCTCTTCTCTTCTTCTTCTCTTCTCTTCTCTTCTCTTCTTTCTCTTCTCTTCTCTTCTCTTCTCTTCTCTTCTCTTCTCTTCTCTTCTCTTCTCTTCTCTTCTCTTCTCTTCTCTTCTCTTCTCTTCTCTTCTCTTCTCTTCTCTTCTCTTCTCTTCTCTTCTCTTCTCTTCTCTTCTCTTCTCTTCTCTTCTCTTCTCTTCTCTTCTCTTCTCTTCTCTTCTCTTCTCTTCTCTTCTCTTCTCTTCTCTTCTCTTCTCTTCTCTTCTCTTCTCTTCTCTTCTCTTCTCTTCTCTTCTCTTCTCTTCTCTTCTCTTCTCTTCTCTTCTCTTCTCTTCTCTTCTCTTCTCTTCTCTTCTCTTCTCTTCTCTTCTCTTCTCTTCTATTCTCTTCTCTTCTCTTCTCTTCTCTTCTCTTCTCTTCTCTTCTCTTCTCTTCTCTTCTCTTCTCTACTCTACTCTACTCTACTCTACTTTACTCTAATCTACTCTTCTATTAATATTTAATAAGAGTCAACTCTCAAGCATTCCGTTTCGCTTATCAGATCTTGAGCACCGGAGACAGGGGACAGATTGCTCGCACAACAGCTAGCCATGGGCACCGTTTAGCGATATTCGCCGATCTTTTGCCAGAGCTATTCCTGCTTGTGGGCCTGGCCAACAGCAGCTTGGGCTTGACTAAATGCTGGCCTGCAGTAGTAATTGTTGTTGCTCTTCAATATTGCAGTTGTTTTTTAGTGTCATGCGCCACCTTAACAACATTTTTGCCAGTCCCATTTGTCATTTAGCCAGCTAAACATTCAGTCAACCAGTCAGCCAGTCAGTCAGTCACTCAGTCAGCCAAGCAGGCAGCAATTCATTCATTATGCTGAGATTTAACCAGGCGAGTCATTCGATTCATAGGCAGACTGCGTGGGCCGCCGCCGCTTAAGCTAAAGAGCAAACAAAACAAAAGAGACTCCCAAGTTATAATATTAACAATTTCTATAAAATTGTAATGGCTCAAGTCGAACTTTAATTGCTCTACAAATATATATATATATATACAATGTAATAATATTTTATTATATTTTATAATACTTTTTATCTAAAATATAGATAACAAGTTATAAGTGAGTATATCATGAATTGATGACTCTAATAATAAATGAAATAATAATAATTGATAATAATACCAATTATAAAAGATATTTTTAAGTTTAGTTTAAGTTTAAGTTAACTATTAACTAGTATATAGTGAGAACGTTAGAAGGGACTTTTAAATTAAACATTTCTAAATTATATAAATTTATATTTTAATAAAAATATATTGTAAATAAAATAAAAATTCTGTTGAAGATACTTCAAATTTTATCTGAAGTATTAAAAAGATATTTTATTATTGATTAATATTATGATTTTAGTATTCTCATATATATATATATATATATATATATATATATATATATATATATATATATATATATATATGTATATATATATATATATATATATAGTTACATATCTCTCAGTATGCTCGTAATACCCTCCCATATTATAGAGCAAACACATGACAATGCTCGAATTGTCTCAACGTCTACGACTGCAGCTCCGCCTTGATTGTGCTTCGATCGCAATGCGCCTGGGAGAGCCACACACACACAGACACCTAGGGATATATATATATATATACACTTATATATTTATATATATATATACTCGCATATCGCATGCCTGGCCAGATAAGTTCAGTTTTGTGCACTATGATGCACCTCAGATTGCAATCAAGAGATATCCAGAGATATTGCAATTAAGATAAACCCACAAATGCCGTAAATACGAAGTGTATTTAGCCAGCGCAATGGCTGCTCTGCTACCTGCCCCTTTTTTGGTGCCCCCCATCGAATGCTAACCCCTAAGCGTTCTATTATTATGTTGGCTGTGTGACTGTCACCAGTTGTTGTTGCTGTTGTTGGTGTTGTTGTTGTTGCTGCTGTTGCTGTTGTTGGTGTTGTTGTTGTTGGCAGTGCCATCGTGACTCTGCTCTGCACGGCTCACAGATTCCCAATCCAAATCCCGCTCCCAGTCTCAGACTGCTCAGACAGAGAAATGCCATCCAAATACCACTTTGTAGTGGCCAGAAAGTCGAATCACAATGTCATTAGAAATATATATATATACATATAGAAGGAAGAATAAAGTCAAAGAGCTGGAGTACTGGAATTTGGAGTTTTATGGAAAGAGTTCCCTAGGCAGTTCAAGCAAAAAAGCATATATATTAACTGAGTTCCAGATGAAATGGATAACTTCTCTTTACTCTTATTAGGCATTCATATGCCGAACATTTTGTACTATTCACTTCTCTCACTCTCTGGTTTGCTGTTCTCTCTCAACTGTACCTCGCGCCTCTGCCGAGTGCCGTAAAAAAGGAGCAGGGGAAAGGGAAAACCTAGTGGAAATATAAAAATATCTCACACTTAATGCTAAACATTTTCAAGTTCACCCCCCGCTACGGAGCCCGGCTCCCCTGTTACCCTGCTCCGTTCTTGGACTGGGGCTGTTTCCTGTTGGCTTGGCTGTTGTCGCTTGGTCAAATGCCGCTTGCTGCAACTGAAACTGAATCTGAATCAGAAAATATGAAACGAAATCGAATTCGAATCTCACTCACTCGGAATCCGCGTCCGTTCTCACTGTCAAGCGATCTGTGATCTGGGCTGCCGACGAGCGTCCCATCCCCATCAATGCTTAAAAATAACAACCGGACCGCGTTGCCCGCCGCAGAGCTGGGCGGGCACACACATGTGTCTGCCACATGTTTGTCCATGAGCCGTTGCCAGCCAGCGGAACGGACGGCTGACACTGCCACAGACGCCGCGTCGAGCTGAGTCGAGTCTCTGCCGCAGTCGCTGCCGCTGGCCGTGGGGCTGTTGCTGCTGGCGACTTTGACATTGTCGCTGGGCCGCAAAAATTTGCTTCTCGAGTTGGTCGCATCGCCTCCATCGATCAGGCGACCCCATTGCTGCTTGTACAGCTTCATTTTGTCAGAGTTCCATTTGTGGACACACTTGAGATTCCATTAATTCAAAAATATTTATTTTATTTTTCCATTTACCAAAATTTCATGTGTTATTGTTGTTGTTGTCGTTTTGCCACTGGTTTCTTTTTTATGGCAAATGCTACTATTTTCATGTCTTTTTCTCTGCTTCTTTGTCTTTCACATTGCGCCGCGCTATTTGTACCCAGTGCTCGGTTCTCAATAATGTCATTTGGACATTGTCGCATCGTGTAAATGGAGAAGGGAGACAATTTCACAGCAAGAGACAAGAAACACTCACACACACACACAGGTCTGCTGGAAAGCACTTGAGAAACCGCATTTGAAATTAAAAATGAGTTCATATTCCTGACAAGTTCTATTAAAAGAGTTTATTTTGTAGCTAATCAATTCATTTTCACAGAAAATTTATTATTCTACAATGTTTTGAAAATAGTCTAGAATATAGAAAAGCTGTTTAAATTTATATATTTATAAGTAGTAATATATTGATTGTATTAATTTTATATATTAATTATAAAAATAAAAATATTATGAAAGAAGTTTCAAATATAGAATAACTGTTTAATTTTATATATTTATGAAGAGCTTAAGGTAAGAACAATATCTAAAAAAAAAATAAAGTATTATTTAACTATTTAATTATTATTAAAAAGAAATTACCAATCACAGAATTAAGATAAATTTTAAACATAAATCAGCTGAAAATAATTATTCTCAGAGTTTCAGAAGCCATTCAAAATAAAATATAATCATAACGTCTTATATCATAGAAATATATTAAGCACAAATATATATTTTCTATTATATTTTGTCATTAAAGAACATAAATTGAGTTTTAATTTATTCTACATATTGTAGATAGATATATACCACACGATTTATACTATATATAATATTATACTATATATAATACATAATTATATTTAATATATATAATATATATATATATATATGTATATATATAGTTCTTAATTCTAATATATAATATATTAAATATATATACGTAAATAATATATATAACACAATATATCTAATATATATTAGTTTTCATTAAATATATATTATTTGTTACAATTATTCCTTTGGCAATTATGATTTATAGCAAATAAATAATATGGAAAATAAAATTAAATTAATAAATATAAACTGTAAAAAAATAAACATTTATTTTCTTTAATTTATTTTTTAAATTGGAATTTTTCTCAATATTTTTTTTCTCAAGGAAAAATACACTTAAATACCTGTTGGAAGGATTGTCTTCGCTCTCAAGAGCTGTTCAACCGCAAAATATTAAAACAGAACTCAAAGAAGGCGCCCACTGTGACCCGATCGGCATCTAGAATTACCGAATTGCTTGTCCACTTGAGACGTCAAGTGCGTGGCACTTGTAAAAATTTTAAAATTCAATTAAGACTGTTATGAGAAGTGAAGTGAAGGCCCAGAAGTCACGACGTTAACTAGTGTCAAGGACTCTGCCGCAGATCCTTGCACATGTGGATATGAGATCTGGAATTGATTAAGGAGTAAGACTGGGACTCGAGTGCTCTAGGTGTATTTAATGAAACCCAAACTCGAACTGAGATCTAGATCCCGCCGATCTCCATGAAACATATTGAAATGGGAATACAAAATATCTATATGCAGCTCTCAAGTTAGTCTCTTCCCATATAATTCCTATGGGCTCTTGTGACTTCTCGTACGTAGCCAGCTAAGTAGTATCTATGGTATCTACGGCTAATGGGTGCCACGCCCGCGAGAAGGGCATTGAGGACAAAGCTGTTTATAGTTGTTAGCCTTCATGGCCATCGAATGTATAATCGATCACTTGGGTGGGCCTCCGGCGCCGGCAGTGCCCGGCCAACGGGCCGAGCGTTGAGTTTGTTGGGTCATCTAAACAAAGCCAAAACCGAAAGCCCATACCCAAACCCAAACCCGGCCACGGCCGGTGCAGGTCGTCCCAGGAGCCAAATGTGGCACTTGGGCTCAATGAATTTTGTTAAATCGATAAACTTTGTTTAGCCCGCGGAAACAACAAGAATCAGCCGGCCCCTAAGAGCACCAGCACCACCACCACCACCACCACCACCAGCGCCAGCACCATCACCTGCACCACCTTGGGTAACCACAGGCGAGGCAGAGGTCTCAGATTCCATGGCTACGCGGCCCTGGCCAACGGATTGCGTCAATCAACAATTTGTCAACGCAAACGAATCGGAATGGAACGAAACGGCATGGAATACCATGAAATGGAATGCTATGGACATGATATGAGCTCCTAGATGCCATGGCTACGCAAGCCCAATCAACAAATTTGTCAATGGAAACAAAGTGGAATGGAACGTTATGGAATGGAGCGTACTTGATTGGGATGTATTGACTGGAATGGAATTAAATGGAATGGAATGCTCGTTATGTGACGACCCGCATCCCATGTGGCAGCTCGTTTAATCGATCAACGGCCAGCGCTTGGCATTGAGAACATTTCAATTGGTCGCGCGGTGGGTTGGCTTGTGGCTCGGTGGGTCGCTCGATGATTCGCCCAGTGGGTTGACATAGCGGTGCTATCGAAACTGTGTCCCGCAATCGATCCAACAAAGCTGTTCACGCGACAATTAATGACCAAGCAACGCGCTCAGCGACGCCTGGCACCGAACCTGCCACAGCAACTGCCACAGATGCTGCCTCTGCCTCTCCCTCTGCCGCTATCGGTGCTGCTGCTGAAGCTGCAGCTAGCCCAACGGTAGCCGTGATAATGGCCAGCTTGTGCAGCCCCTTGGCCAATTGCAAATTGGCAGCGATTGAGCGGCTGCCACTTAAGCAGCAATCATGACCAGCAACTCGGCCAGGCGGACAGCTAGACGGACAGAGGGACAAACAGATGCAGGGCTGTCAGTACTTGCTTTATGAGGAAAGGCCAGATTTATAGCTAAAAAAGGCCAAATTGTAGTTGATTGTTTGAGCGCAGCTTTAGCTAAAACTTTCGCTGATTTAAACAGCTTAAACGTAAAACTATATTCCGATGATTTATTATTCATTAATTCTATTATTAATATTATTTTGTATTATTTTTATTATTACTATTACTTATTATTATTTATGAGTATTTTTAGTGCTATTATTATTTATTAACAATAAATTATTTATTATACACAATTATTTATTATTAATTGTTATATTAACTGTTTATTATTATTATTTTTTATTATTCAGTATTTTTATTGTTACTATGATTTATGAATATTTATTTTTATTTATTAGTAGTTACATTATTATTATTTATTATTATTATTAATTATTATTTTTTATTTTTTATTAACAAATATTTATTTATTTTCTTATTAATATTATTGTTTACAATTATTATTTATTATTATTTACCAAACAATGACAACTTACACAACACAAAATTTACACAAACATTTGACTAACAAAACCAAGAACACAAAGCTAAATCCTGGCCCACTCTAATCTGATTTTAGTCTCTCAAGTTCAGTGCTTTATAAACTTGGATGATTTTGTCTTGGTCACATCGGCTACCTCTTGTACCTGCCGTGATGACAATCAACACATTTCTGGCCAACAATTAAGACAACTCATTTGGTTCTCTTTCAATTTATTTCGATATACCTAAGGAGGCAGCAAGAAGTGCGCAAGGTGATTTATGTCTTGGTTCCGCCTAATTAATTTCCGCGCGTGACGTTGCGGCATGAAAGCTCCGAAAAGTTTTCTTGAAACTGATGGGCCTCAAATTAGTTAACAGCATATTTTTATAATACTTGAATTAAAATATATATTTAATAAAAATATATTGCAACATTTTGTTGGCTAACTTTTAGTGATTAGCTTTGGTGACTCTTACTAATAATACTATTTCTACTTGTTCCCCTACTATTATTACTATTTCTACTACTATTATTACTATTTCTACTACTATTATTACTATTTTTACTACTATTATTACTATTTATACTACTACTGTTTCTACTATTACTACTATTTATACGACTACTTTTTCTACAATTATTACTATTTCTACTACTGTTGCTATTTCTATTACTAGTACTATTATTATTAGTATTTCTACTACAACTACTGTTTCTAGTTTCACTACTACAACTATTATTTGTATTTCTACTACTTTTACTATTATGATTATTTCTACTACTACTATTATTACTATTTCTATTATTATTATTACTATTTCTACTACTACTGTTTCTACTAATATTTCTATTTCCATTACTATTATCACTACTACTACTATTTTTATGAACACAATTGCATATTTGAACATATAACAACTATTCATTGATATATCAGAAGTAAAGATAAATGCATTCTATCATATTTATATAAGTTCTCTGCAATAGTTGCTCAACAAGTCTGGCATAAGTCAAACTTGCAATGTTTTCTGTGGTGTACCTCTGCTGGTTTGCTTGGATTGGTTTCATTCACTCTTCTTATTATATTATATTATATTATATATTTACGGATCAAGCTATACATCAAATAAGTTTGAATGATTTAGATATTTATTAAAGTACCTAAAGATTGTTTAACAGTTTCTTTAGTACTTAAATCAGATAAGTTAAACTTCGCAAGCTCTACAATTGAAGTAAAAATTAAGCAAAGATTCTACTATATTTTCTATAAATACAGATAAGCCTCAATCGAGAATAAATTTAAAAATAATCAGACTCTAAAATACTGAATATTTCTTAATTAATTAAGCTGTTTGCTGCTTAGCCCTAAAATCATATTTAAATTGAAGTTTTAAGTTTAATTCAAAGTGGATTGAGTTAAAGGAAACTTAAAGCCGAATCAAATTTAACTGCTAAAAATATGACGTTGCTCAACACTGTTTCGGTTGGGGCAGCTTAATGCTAATGTAGCAGCTGCCCGTTGGCCAGATAGGTAGACAGGCTGGCAGCGAAAGAGGAAGAGAGAGAAAGAGAGAAAGGGAGAGGGAGAGAGATATATAGAGAGAGCTTTGCTCAGATTGTTGGCCAATTTGTCGACACTTCTAATGCTGGACATGCGCCGCAGGATTATATAATGAAGCCCAGTTGCAGTAGCAGTGGCAGAGGCTGTGGCTGTGGCTGTTGCTGTGGCTGTGGCAAGGAGTGCACTCAAAACTCAAGCAGCTTTTGCTGCTGCTGCTGCTGCTGCTGTTGCTTCTGTTGCATATGTCACACAGCAGCCAAGCAACCCCCTTTGCCTTCTCAACTATACCTCTCGGCTTTGGTAATTGTTGGCAATTCTTGTAATTTACCTTGCAGTTGTTGTTGCTGCAGTTGTTTTAGTTGAGTCTCGCTTTTGAAAAATCTCACATCTTGCCGACATGGAGGCTGCGCATATATAATGCGATTCATTTATATACAGATTGCTATATATATATATATATATATATATATATATATATATATATATATATATATATATATATATATATACATTGATATTTGGTTACCCTTTATATACACTTACCTCTCCCCCTCACTTATTATTATTATTTACTTATTGAAATGCCGCTGCGCAGGGTAATTACGAGTGCTCCTTTTTTCGCTTGCTCTGTTTGATGTAGCCGCATTCCGAGTGTTGACAAACAACAACAACCACAACAGAATGCAAAAAAAAAATAAATAAAGAAACAAAAATATTATGCGAAATCTGGCAACTGTTGCTGCATACCTATAGTCAGCCGCGCACAACTGCACCAGCGAACCACCGCACACCCACAACTGTCAAAGAGCGCACAGCCTTTTGGACAAGCCCTAAAAACCAACATCATATATGTTACATATTAATATATATTTTTATATGTATATATATTCCTGGTGTATTCTGCAAGCCAAATACGATTTCCATAATCAGACAAACAAATAATTTTGGAATTCACAAATTCTTGAAAACTTCCTTACCACATATTAAAAATTGCAAAGTTAATTGATGAGCTTGAATATCAGAATCTTTGCATAGATTTTACATTTATCAGTATTATTTGATATATCAGTATTATTTGTTATATACTATAAACAAAATTTAAAAAAATATATAAATTATTTAAGAATAACTTTTACACATAGTCAAAAATAGTATTTGGAGTTTTCCAAAATTAAAAACAAATTAAATAAAAATAAATTATTATCATTAAATAAAATAAAATATACACATTTTTTTAACTCTACATAAGATAAATTCTCAAATATTAATATGAAGAATAAACAGAAGAATTGATAATAATAGTGAAATCGATTGAAAAAATCGATTGATTTTCGATAAAGTTTGAAAACTTTTGGCATTTTTGATAAGAAATGTGTATGTTGATAAGGAATATGTTCTTGATTTGAGTGAAAGCTCATAGTTGATCACTGGGCTTCATCTGAGCTGTCGACGTGGCTTGTGGCCTGTGGCATGTGGCCTGTGGCATGTGGCATGTGGCATGCGTTAGCCGCCTGCCGGCATTGTCAACGCTGGCGCGACGACTGATAAGCGCAACACGGATGCCAAAGCTCGCCTGCACACATAACCCCATCTGAGGCGACTGGCGACTCGCTCTCAGTGGCTCTCTCGTGCCGCACACACGCTCTCTCTCAGTTGTGCCGTCTCTCTTTGGCCAAGCAGGGGTAGCTTTGGCAACGACAGCGGCCTCAGCAGCAGTCGCCGTCGCCGTCGCCGTCGCCGTCACCGTCGCAGCAGCAGCATCTCGCTCTCTTGCTCTGACGCTTTCTCACTCTCGCCCGCTCTCAGCGGCTACCTGTGCGCGAGAGCGCGACTAACGGCAGGTTGAGTGCATGAGCTTGCCGTTAGACATCGCCGGAGGAAGGGGAGGCGGCAGGCCAGCTGGGTTGGGACAGTTACTCGAACTGCGAGAGCGACGATGGCCAATCGATGGGGAGAACGCGCGTGTGCGACGCTCATATGAGTGCGACGCATATGTGAGTGCGTGCAGTATGAGTGTGTGAGTGAGTGCGTGTGTGTGTGTGTGTGCGAGTGTGTGTGTGTGCGTGTGTACATATACGCCGAAGCGCCGATACATATGCTATAGCCATGTAGGGTATAGCTGTGGACACAGCCGAGGCATGCGTGTGAACGTGAGGGGGGAAGGGGGAGCGGGCCTTAGAGTAAAGGGGTTGAGGCTGGGGGGTTGGGAGCTTAGGGCCGAGTGGGTGGCAAACAATGGGTTAAGCTTGAGGTTATCAGCGCAGCATTCGTGCAAGTGTCACACTTATATGTATGTACACACACACAGACACACACACACACACACACACACACACACACACAGTCGAAGGCTTTGGGCTTGGGGCTGGTGATGGGGCTGCGTCTCAGTGGACACTCACAATACACTCATGTGCACACATGTGTGGCGCTAATGATCTGTATCTGCCTCGCTCGCACCCTCACTGTCTCTCTCTCTCTCTCTCTCTCTCTAGCACACACACGCTCTGTCTCTCTCTCTCGCTCTCTCTTTCTGGTTCGCTCGCTCTGCCTCACACTCCCAAAGCGCGCAGCACAATTAACAATAACGCAAACCTTTGCAATAAAAACAATTCGCATTCACTTTTGGGCACACTCACACACACTCACACACACACTCACTCACACACATGCCTTGAGTACGTGCTGTGCTTCTCATATCAAAGCGCTGACATTAATGGGTGCAATGCTTGAGCAGCGCAGTCGGCGGCGACGTCAGCGTTGACAGCAGCTAGTGTGTGTGTGTGTGTGTGTGTGTGTGTGGCTCGAACTGCTCGCGTCCAGTCGTGGTCCGCCTTGCAACATGCTGCACGAGCCAAGCCGCCAGCCACCCGAACTAGCGCCCACCCACCGAAGCGCTGCCACTGCCGCTGCCTCTGTCGACGGCGCTGTCCACGCCGCTGCTGCAGTGATTAATGTGCATTAGCCGGTGTTGACCGCGGTGGGAGAGCGCATTAAACTCAAGTGGAAACAGCAGCTCCACTCCAATGCAGCCGACTCCAATTGCAGTTAGTACGCACCTAGACACTCACACTCACACACACGCACAAGTGAATATATGTGAATATACATATGTACGTACATATGTGACTATTGGAATGCCTTTCCCACTCTCAGTTACAAGTATGTGTGCTCTGATTGGTAGAAATTTTTTTTTTTTCTTTAATTCACATATGCGAAAACATTCATGAATACACTCATGAATACACTCATGAATACACTCATGAATATATTGAAGAATACACTAAAACAAAAATATTTATAATTTTAATTACCAAAAAAGATGTAATGTAATTTATAAGTGAATGCACCTATGACATCATGAATACACTCATGAATAAAAATGAATAGCTAAATAAAAATTCAACTATGAATGTAGTCGTGAATAATTGAGTGTATAAGGCTATAATGAATATTTTTCAAAACGAATAAGATAACCCATGAATCACGAGTCTATTCATACAGACTTAATTGATTGTTACTGAGTCAACTGTTTTGCAGTTAAAGTACTCTTGCAATTCTACATTTTGGTTAATGAATAAACTAATGAATGTATTCATTACTAACTGTACTATGGTATTTATTTAATTTAGTGCTGATATCAAATACATTCTTTGTACTCGTAGAGCCATTACAGTGTTACAAACAAAAACAGATACACTCATGAATACTCTTATGAATATATTCATGAATAAATAGTAATACCTATCTATCTATCATAGATATTTTTATATGCCTATTAATGTTATGAAACATGAATATAAATTATGAATACACTCACTTGACATAAAAGTTGAAATGAGTGTATTCAATATGATTCGTAGGATTTATATTCTTAGATTAAATTAGACTCTCGTATATCTCTAAGGCCACATTCATATACGCATAGTCTTAAGCACTCGTGAATATATTCATGAATAAAAAGATATTTTTATCTATCTGTACTGAATCACCCAAAACTAAATAATATCAAACACTCATGACTACATTCACCTGTAAAAAGGGATCAATTGAATGTACTCAATCCAAATGAATATTAATCATTTTGCATTCGTGATTCAATATTTAATTGGGTTATCTCTTTGAGTTAATTGAATGAATGCAATGCTATATGTAGTCTATTGAGTTATGAAGTATTCGCATTGGCCCCACAACCAGATGAACTTCAACCCATTCGACTCGTCTGTGTTCGGGCTGTTCGGCTGCTTCAGCTACGCCGACTGCGGCTGAGGCCGGCGTTAGCTTCAGCTGCTGTTCGAACGCCGACTGACAAGGCGTTTTAGGCCCGCGCAGCGACCAAGCGAGGGCAGGCTATGGCCGGCCGTCAGTTGGCGCTGGCAGCGACGTCGGCGTTGCGAGTGGTTTGGTTGGTTGCCTGCTCGGCAGCCAAAGCTGAAGTAGTGGCAGTGGCAGTGGCAGCGGCGACAGCGCCAGTGGCCTCTTGTTGAATGGAAGATGGGCATAAACTAAGTTTAGTTTATTAGATGCACACGAGCAGCCGCGTTGTGAGGACGTGCGCCACAAGTTCCTGCTAAGTTCAGCCCGGTCCACGGGAAGCGCGCGCGCAAAAATACGACAAAAGCAAACAGAAACAGATGAAAAAGCAAACGAAGGCAGAAAATGTGTTTCTAGCTAGTGCTTGGTTCGAATTCCAGTTGGATTTTAAATTGGGTAATTGGCATTAAGTCAGGCGATTATGCATAGTCCAGTTCATTATGTTGTTGTTATTTTTGATGTTGTTGTTGTTGTCGCTGATGCTTTGATTTTGCGCGGCAAACGTCGCGCAGTCGTCGCTTTAAGCTGCGCGCGCATTTGGTCAAACGCCGGCTGCGTATAACGGACAATGGACAGCGCGTCGGCAGCAACAGCAGCAGCAGCAGCGGCAGCAGCACTCTGCCCACTCGTGCCCACACGCCATCCTTAGAGCTTGCCCATCTCTCTGCACGCACGCTTCACACATGTGTGAACCGTTATCAGCGGCAATTCGAGCAGTTGCCGCGCTGCCAGCGTCGACGTCGTGTGCAGTCTGGCATGAAACAGTCGCCACATCGAACTTGGCTATTTTCATTTGTTTCAACTGACGCGAGCTTGACTCTCTCTCTCTCTCCCTCTCTCTCTGCCTCTCTTTCTGTTCGAATATAGCGCTCTTGCTCGCGCACACGCTGGCTCGCTCTCGTAGACGTATGCGTATGTGTGTGTCCACCCCCACATACGCACACACATGCGGCCAACGGACCAACGAGTGGCAGCAAACCAAATAAACAAATCTAGCGGCAGCGACGTCAGCAGCAGCAGCAGCAGTAGCCAACGAACCCACCAACCCACCACCACCAACAAAAACAACAACACAAGCATAATAACAATAACAACAACCCACCACCACCACCACCACCGACGACGACACCATAGCAAAAGGGCTGTAGCTTTGACGTTGGCGTCGGCGTCGGCGTCAGTGTTGGCGTCGCTTAGCCAAAATCAAATTTTCAGATTGGCATTAAAGTGCAAAACCCTAAAATAAAATTGAATTATCTGAACGTGTGCGTCCACAGTCGCTCGCAGGACATCGTCGCGTTCGGACATGCTCTCGTCGCTGCTCTGTCTCTGTCACTGGCTTTGGCTTTTCTAGGCGCTCGCATAAGCTTGGCCGCTGCCGCAGTCGAAGTCACAGTCACAGTCACAGTCGCTGCCACAGTCACAGCTCTGCCTCTCTACACACACACTCATACGTATGCTCGTTCGCTCACTCGCTCGCTCGCTCGCTCACTCACTCACTCACTCATACACACACTCTTGAACTCACACGAGCGAACGTGCGCTCTCTCACGCACTGTGTTCGTCCACTCGTCAAGCTTTCGTTCGTTTCGTTTAGCCGACACGACGACGACCACGACTAACGACTACGAAGCAGAAGTTCTCTCGCACTGCCGCCCGTTGCCCATTCACTCACTGTGTGGTGTTGGTGTTGGTGTTGGAGTGTGTGTGTTGGTGTCGTCACGGCGCTTTGTTGGTTGGACAACGACAACGACAACAGAGCGACAGCCGTAGCCGTAGCCGCAGCCGCAGCCGCAGTCACAGCCGCAGCAGAGCCAGCGAAGACGCGCTCGCCGCTTGACGCCTCGTAGTAGTCGCGTACTTCCGCCGTTACCGTTAGCACCACACATTTCTGACGAGGCTGCCACCGCCGTCGCGGTGCACGCAGCAGCAGCAGCACCAGCAGCAAACGCCAAGCGCCAAGCGCCAAACGCTGAACGTCAAATGCAACAATAACAGTTAGCCAGAGGACAACGACAAATAATGACGCGTGCTTAAATACGTATTCGAACAACAGTTTTTTTCATTTGGTCGCACATCTCTCGACACTCACCGTCTCGATCCCCGCCCGTTAGCAACTAAGCCCGGTTAACACAACACCCATACAACTACACTCGCTAACACACACACGCCAATCGCTACGATTTTTTTTCAAGTGTTTTGTGCATTTGCGAAGAAGAGCAACAAAAACAAATGTTCGATTCCAATTGGATGGCGAAATCGTTGCCAATTGGATTGTGCCGCGCTAACAACAATGCGAACCAAGAAACAGCGGCAATGTGTTGATAAAGTTGTTTAGCACAACACGAAGCGCCGACAAAGCATGCGGCCAAAAGGAACGCGCAAAAACAATTTCGTCAGCTGCCAAACTGCCAGCAAAAACAACAACAGCAACAGCAACAACCACTACAACTAAAACAAATGCTAATAAGATTTACAACAACAACAACAACTAGAGTGCATACGGTTCCTATAGGAAAGTCTAAGCAGGAAGCAATAGCAGCAGCAACAGCAGCAGCAGCAGCGTAGCAGGCAGCAAAAAGTGTTTTTTTCGAGTGCGAAAATTTGTTTGTTTTTTTTTTTATGTTTTATCTAAAACGTAAAGTAAATAAATATCTATGAAAATATTATTATGCATAAATAATCAAATATAATTATGTCTCTGTCCAAAAACAAAACAAAATAAAGCTGGAAAAATGACAAAAACATCGGGAAAATTCCTTCAATTAAAGCTGTGGGACCGAGTGGCGCCCATGTGAGGCCGCAGATAAGAGATAAAAGCGAAATCAAAACGAAATTAAGTGCATTTTTTTTCTATCTCGAAACATAATTGAAAATTGAAAAGAAAACAAAAAACAAACTGCAAAGCAAAAGCAAAAGCAAAAACAACAACAAAGTGCAATAAAACTAAAATAGAAACATTTGACCAGTGTTGAGCAACAGCTCAAAGGCCAAGCAGAGGAGCAGACGGAGTCGAAGGAGTTGCCCGCCCAGCTGCCAGTGGGGCGAGCGCTCGAAAAGTTTTGAAACTCCCTTTGGAAATTGTAACAAAAATGAGAATTAAAATGCCTGCGGTTCGAATTGCACAAGGTAAGTGAATATTTTTGGGAAAAGGACGTTAAGTGGAATTCGAGTGAACCAGAATGAAAGCAGCTGAAAATGCTGTAACACCTGTGGGCGCAGCAAGAGGTCTTTCTGAGGTGCAAATTGTGAACTAAAAAAAAAAATATATATATATATATATATATATATATATATATATATATTTATATATATACTTATATGTATATATTAATTGGGATGTTCATATATTGTATAGAGCACATTGATCAGCTTTCAACACTGTCTGGGAGTGTTGTGTAAAGTCATGTTAAACAGGTGAATTTCAAATTGAGTTGAGCTGGGCTTTCTGGGCTTTAAATATCAAATTTATGAGCAGCTCTATTAACTGGGCATAATATAAAAGATATACGATATAAGATTAAAGCCCTAAAGAAATTACATATTGGTCAAAAGAAATCTTTAGTTTCTTATCAAGCTAAGACTTTTCTTTAGTTGTATGACTATATTTGTATAGTTATTTATAACAGCTCTAGAATTTTAGATATTTTGTAAATATAATATTTATATTTGGCCACTTTCTATACAAATTAAAATTTGAAAAAATTTAAATTATATATTATTATTATATTATATTATTTATGGACTTTTAAAGCTCATTTAGTAAAACAAAATTAGAAAAATAAATTGCAATTTTTGATATGCTCTATTGTAATATTTATAGATTCACACTTCTTTTTGGTTAGACTAAGTTAAAATGATAACTGTTAATGAAATTTGGGGATAAGCATAGGCTATAGTTCGTTTTCGATAATATCTAAAATATCTAAATAGGAAATCTGAGAGTTTTAATCAGAGAAGAAACTTTAGATATATTTATTTATTTGATGATGAAATTTTTGGGTAAACATATTACTATTTATTTATATATGTATAATATATATAATGTTCCAAGTGGAACCTGAGAAATACCTGTGCTTCTCTAGAAAGAAATAACGAGAGACAACTATAATGCTATAAATATTATAGTGAACCAAGCAAATGTAGTTTTATATTATACACAAAATTATGTAAAAAATATTTCTCATAAAAAAAATAAATAACTGTAAAATAGGTAAATCTTAAGATCAAAAGATTTTCTATCCGTGACTGTTCATCTCTTCAAGCAAACCAATTTTAATTCCACATGCAGATCAGTTCAGAAGTGTGACCTATGCATAGACAAAATGATATAGACCACATATGGATGTAGGCCATGGCCCATATATCATTTGTCACCGTTCCATATCCATATGTGTGCGATGGGCTTTATTTCCGAGTTATTCTTGAACTATTTTTGTTTTTTTTTTTTTTTTTTCTTGTTATCGCGACGATATCGCACTGAAATCAGAGCCCCCCTGTTTTGGGTGTGTATTGCCATGATTTTTCAGATTTTTTCGCGATTTTTATTTTTTTGCCTCTTTGCCTTGCGTTGGTGGTTGTAAAGTTAACGGCTCTTTTTGGCCAGGGCGCGACGTTGGCCGCAATTTAGTTCTTTATTGCCGCTTATTGTTATTGTTATTATTATTATTATTATTTACGTTATTTGGCGGCGGGTCAACAACAGCAACAACAACAATTAACATGACAAATAATTTCGCTTTGTACCTGTATCTGTGTATCTGTATCTGGTCACGGCTAGTTCAAAGCAAAATCAAAGCTGTATAACCATAAACTTCCAACACACACATTGCCGTATCAGGCTGGTCATAAAATGTGACTTGCTTTTAGTTTTGGCAGAGATTCTTTATATGTTATATATAGTATATAGTATATAGTATATAGTATATAGTATATAGTATATAGTATATAGTATATAGTATATAGTATATAGTATATAGTATATAGTATATAGTATATAGTATATAGTATATAGTATATAGTATATAGTATATAGTATATAGTATATAGTATATAGTATATAGTATATAGTATATAGTATATAGTATATAGTATATAGTATATAGTATATAGTATATAGTATATAGTATATAGTATATAGTATATAGTATATAGTATATAGTATATAGTATATAGTATATAGTATATAGTATATAGTATATAGTATATAGTATATAGTATATAGTATATAGTATATAGTATATAGTATATAGTATATAGTATATAGTATATAGTATATAGTATATAGTATATAGTATATAGTATATAGTATATAGTATATAGTATATAGTATATAGTATATAGTATATAGTATATAGTATATAGTATATAGTATATAGTATATAGTATATAGTATATAGTATATAGTATATAGTATATAGTATATAGTATATAGTATATAGTATATAGTATATAGTATATAGTATATAGTATATAGTATATAGTATATAGTATATAGTATATAGTATATAGTATATAGTATATAGTATATAGTATATAGTATATAGTATATAGTATATAGTATATAGTATATAGTATATAGTATATAGTATATAGTATATAGTATATAGTATATAGTATATAGTATATGGTATATAGTGCCAGTCCCAATCCCAGTCATAGTCCCAGACCCATTCTTGTTATCTGCCTGTTATCTAGATAACACATTGCTGTCCAGCCCTGAACTGCCCAATGACGCACGTTTGCCACGTTTCGCGCTGCTGCCCATTTATCAGAGCCATGCAGAGGGCGAGAGAGCTATCTGTGAGACGTACGCCCTCCCCACCTCCAACCCGACTCCTAGCACCCAGCCACCCACTGGCGAGCTCACCTGCCAGCCTGCCCGAAATGTCGTCAAACAGTTTTAATTGCTCGCAAAGTTGTTTGCCTTGTTATTGTTGTCGTTGCTCCTCTCATTCAGCTCGTTGCGATATTTTTCGGTTTATTTGTGTTACAAATCAAAGGAAACATTCGCTGGCCGTGGGGGAGGAGGAGTGGGTGGCTTGGGTGGCCCGGGTGGTTTGTTGCCACGTTGAATGCGATAAGAAGCAAATTGTGGCCGCAACGACTAATTACCAACGATCGCTTGCGCCGTGGACCCGCGTTCAGTTTCTTCTTTCTGCTTGTTTTTTTTTTTGGGTCTCAATTTGTTATCGATATCGATGTTACGCCCAAAATTGCTGTTGTCAGTGGCTATACACCTTCGGCTGGTTTCCCCTGCCCCCTCTCACCTGCCCCTGCCCCTGCCCTTGCCCACTCATAATTAACTGTTACAATTTCATCAATTTTTGGGAATCTTTTCGATCTTCGCCTTTACAAGATTTCGTCACGAGTCGCGTCGTCGCTCTTATCAGACCCTAATGAGTATTTCTGCTGCTGCTGCTGCTGCTGCTGCTGCTGCCTCTTCCTCTTCTGGGGAAAACAAGTCGTATTGCCAAATGCAATCAAACAATGTTAAACGAGAGCTGAGCGCTGTTAGCAGTACACAAATGGAGTGGGCTCTGTGGGGGCAACTGACGAAAGTTTGAATTTCGATAGTCATGTGTCAAGGGGAATACTTTAGTGAGTATCTAAAATAGCTAGGAAAATTTCAGAGTTTGAAGAAGAGAAGAGACTTTAGATATATTTTTTTATTATTTTCTATTAATATTGTATTATTTATATTTTTTTCATTTTCATTTAATTTTTTAACTTTATTTTTTTTTAATTTTATATTTGACTTTTATTCTCTTTTTATTTTATTATTATATTAATTAATTATATATATTATATTCATTTTTGTATTTATTATTATATTATTATGAAGAATTATTAATTGTTGGATTCAGTATCTCGACAGCTTGTTATAAAGAGCAGAAGTATATCGAACGCTAATTACTGGACAATAACAATAGTCATTCATGGTCTAAAGCAAAATTTTGCATTCATTCAGTTTTATTCGCGCAGGTTTTTGTCTTAGACTCTATAGCGCCTATAGCTCTGAAACTTATCTAATTCGGGGGCAGGTGTACCAGTATATATATCCAAACTCTAAACTATTTATTACTAATTAAGCCAATTGAATGTTATTTGATAGAAAAGGAGTCAGCAGTAGCGAAAGGTATATTATATGTATCTGTTTACCCAAACCCCCAAGAGGCGTATACAACAGCAGCCTAGTATATAGTTGATGTCTATAAATTCGTGGGAATAAATTCTTAGTAATTATTTGTACTATTCATGCTCTATATAAGTATTATGTTTATAAATATTACTATCAGCAAAGATATACTTTATGTGGTCCTTAGCCAACTTATTAAAATTTATTTTGTTAATCTTAAATGAAACCGAGCAGGACTAAGTCGTTTGACTCTGACGATGTTGCGGATGTTGCAGAATGTTTGACAGCTGGAAATTGTTTACCCAATTTTAAAGGGCCAACATGCTAGATCTATTCTACTTTCTACTGCTTCTTGTTTACTGAAAATTCTTCAAGTTGTGAAGCGTGTTAAGGACACAGCTCGTACTTTATATATGACACTGTATGATATATATATATAAGATATGATATGATATATAGAAGATATATTAGCTACATGTCACTATGAATATGAATCAAATTGTTGTTAGTCCTGCGCAATGCCCTCGCCGTGCTCGCTTTTTGGCAAACCCCTTTGAGGCCCACGTGTCCGTTTCGCTTGACTACGGTCAGCGGCTAATCGAGCGGCACACGCGGTCCGAGCAGCTGGCCTCGACTTAGTTGAATCGATAGTTAGGCTGGACGCACGAGTCCTTCGGCCCGTGCAGGCACCTGCTGTGACCGCCCGTTCCTGCTCCTTGTCACTATTTCTGCTGCTGGTTTTAATTTGATTATCGACCAAACAGTGTCCATTAAATGAGCGACCGACCGCGGCCGTCGCCGTCCGCTTGGCATTGTTATCCAGCTCCTGTTGCAGGCGCGCCATGGCAACGTCCCGGCCCGGCTCCCCTTCTCGCAATTGTTATAACAAATAACAGCAGAGCAGCAGAGCAGCAGGCCCCACCCCCCAACCCCCCTGCCCAGCCCGCGTTGCTCCTTTCCATGCCAACGATCCGACTCGCCTGTGTCGTCATGTGGATGTCAAACTTTTGTCCAGCTGCTTTTGCTTAAACGGCACTTGGCTACAGCTCGCTTGTTCTATTGGACCCTGCAGGACATCTGGGGAGGGCGATCCCCTCCCCCCCCCACACACAACAACAAATTGCAGGCGCTGCGGGTGCGACTGTGTGTGTGCTGATATGCTCGTCATGCAGTCAGAGACTCAACCAGCAGCTCCTGCCACTGGCAGCATAATCAGCCACAACAGCGCGCAGCGAGTCGCTTCCGCTGCAACAGTCGAAGCCCCCACCCATTGAGATGCCCCAAAGCCGCCAAGCTGCCGCCCTCTGTCCCGCTTCCTCGGCAATTGCGAGGCAGCCGCCGCACTAGGTGCATCCGTGTCCGTTTTTTATTCGACACTCGGGACCAGCGGGCGGTCGCAGCCAGTCGGCCGGCCAGCCCAGACGCCAACAACAACAACAACAGCAACAGCACTAGCTGCTGTCGACTCTTTTCGTATTTGGCTCGACTCGGATGCGACTTCACATTCACAGCGAGTCACATTCACAGTCACATTCACATTCACAGATTCCGGCCAGGCGCATGAATTGTTTTGCACTTTCTTTTGTTTTAAATACGTTTTTGCCTATTGTTTTCCACACACACACACACACTCTCTCTCTCTCTCTCTCTCTCTCTCTCTCTCTCTCTCTCTCTTTCTCTCAGCTCAGTTTTCAAGTTTTTGTCCAAAAATAAAAAGAAGCGAAACAAAAAGCGAACCAAACAAAGCGCAGTTTGAAATAAAAAATACATAGAAAAAAAACTATATATATATATATATGTATATATATTTATTTAAAAACAAAAACCCTCTTCTCTTAGTCTATCGAAAATAAATATTTGGAATATAGAATATGAACGAAACTAAATACATATGTATGTATATAGAATGCAAATGCGAGCTGTTGCAGCAGCTGCCATCACATCACCAGAAACTGTTATCGATCCATAAATCGATAAATCTTTAAGATATATGTATATATATATATTAATATATTAACTATATATTATAAAATGTATAGCATTAGATTGACGTATTTTAATCAGGTTAAGAAGCTTCTATTTTATATGGTTTTGCTTAAAGCATTGCTCATGGAACTGGCTCATCAAGTTTAATATTAAGACTATTATTGTTAATATTATTATCATTATTGTTTTTAGCTATAATTAATATTTTGATTCTTATTATTATTGATTTTATTCTCATCATTATTACAAATATTTTGTATTTTTAATACAAAGAACTAGTTTAAAACATTGTTAAATAGTTCCCTCAGCTTTCATATATCTATTTATAGCTAATAAAAAGAACTAGAACTTGCTTGCTTATTATTTATTTATTTATTACTTATAGGTCAATGAACTGCTTTATAAATGTGGTAAAAATAATATAGAGGAATCAATAATTTTATTATAGTATACCCCTTATAGCTAAATAGTTCAAATATATTTGCCTTCAATATGTTTGCCAAAATAAGACCATTAAAATAAGCTTATTTTTAGTATGCTAAACAGATTCATTTTTCATACTCCGCACTGGTTCACAAAGTGGTTCATATATCATAATTTTGATAAGCTAAAAGTATATTATTTTTGCTTAAATATATATCTTATAATTATGAACTGGTTCATTTCTGGTTCACAAACTTCATAAATTGTAACTTGTCTTACCTTTGCCTTACTTTTGAGTGACTAACAAGTCAAAGTGAATAAGTTTACGTTGACTTATGTAGTTTGCGAATTCAGCTTGCTCCAATTAATGGTTACAATACACGCTGGAACTAGTTCAAATTTGGTGTTGCTGCGAGTGCAGCAAACGCGTCGTATACGCAATGTCCAAGCAGCTGCGGGTTTGTTGTGGCTGACCAGCTGCTGCGGCTGTTGCTGCTTAAGCGAAAGCGAAAATGAGTGGGAAAACAAAAACTAAGGAAACAAGGCAAAGCAGAAGAGCAAAGAAGAAAAGCCAGCAAATGAAAAGGAAACTGCGAGGCGAGCAGAAGCAGACTTAATGAATCTTTTGCTGCGTTTGTTTTGACGCGCGTATTTTTTATGTCGTCGCCAACGCCAACGCCAACGCCAACGCCGCCGCCGCCGCCAGCGTCGCTCACTTCGCACTTTGGCAAACTTTTCACTTTCAATGGCGGCTGCAGCAGGCCAGCCACCCGAGCCACCCCGCTGGCTGCCTTAAAGCCGCTAGAGAACTTGGCACCTTTTGCTGGGGGCGTAGGTTGTGGGAGGGCGGCGGGTGGAGTCTCATGAAATTTGCGTAGCAAAACAAACCGCAAAATGTATTTCACACTTTATTTACTGAAGATGCCGCCAAAGAAATAATAAAAAACTGAAAGAAAGAAGGAAAGAGAGAAGAAGAAGAAGGGACGGAAGAGGAGGAGGAGTAGGCAAAGTCGGCCTTGCTCCGTTGCCTATCTGAGGTGCGGGCCCCGCGCACAGCGCACGCGCCTTGCACACCTTTCGGCTGTTGCTGCTGTTGCTGCTGGCCCGCATCCTGTGGCAGGCGCCGCGAGCACGTGCCACAAGTTGCAACTTGAGCCGAGCTGCGACAGCCGCTGCTTCCGGCCAGGAAATGCGCCCAAAAAAATGCCAAAAATTAAAGTTTTCAGTTTTTTTTTTCGTCTCGCGCGCTGCTTTGTCAATTGCGCATAAATTAGAGCCTAGCTAGGGTATAGACCTCGCCTCTCCGTTCCCCTGCCTGCCTGCCAGCCAGCCAGCCAGCCAGGCTGATTAGTTCCAGGGCCAGCCTCGGAGTCAGGGCCAAGAGTCATTCATTAAACGGGCCCGCAACGGGCTTGGCTCTGCCGCCCACGCAATGTCAAACTGTGGAGAGCCCCAGCACAAGCTACATGCCCCCATCCACGACGGCGGCTGCCCCCCGCCCAACTCATTGCCTCCTCAGGCAACATCTTCTGGGTTTGGTTTCTGCTTTTGGATTTGGCTTTTTGTCTACCTTTTTAATTGAGCTGCGCGCAATTATTATTTGCTGTCCGTCCGGGTGTCCGCTTGGCCGCCTGTTCGGCTGTCCGCCTGTCCGGCCGTCGATTCGTTCATTCATTCAGTCGTTCATTCATTATATATATAAAAATAGCGCAGATTGAAAACTGAAGCCCACGCGTTGCGCCGCACCCAGCTTCAAAGCTGAAACTGGAACTCGAATTGGAGCTGCGTCTCGGACGGTCAAGGTGTGCGTGTGTGTGTGTGTGTGTGTGTGTGTGTGTGTGCGTGTGCGCTGCAGCTGTCAAGCCAAGGGGTATGCCCCTCCATAAAATCACCATCTCTCTCTCTCTCTCCTCTCTCTCTCTCTCTCTCTCTCTTGCTCTCTCTTTGTCCCTCTCTCACTCTCTGTTCATGTGGGTGTCAACGCTGCAGATGAATTCAATAAAAGCTTCACAGCCAATAAGCAGTTGCTCCACACGCTAACAAAGGGTATATGCGTTTCCTTAGGCAATATTCGGCATTTGTGAGTCAAATGGAGTACATATCGGATATTTGTATATAGAGATACATATCTCAGTTACTGCCATCCACTGTTAGTCTAACTGATATAACTCTGTTATCGGATCTATATTATGTAGATGTATAGATATATAGATATATAGATATATAGATATATAGATATATAGATATATAGATATATAGATATATAGATATATAGATATATAGATATATAGATATATAGATATATAGATATATAGATATATAGATATATAGATATATAGATATATAGATATATAGATATATAGATATATAGATATATAGATATATATAGCTCTTTAGTCCTTGCACTCTGTTAGGGTATTCACTCGACGGTTGGCTGCAGTCAACTTCGTGGCTGGCGACGCGTGCTGCAATCTCGGAAGATTTGCTCGTAGGTGTGGGTGCGGCTACAGCCCAGCCCCGGCTCGATGGATGGCTAGATGGATGGCTCCACTTGGCTCGAGTTTGGCTTGGCTCGCTGCTCTTTTCTGGGTTGGTTGCTTAGCTGGCATAATTTAATTCAATGATTACTGATTTTAAATGAAACGAAGACGTCGCATGACGTTGCCAATGCCCCAACAATTACAACAACAACAACAACAACAACTGACAACAAGGCGACGCGTGCGTCCGCAGTTCAAATAAATAAATCAATCATGCCACTCTCTCGTGCTGCAGGCAAACAGCAACAACAACAACAACAATTGTGTTGGGGACCTACCTCGAAACTCCCAGTGTGTGTGTGTGTGTGTGTGTGTGTGTGTGTGTGTGTGTGTGGCACACCCCATTTCCGCTTGCCTGAGCGATTAATATCGAAAGATGACACCAGAGAACCCGCTCAACTCTTGTCACCTCTCTCCCCCTCAGCATCATCATCATTATCGTCAACATTATCATCATCATTATCATTATCATTACCATCATTAAACTGCCTGTGTCACCGCACACCTTAACTGGAGCGCCGCTGGTCCAGGTGCCGCTGTAACAGCATTCCACAATGATTCCACTGCAGTGCATATTAAGAATGAATGCATAATGAATACATTTGAATGCGAGTGAATATTCACACCCAGTTCTCCGAATTATATTCAATCGATGCATCGAACTATGGAAACATTCCCTTAGAATGTACTCGTTGGAGAATAGTTTTAATAGTCAAATGAATAAAGTTTGAATGGAAGTGAATGAAAGTGAATAAAGCGAAAGTCAGCAAAGAAAAGGAGCAAAGGGCTTCAAGTTTAAGTTTGCATTGAATAGTCTCTGAAAGTGAGTGTACTCAATGGGTGCGTGAATGCAAGTGAATATATTCAAAATAATATAAATGAGTGTGTTTAGATACATCTGTGCATATTCAATATCATACTCATCATATTCATATCAGTATCAATGAGTGTGTGTCTACTCAATTCATATTTTAATGCATATGAGTGTATATGCATGCGCCCAATGTTCTTGAATGCTTGTGAGTGTATTCATATACATTTATGAGTGTTTAAAAATAATGTTACAGTAGATATTTGCAGATATTATTAGACTTGACTTGCAGTCAATAACTGTTTGAACATATCAAGTGTATTCATATGTATTCGTGAGTGTTTAAAAATACTTTAACAATAGTTATTAGAAGATATCAGTTTTAATTGAGTGTTCCCATTCAAGTTGTTTTATACTTATCAACATGATTGATAAGATATCGATCTACATAGATAGATATATATATATATATATATATATATATATATATATATATATATATATATATATATATATATATTTATATATAAATATTTTTGTATTCCTTTAAGAGCTGACTTATGTGAATATACCATATTATTCACCTTTGCAACTTGACTTATGTTCATTTGCTATAAACTCGCCTTTGTTCAATATGTGGCTGGCTTCACTGTACCGTGTGTAGCTCTTATTAGTTTTACTCTTGGCTTTTCCTCTGGCAAATGCTCCAAGTGCAAACACACACATACGCTGATTGGGAGCCCCCTTTCAGATGTTCCTTCTCCTCTTCTGCCCTTCGCTCCACCCCCCACTTCCCCCTTCTTCCATTTTTTTATACGCTTTCTGCTCATTTGCGGGCTCCCCCTTTGCAAACGCATGCAGATTTGAATGGGCACGCGCGACTTATAAATCGCTTGCTCGCCATTCGCTATGCTTGCTTCACATGTGTCCCCCATACACACACACAGACACACACACACACAATCAGCCTCCCAAAGCGTGCGTGTGTGTGTGTGTGTTCAGTCTCCAAGACGCGCTCTGATCTTTGTCAACGACGAAGCTCGCTTTATTGCTGTTGTTGTTGTCGTCTTCTTATTGTTATTCGCATTGTTGTTGCTGTTGCTGTTGCTGTTGCCGTTGTTGACGCCTCCCCTTTTATATATTCATTCATTTTTTTCTTTCGCATTTTGTTTTGCTTCGCTTTATGTTTTCGTTTCCAGTTACAATTCAACTGATAACTTATTTACTTTGGGTTGGGGCTTTGGCTTTGGCCGTTCGCCGTTGCGTCGCCTCTGCGCTTCGTTTGCCGTTGGCTGCCTCGCAGCTCTGGCCTGGCCGTGGCCCAGCCCCAGCTAGCTGGCTGGCTGGTTGGCTGGTTCGTCTGCGCCAGTGAGCGAGAGAGAGAGAGGGCGAACACGAGAGCGAACCAAACCGAACGGGCTGAGCTGTGGCCAGCGTATTGAATGAATATCAGCAGTCGGCAGTCGGCACACTTAGCAGGTTTTTGGCTGGCCAAAGAGAGGCAGACAGAGAGAGAGAGAGAGAGAGAGAGAGAGAGAGAGAGAGAGAGAGCGGGGACAGCGGGTAAGTAAGCTTATCTGCAGCCGTGTTACGGTTTGTTATTGCCCGCCGCCAGCGCAGGGGCTTCACACCTGTCTGTCGACAACGTTGTCGATCGCGCGGCCTCCGCACGAACCATTCAATCTGCCCAGCCTCGATACAGTGTGTGTGTGTGTGTGTGGCTGCGTGTGTATGCTTAGTTGGCTTTTTGATTGGCCAGACCTTGATATCTCTGACTCTACATAGGCCGAGGCCGGGCCGGGCCGGGCCAAGCCCAAAGCTGCGTCCAAAACAGAAACAACAGCCAGCCAACGGCTGCTCTGCTCAGCGACGTCTCTGGGCTCGGCATCATAATCATCATCGGTATGGTCATTATGATCATTATGTTTTCGACTCAAAACTGGGCCTGGCATTTGCGACTGCGCAGCATGCCCACATTAGCATTTGACAACACACACACGCCTCTCTCTCTCTATATACATCGGTATATAGTGCTGCTCCGAGTCATATGCCACATCAAGTGTCCGCCATTTTGTGCCAGCGACTCGCTTGGAGAAAGACTCGAAAGATTTTCTTTTTGCTCGTTTTTTTTAGTTTTTTTGCTTGGGCAGTTGCAAGTTGCCGCTGAGCGGGCACAGCTTGAGCTGCGACATTTATTGGCCGCCGTCTAGAAATCGGGAAGGGGTTCAGGCCTTGGGATTCGGGTCCAGCTAGAATGAAGCCATAACAAAGTCACTGCCAAACACATTTAGGGGTAGTCCAGCAACCAAGAACGAACCACAAATCCACAGAGATTGCGTCGAAAAAACTTAAAGCTAAAAGCAATGAATTTCTATTTTACTGAATGAAAGTTAAAGTTAAAACTGAGGTTCGAATATCTCCACAGTGTTGATAAGAGACTTTCTTATGGAGACTATATGATTAGATAATAAGATTATCCCAGAATTCTGCATTCATTCATAGGAATACTATTGAATCAGCTATTTAATATGTAGAAATGAGTGAGAGATAGATACAAGAGATATGGGAGCCTGAGAGGTAAAATGGTTAGAGATAGAATGAACCTGTTATTAAACAGACAGAGAGAGAAAGAGAAAAAATAGAAATGAAGAGAAATAGAGACAGACAGAGAGAGAGAGAGAGAGAGAGAGAGAGAGAGAGAGAGAGAGAGAGGGAATACAAAAGAGATGCAAGTCCTGAGAGAAAGGGATAAAAAGAAAAAGTGGCATATATAGAGAGAGAATGAGAGTTAGAGATGAATATAGAGAGACAGTTGGACAGAGACATTTACAGATAATTTAGTGATAGAAAGACAGAAAAGATACACCCAGAGAAATATAGTGAAGCGGTAGAGATGCCCTGAAATATAAAGAGAAACGGTAAGTGAGCTCTCTCGGTAGAGCAAAATTGCAGAGGAGAAAGAGAGAAAGAAGAGGGGGAAAGAGAGATAAAAAGATTCCGATTGAGAGAGAGAGAGAGAGCGTGAGAGAGAGCAAGAATAAATATAAAAGTTATAGTTAAGAACTCTGATCAAGTTACTATGATATGGGAGATAAAGTAAAGAAAACTCTATAGAGAAAGAGACGAAGCTAAATGCAGGTCGCATAACAAATGAGAGAATGAACTAGTTCCATATTATTAAATCGATAAGTTGCGGAACTTATTATTCGTAGGTCTCGCCCGCCCTCTAACTCATAACTAATAGCTATAATATATAGTTAATAGATGTTATGGATCTCGCTTCTAGCTCTCAATGCCTTGGCTCACATTGGCCCAATTCCCATTCCAATTCCCATTCCAATTCCCATTCACATCAACATTTGCTGTTGCTGTTGCTGTTGCTTGTAGCCTTTTTGAATACACTCGCAATGTATTCACAGTTCGCCGGGCTTCGCATTGTGCCATGTGAATGCATGTTGAATGGCTTCGCCTTGCCCGGGCTTGGGACTTGAAGCTTGCCAAGTTCTGACCAAAAGTCTTGCCATAAGCTCACCAAAAAAAAGAAGAAGAAAAACCGGAAAAGAAACAGCAGAAGGGGCCGTTAAGGCCGAGGACTAGGTATCCTGTGGGCTTTGCTGGCCGTGCGCCAAAGGTTTAAAGTTAAGGCAGCGAGTGCAAAGGCCTTGGTGTGCTGGAAAATTACCGTTGGCTACTCGAGCCCACCTTGCCACCGCGTGTGGCAAGCGAGCAAATAAACGCAGTTGCAAGCGTACCCAGCCCCCCCATGCGTGTGTCAATCTAAGCGCGTGCGTGTGTGTGTGGCATATGTTAAAGGAATTTATGCATCAACTGGCAGAGACACTGCTACACGCAGTTGCAGGAGCATGAGACATGGGATCCTTTTGGAGCCAGAGCCCGAGCCCGAGCCCGAGCCCGGACCCGGGCCAAGTCACTTTGCATCATCATTTAGCGCAGGCGAGCGAGCAGCTAAAGCGTCGCCATTGTTGGGCACAAGTTGCGCATAATTGAAACATAAAACGCTTGGACACCAATTCACAAAAGCCAACGACAAGGCAGCAGCTGTGCCAGCCCAGGGCCGAGGGGCAACTGGGGCAGCCAAGGCGGCCGCGAGTCGCTGGGACTCGCTGTGTGCATTGTGCGAGGCCAAAAGAAAAGAGACAATTGTGTGTAAGAAATATGCAAGTTGTGAGTGTGTGCGAGTGCGTGTATGTGTGTGTGTGTGTATGTGAGTGTGTGTGTGTGTGTCTCTGTCTGATTTATGTTGCTGCTGTTGTTTCTGTTGCTGGAGTTTGGGTTGCTGTTGAACGATTTGTTGTAAATTGAAGAGTGCCAAACCGCACATTTGAATATGCCAGCTGTGCATGTGTGTGCGTGTGTGTGTGTGTGCGTGTGTGTGTGTATGTGTGCCTGGGTGTGTGCTTCGGTTATGACTTGCACTGTGACAAGCTCTTGGCTTTTGCTAATAAGCAACAATGCCCCAGCCGCAACTACAAATTGAGCGCGACACAATAAAAATTCAAATCCAATTATGAGGCTAATATGCAAACATATATCACTCACACATAAAGCTCAATTAATTCACAGTTACAATTTAAAGCTGATTTTCTTTTTTTTTGTTTTTAATGGTGTCGAAGGTGACTTTATTTATTCACTTATTGCATTTCCTATTGGAATCTGATTGTGATGCAAATGAAAACATCAAAATACAGGGAAGTCTTTAAGCTGATATTTAATGAACGCATAATCTTTGCTTCTTATTGGGCATTTGCTTATATGAAGTGGTTATTCAAAGGAACTAGTTCAGTTCAAAATGCTCAATAAAAATTGACGGTTTATTCGTTCTGTTCTTAAAATCTTAAAAATATTGAGCATACGTTTAGTTTATTCAGAAGAACATGTTCAGTTGAAAATTCACAATTGCTTTTTATGTTATAGTTTTTGTAATTCAAATTATAAAAATATTGAGCATGAGTTCACTTGAACTAGTTATTCAAAAGAACAAGTTTAGTTGAAAACTCACAATTAATATTATGAAACATTGTGTATAGGTTCATTTGAACTAGTTATTCAAAAGACTTAGTTTAATTGAAAATGTCCTGATATACAAACAATTTCAAACTGTTCGTTCTTTTTGCCATTTTAATCATAAGAATATTCACCATAAGTTCAATTGAACCACTTGTGCAAAAAGAACTGAATGCGCTGTTTCTTTTGAAGTTTAAATAATAAAAACGCATAAAGGAACTAGTTCTTGAAACGAACTGATCAACTAACTTACTTCTGTATGCTTAGCTCTTGAATGTTTCGTTCCATTGAGGAGCGACTCACTGGGCACTGATCAACTAAAAGAGCGTCACAATATTAATAATTTCTGAGTTACTAGATAAAGTAATAACTTAATATAGTGAATGGAATGATCTAGTTCATAGCTCAAATATTCTATTCTATTCTACCGATTTTAGTCACATTTTATTTGATAATACGATTACCTAATATTATATCCCCTTTATTCAAGGCAAGTTCTAATAGATTTGATTGGTATTCAGCTAAAGTTCAATAAAATAATTCCCGAACTAGCAAAATATTCTATTTGCTTCAGTTGCCGAATTCCTTTTATAGCCGAAAGGCTGTGGAAGTTTTTGTTATTTCCTGAAATTGTCGTCCTCGCTTGGGCCACACTTGAGCATCGTCGCACTGGGCACTCAGCACCCAGGCCCTGCTACTGCTCTGACAGCCAGTGCAATGCCCGAAAATTATTTGCGCCCATAAACTTTGCCCGCTTTTCAATTATTTCAACTTGTGCATTTTATTTGGTGCCTTTTTGCCTGCGGTTAAAGGCGGCAGCAGGCACCGAGCAGCAAGCAGCGAGCAGGCAGCCGGCTCTCCCACCCACACATGGCCACAGTGACCAACGTGGACTCCCATTGCGGATGCCGGCTGGAGCGTTCGGAGTATGCGTCAGCATTTTCGGGCTGCAGATGCAATGCGCTTCTCTTGACCTCCAGTTAAACCGCCGAAAAAAAGGAAGCAGACGCGAAAACAAAAACGAGCGAACAAACAGTCAGACAGATGTTTGCGACAGACAGACAGATAGACATGAACAGTGGGACAGAGTGAGAAAGAAAGGGAGATATATAGAGAGAGAGAGGGGGGATGTCGGCGGGGTTTACACATGTACGACCCTTGCAGTGGAGCATTGGAAGCTCGACTGCAGCATCTTTCGCTACTTTCATTTGTTCACAATTTGCGTCCTGCCCTGCGGTCGAGGCTGCTGCTGCTGCGGTTAAGTTCTCCAAATTGCAGTCAGAGACGACGACAACAGGAGACACATACACACACACTCACATATATATAACTATATATATATATATATATATATTGAGATATATATGTCTGTTTGGATTTTGTGAGTTCGTTTCCAAATTGAAACAGTTTTTACCCAAGGTCCATTTCTGTGCGAGCATAACTTGAAGCTAGGACCCTGGAACGATCTGTGGGATGTGTGGATTGTCTGCCATTGGCATTGGCTACAACCAGGAATCACTCAGCCGCAGCCGCATAAAGTTCACATTGCAGAGCAGTTTCCAGCACACAGACTGAGAGATAGAGATAGTGAGAGAGAAAGAGAAAGAGAGAGAGAAAGGGAGACCAAAGAAAGCAAATAGAATCGACAGGACTTCAAGTTTTTATTGTGAACTCGAGGCGAAAAATGCCAGCGACCGTTGCATGTGTGTCTCTGAGCATGTGTGTGTGTGTGTGTGTGTGTGTAGCTCGTACGTGTACTATCAACGTCATCGGACACATTTGACTACACCCGTGCCGCCCAGACTCTGATTAACCCCAACTCCATCTCCGTCTCCGTCTCCGCCTCCGACTTCGACACGGCGCCGGCAACATCGTCGTCGTCAGCGTTTAAGTGCCGCATCCGGTCAGAGCGAGATAGCACATGAGCTCTATACCACAACTCCAGGAAGCCCCCAACATACACACACACACACTCGCAGTCAGAGCCGACTTTGGGGCGCTATTGATTTTAGCTGTGATGCGTCGTTGAGTTGGGTGCAAAATGTGCCATTTGTGTCAGTGTGTGCGTGTGTGTGTATTATTTGGGGTTGGACTGAATGTGAATTTCGGATGCTGTCATGGACGTGGACCATTGGACAAATGGGCGTGTGCTGTGGTCAGTCGACGTATGCGTGATATTTTCACAGCTCGCCTTGTCCAACACAAGACTCCGCCCCTTCGAGTGGGGCTAGCCAAACAGTTAAGGATAAAATCCTACAGCATAAAGGGAAATTGTTCTGGAGGCGAGCTCTTAACAAATATTTAGATTAATTTGCAGCATTCGTCACTCGATGAGTAATTATATCTTAAGATAAGGAATTTTTCTGCTGTTGATTTTATCTCGTTTATATGATATGTAATTGTATTACCCTAAAGAACTGTTGAAGACCTCACAATTTTTAAAAACATATTTTCGACATGTTAAGCTAAGCTGACCCCCATTGATCTCGCCAATAATCGTTATTGGTAATTTATTTATTCCTTTCAAATATATATATATATATATATATAAATAAATATATATATATACAGTGCGTTTCGTTTTCTATGTACTAAGTACAATACTTATTTTCATGTATTTAGTTCTGAACTCTCTCTTTCCTTAATAAAATCTTCTCTTTAAGCATATTTCAGAGAAATCACACACACACCACAGTTGTGAGAATGCACCTATGCAATTCTCCTTACTTGTGTAGTGATTTCTCTTATCGTATTTTACTTTTTAAGATTTTTATTTTTTCTTATATTTTTATAACCTTTTTTTAACTTCTTCTATCTTGCTTAGTTTCAATGATATCACTAACCATATCTGGCTGTGATTTGGGGCATAGCTCGTCGGTCCGGCAAATAAAACACCCCCATCGGGTTGGTGATATCATTGCTATATATTGTTAGTATTAGGCTTTTTCTTTTTCTTGTTTCTGTTTATAATTTTAATTTTGTAATTTTATAATTTGACTCACGAATGTTGTCAATTTCTTTATATAAATAAATAAAAATAAAAATAAATAAAATATATATTTATATATATGTATATATATACATATATATATACAGGGAGACTGAGAGAGAGAATACCTTAGATTAAGCCTAAGCCAGTCCACAGTTGAGTCGCTTTCTCCAATCAATCATAATGGTAATTGTTGTCAGCCAAAACTGAGAGCCGGTCTCAGTGCAATGCCACAAAGTATTGCTCGACCACATTTGTAGCTATAAATAATAAAGATTCAACTGCAGGTCTAATATCCAGCAGCCAGCAGCCAGCAGGCAGCATCCAGCACTCGTCACCTGTGCTGCGACGAAGCCATTTAATTTCCAGTTGTTGTCCCATTGGCAGCTAGCAGAAGATTGGCTGTTCCTGCAGCTAATAGCCAAGCCATAAAATGATAGGAGACAAACGGACCAGAGAAACAAACTCGGATCATGTGGCTCAAAGTGTAACTGAAGCTCAGCCACGGGCCACGGGCCAAGGGCCACGGGACAAACGCTGAGTTATTGCTGCGACAGATACAATTACGAGCGATTGCCCCGAAAGCCCTGCGGTCAATGAATGAATGAATACCGAAATGAATGAATGAATGAGTGAGATAGTGAATTGCTGGCAAAGACTCGAGTCAAGTCGAGCCGAGTCAAGTCGAGAGACCAGCAGCTTTCTCACCTTTGTCGCAAATCGGAAGCGATGCCAATCGCGATTTGTTATCGTCTTTGCCCAGTTGCAGTTGCAGTTGCAGTTGCAGTTAGCAGCCTGAAAGATTGCAGACTCGAGAAACCATATCCGACTTGGGCAATAGGATCATCGAACTCTTTGCGGTGGGGATATTGCTGTTGCTGTTGTTTGGGTTTGGTGTTGATGCATTGTCTGCACATCGCTCTGGCTTATTGCGGTTAACCGAAAGCTGTCTATAAATTATTAAAATTGTCTCATTATTCATATAGAATACAATAGATTTCATTTACGTTTCATTTTATTGCAACAAGAACAGCAACAGTCTGAAGAAGAACCACAGAACCGGTCACAGATCACAGATCGTTCAATTGCCTTTGTTTGTTTGTTTCTTTGGCTATATCTCTCTCTGTTTCTCTTGGCCGCTTGTGTTGGGCAAGTTGGCTTTTCTGGCCAGGCTTAGGTCACCCGACATTGGCGGCCAGTCGGCGATGCGTGGGAGAATTTTAATGAAACTACAGACAAAAAAGTGAGACAGCCAAGCAGTCAGGCAGTTGAGCAACCAAGCAGTCGAGCAGCCGGAGAGTCAGCCACACACACCTAACTAAAGTCTCAATGGACCCAACCCAAAAGCCAGAACTTGTTGTGCTAAATATGACAGTCGAGTGGCCTTTAATGCATATTTATGGATTTGCAATAGACCAAACCTATAATTTAATAATAATTTGCACATTTTTCTCTTTCATTGCAGGTGAGTTGCTCAAATAAGTTTCCTATGGCTGCTGAAGGCACTTCCTGTTCGCATGTTGGGTAAAGTCGATGGTTTTGTTTATTATTTACTTGAATTTAAGTGTGAGATTAACGAAAATGAAAGATTTGATTAGTATAATGACTTTTTGGCCCATAAATATCAATAGGAAAAATGCCATTAAAGAGCTTTTGGTCAAGGAAATCTTTTGAAAAAGACTTAAGTTTTTGACCGAGCTCAGCGACATATATCCGCTTTATTTGTAAGTTCAATTCTTGGGTTGATTCGTGTTTGGCCACAAGTAATTCCTCATTACTACAAAAGGCAAACCACAAGTCAGGCTTAGTCGTCGCCGATGATCCAAGCGAATTTCTCAGCGATTTTCTGCTTCTGCTGCTCTACAAGCGTCGTGAACATTGCTCTGATTTCCCATACAGTGCTCGGGTTGTGTCTAGACGAGAACGCGAAGCTAGTGCGGCTGGAAGAGACCTGACTTGACTGGGCTTGGGGTCGGTCACATGGCCGCCAGTCGCTGGCATTTCAATCAGATGGCTGGCCGAGCTGTTGGCTGGGCCGGCTTCAACAAGTTAAGTACATGGTCCATAACATGGCCAACGCGTGTAATCGCAACTTGTTGGATGTTGGCCTTTTAATTATGCCAGCAGCATATTCAAAGGCCCTCTCGGTCAAATCCTTAGAGCCAAGAGAGCGAGCGAGCGAGCTAGCTCGTTAGCCGCCTGCCCAAATGCCTGTGGAGCATGGCCGGCATGTTTGATGGGTACGACTCGAATGCCCCCATCAGCCTATCTCTGTCTCTCTCACTCTCTCAGCCTCCCTTGCTCTCGCGATGACATCTCAATAGTTGCGGCTTCGGCCTAGCATGTCAAACCTCTGAGGGCGCATTGTCAATGTCCGAGCATGGCTTGTCAATTGCTTGGGAACGGGACTGCGATAGCGACGCAAAAATTTTCATTTCATGTACAATGTGGCACTGACTGACGGACTTGCAACAAGCATTTGATGCAACGTCGCTTAATTAGCATCACGTGGGCCAGAGTCGCTGAGACGAAACGTAACATTTGCCTAATTAGTAACCTTGACTGCCGCCTGACTGATGGATAGATGGATGGCTGGTTGGATGGTTGCTTGGTTGGCTGGTTGGTTGGTTGGTTGGTTAGTCGGTCGGCTGCTGGTCTGTTGAATGTTAAATGGCATTTAACGGGCTGCCAAAGTGAACGCTTTGTTAAGAGTCCGCTTAGCCGCTGTCTGAATAACTGCCTGGACCATTCTACTCCTGTGCGCATCTTTCTGGCTCTGGCTATGACTCTGGCTGTGCCTCATTGTTTAGTTTTGTCATCATCCTCATCCTCATCAGCATCGGCATCAGCATCAGCAGCTTACACGACGGAACACGAATGTGCGGTAATGTTGCGTGCATGTCTAAACAATTCAAATCCCAACGACGACGTACGCAAGTTTTCCTACGATGACATCGACAGCAACAACAACGACTAAGTGAAACAAATCGCAGCTGCATGGCATGGCATGGCACACCCCCTCAGTCCAAAGAGGTTCTGGATGGTGAGGTGTAGATATGGGCATATCGTGCTTGAAATTATTGGAAGGTGTCAATATGCGTGGCTGGCTAACGGCCCTCCGGCTGAGCTTCCTTCCGAGTGGCAGCTCAAGCAGCAACTGTTCGCACCATGGGCTTCAAATGTATTTCAATTTTATTTAGGGAAACTGGTAATAATAAAGTTGTTAAAGTGCCTTATGATTAGATTCTGTTAAGATTTTGATTAGTATCAACCTAATTTGAATCGGTAACATTATCGATATATCTAGTAAAACCATAATTAATATTGAAAATAATACGTTGTGTTTATAGTTAAGCCAACTTAAGTTCGATAACATTATCGATAATTCATTAACTATTTTCATTTTATGCCCTTATTATCTGTCGATAATTCAAATAGTTTACATTTTAATCGTTATCGATTTACTTACTCTCTGCGAGCAAATTTGTATGTATTAATATTTAACATTGTTGAAACTAATTTTATCGATTATGTTATCGATTAGCTTCCTATTTTTTACCTGCCAAATTTGCGTTTGCATTCCACTGCGCTTAAACACAGGAATCCGATTGATTTCCAGACACGGACCTGGCAATGGAGCCTGTGTTGTAATCTTGGACTGGGCTTTTGGCTTCAGCTGAAGCTGGGTTGGAGCTGGGGTATTGGTGATGTCATCTACGGGCTTGCGGCATGACCGACCTGCGGCAAGTGCGTGTAAATGCAAATGTTGTCAATGTGCAGCCAAAAATTGAATTGGGCTTTAGTTAAATGCCCGCCGTAGCCACCGACCGCAGCCCCGCTTGTCCATTCAGCTCAAATCCTTAATACAAATTGTAAAGCAACCGCGACCGAGAGCCCAGTCGACTTGTCAACGTGGTTGTTGCTGATGCTGATGCTGATGCTGCTGCTGATGCTGTTGTTGCGGTCGACTAAGCCAAAAAGCAAATCAAGTCGCTGTCGGTGCTGCTGTCCCTGTGACTGTCTGCGTGGTTAGCGCACTGGTGAGAAGCGAGAAGAGGGGCGGTGCGGGAGCCGCATTGAATGAATTCAATTGCCGACCGCAGACAGCAGGCCGAGGGCCAAAACTAACACGACGCTCGTTGTTGACGTTGTTGCACTTTCAGTGTTGTGTGTATGCTAGACTTTGTGTGTATAAGTGTGTGTGTGTGTGTGCTTGTCTTATGTGTTGCTGTTGTTGTTTTACGGTTATTAGATACCCTATAAGACACGAATAGAGCTTGCCAATGGCTATGACTATAACATACTATCTGTTTCTGGTATGAAGGATAAATAGTCTTTGATATAACTTGGAGTCAATCTCTGTATTTGTATCTTAGAAACTTTTACGGAGTCTTTCCTTATATATGTTCCCCTATATCTAACTCAAAGGTCTTTAGCAGTTCGTGTAGTTTAAAGGTAGATGCATATTGAATGTTATTTTCGAGCCTCGATCGTTGCTATTTGATTAATCATCTATGTATAGGGTATTTCATAGTCAATCATACTATGGTAATTGGAAATTGAAAGCTTTCTTGAATAACCTCGAATGATGAGTAAACAGCTTCGACTAGTGCTGGCAGTTAAATGATATTTTACAGGGTATCTCAAACTCATGCATTTCTATTTAAGTTATGGCTCAAGTGAATGGTGTTTAAACGTGGCCTAATAGCTGCTTGAGCAAAGGGTATCTCACAGTCCAACTGCATAGATTTTTTTGGGTTTTGTTGATTCTATAATGTAGGCTTGTGCTTGGAGGCCTTCAGCTGCCTTCAGACGGTGACGTCGACGCACTGAGGCAGCGGCAAAAGTATCTGTTAGATGCAGTTGCATCTGCACTTGTATCGCATGTATCGCAGTTTTAATCGTGCGCCCAGCCGTCACATTTTATTTTGGCCGCATTGATATGCAAGTGGCGACTAGCGACTGGCTGGTTGGTGTTGTGGTGCTGTGGTGTGGTGGGGCCGGCTGCAGGTGCCCGCAGATATGCAGATACCTTGCCTCTACTATCTGCAGCAACATGACTTTCAAACGTTATACAAACAGTTCATACATATGGATGGATGTCTGTCCGTCCGTCCGTCTGCCTGTATGGCACCTGGCAGCTTAGGTCGGTCCGTCTGTGGCCAACATCGACAGTCGGTCGATCACGCAGAGCAGCCCCGACTACGTCTACGACTACGACTCTGACTGCGACTGCAGCGCATCTTTCAAGTATCTGGCAGATACTTTAGCCTGACTTGACTCAGCGCTTGGCTCTCAACTTTCAACTTTAGTTTTTAGCGCTTCGTTTTCTGCTGGCTTTATTTGGGTTACTCAGCACTGCTCTACTCTGCGCGCTGTACAGTTAGAGCCGCCCCCTGAGGCGCCCTGTGGCCACCCTGTGCCACCTCACCTGTCTCTTTATTTACCTTAATTTTCGTATTCGTTTGTTTGCTCTTTTTTGAACGGGCTGCCGTTCAAATGATGAAATTGAATTAATGTGCCCAGCATTGAAGGCTTCAAGTTGCCTGCCCCATTTTGCGGCAGGAGCTGTGCAAACACTAAAAAACAACAAACACACTCGCACACACTCATACTCTGAGCAAATCATTGTTCGCATTGACAGCTTTTGGCCCATAGATCATGCTCATGTGATTCACGTTGCACTCACACACTCACGTTGAGTGTGGCACTGCGCTGATCTTCACGTGAGCCGCGAGCAACGAGCTCTGATAACACTGTCCAACTGCGTTGTACAACACTGGGTGGTAGAGCGTTATGAGTGCCGTTGACTTAAGTTGGCCTACGGCAGCTCGGAACGATAGCGCAAGAAGTTAACTGACTACGATGTTGGCTAACTTCTTTGCTGGCAGAATTTGCCTTCAGTTGGGTTTTAGCTTCTATTTGATAAATGGGGGTATTTTATTTGCCAGTCCGCTAAACTGTAGCCCAGTTCACAGCCAAGTATGGTCAGTGATATTATTGGAGTAAGGTAGATAGGATTTTAGGTATATAGGTAGTTTAGGAAACCTAAAAATAAAAAAATTATTTAGGAAATTTAACTTAACTGAATATTATTTTTACTAGGTGAATAATATTTACTAGGTGATCCAGGCATTACCTAATTATGATTATTTGACTATATTTTCTAATCTCTCTTTAAATTTTTTTTTATGAGAATCCTAGAACTATATAGAGAGAGCTCAGCTAACTCTTTCACTATTTCTCTCACTTTCTTCAGCAGAGCTCTCTCCCACTATTCCCCTCTTTCCTCAGCTGAGCTGTCAGCTCCTTCCCATCTATGCCTTCTAGGCATACTCTATTCAAAGTTTTTCTTTTTTGGCTCCCACTCGCTGCTGATCTGCATTGGCGACCTTCAGTGGCTGTTGCTTTTGAGCTAGCCGCGCCGAGTGTGTGACCGCGACCCATTTACTGGGTTCCCATGACACCTGCTCCTCTCAGGTGCCGTTAGACAGACACACAGACACTCAGACAGAGACACAAAATTTCGGGCTGTGGTTGTGCCTGACATTCATCAATCAGCTAAGGCTGAGCCGTGTGTTCACACAGTTTAACTGGCTCGACCGACTGTCAGTGTGAGTGCGAGTGCGAGTGCGAGTACTCATTCATTTTATTCATATCTGGCTCGCTCGGTGTGCACAATGGGCTCTAGCTACAGTTGTCAACAGTTGCCCTGTCCCAAGCCACTCGCTGCGCTCCTCCGCGCCCGCCACGTCGTCCGCCGACTGTGGGAATCTGTTACCCTTTCTCTCGCCAAGCAAATACAAAATAACTTTTGTGTTGATAGCAACTGGGAGTGGGGCAGCTGGGGGCAGGTGGTCGGCGGTGGCATGCCACAATGGGTGCGGGTAGGGGGGACTTGGACTTGCAACTTGCTGCATGCAACTTGGCAACACTTTCCCGTTGCGAGCTGTGCCGTGTCAGGTGCATTTGCAGCTAGCCATTGTCTTAGCGACGCGCCCCCGCACCGAACCAGATCAGAGCAGCTGCCCAAAAGGGTGAGCAGCCAGCATTTGGGTGAAGGCTAGGCGCCCAAGGGGCGCGCTGCAGGGCCAAGGGTTGCCAGAGGAGTTTGTTGAGGAGTCGTGTTGTTCGGATTATCCGTGAGATAATTTCTTTTGCTGCTGCTGCTTCTTTTTTTATTTGATTTTTTTTTCCAGTCTCTTCTTCTTCTTCTCCTTTTTTGTGTTTGTTGGTCTATTGTGGGTACAAAACTGTCTTGTTCGCATTTGCCGCCTGTCAACGCTTGGACTTGGCTACGGCTGCACTCCGCTCCCGCTCTGGCTCCCTCTCTGTGTAACTGTGAATGCTCGATTACCTGTGTGTGTGTGTGTGTGTGTCATGTGCAGGCCATTGCCATTATTCCTAATTTCGTTTTAAATCAGATCTCCCAGCGAGTGGCTGCTGCGGCTGCTGCTGCTGCTGCTGCACGGGCTCTGACATCGTCGACGTCAACGCCAACGCCGCCTACTAAGCTGCTTGACATTCCTATTGCCTACACCAGCTCATCCACCTTCCCCTCCCTTGGCTCGCCTTGCAGCCCACTCGAATCTTTATCGTTTCGAGCCAAGCGCCGCCAGCCTCAGACTGAGTTTTGGGGCAGCGGCTAAAGGCCAAAATTGTCCAAGCTGCAGCCAAAGCTGGCACAGATCAGGCCAGGGCAGGTTAGGGCCATTGTGTACTCTGTTTTCTTTTTGTTTTTTTTTCTTCTTCTTTTTGGTTACGGGACTTGCAATAACAACTACAGCAGCAGCAACAATTGCCTCCGTTTCGTAGCTGCTGCCGTTTTATTTTCTATTTGTTATGGCTTTTCTCTTAATTTGAGGTCGTGAGAATCATGGCTAATTAATTGACTCGCTGACTGACACAACAACAATACACACACACACACACACTCACACGCTCACACACATACACCTCTGCAGGACTTTAACGAATCGCAACTTGAACTAATTTTTGCTAGTTACTTGACGTCAACTGCAAAACTTTCAAACTAAGATTATATATATATATAAATATATATATATATATAACACATATTTATAAACACATATTTATATAGGTGCATACTTATATGGCATTATGCGATCATAGTATGGCTATAATAATTATTTATTTTACAGATATTCAAAGTAAATTTGACTTTAACAAAATGTAAGCTGACTCTAAGTTATAGCAGTGTCAGGGAGGGGTTATTGCATAGGGATGAATATATTATTTAATTTATTTATATATTATTTATTATTTATATTATTCATTTATCTAGCTATAGATATCATATATCATCAATTAAATAGATATAGATATAGATATAGATATCATATATCATCAATTTTTTTATTTTATTTTTTTGCTTGCAATAATTGTAAGCTTTGTTATATTACCAACTCTAAGCCAACGAAATAAAAAATTGATTTTACAATTCATTTTATAAGAGCGAAAATTTGATAATTTTTTAACAGTTGAGGTTAATGAATGAGACCCAAAAATCAATTTTTGGCCTTGGTGCCAAAATTTTATATTTGTATTTCACTAAATTCCTTCTAAAAATTGGTCGAAAAGTATATGACCATGTCAACTAGGGGTGAGACATTTGTTAATTTATTAAAAAAATTCATAAATATGTATATATATATATATATATATATATATATATATATATATATATATATATATATATATATATATATATATATATATATATATATATATATTTATATTATTATATATATATCTATATATATAATAATAATAATAATAAAAATGAGAATAATTAATAATACAAAAAAAAAAAACAATTAAATATCAATCAAATTTTTTAAAACTTAATATATTTTTCAGAAATTGCTTTTAAAAACCTAAAACTTTCTTTGAACTTAGAATTAAATTTGAACTGAATTTACAGATTTTAAAAATTGCGAAGAGAAAAAAATTGATTTATATTTTCTATATAAAAAAAATGTTTCAGTATTGAAATAAAGTCAAGCAAATGATCTTCAAATCCATCGAGGTTGAATTGAAGAGGCAGAGGTCAGTTATATGTTAGGGAGAGTAGAAGACCTTTATTTGAATGATGATAAATATTTGACTATATTAATATTTATATGACTGAATATGAATATGAATACTTTTATGAATGCAGGTAAATGCAAATAGCAGTGGAAGAGAAAAAGGAAGACGGAAGAATGGGCAACGGGCTCAAAATTCTCAGATTGTTTTTAGCTGAGTAGAGCAGAGAAATGGCGAAGAAAGCGACGAATTGTTGTTGCTGCTGATGTTGCTTTTGCTGCAGTTGTTGTTGCCCTTTCGTGTTGCCGCTTCCGCATCGATTTTCACATTGGCCACTGTTGCAGTTTCTGCTGCTGCTGCTGCTGCTGCTGCTGCTGCTTTGTTGTCTCTTCCTTAAGTTCATTACAATTTATTTTTATGTGTAATGCAATTATTGTTGTTGCCGTTGCTGTTGCCGCTACATTTTTGTTGTTTTTGTTTTTGCGTTTAATGTTTATTCGCGCTACTTGACGGGGGCGTTTGCAACGGAGAATGGGCCAGATGAAGCGGGGCGACTGGGGAGCGGCGGGACGAACGAGGTACCGGGTTATTCAGCGAGGTCTTTGTTACACTCTCGGACATGACAACGGAGGCACGACCACGACACGTTGCGAATTTGCCACGAACGTTGTTTCAGCAGCAGCAGCAGCAGCAGCTTGGCTGGCGGGCAGTGGGCGGTAGGTTGACCTGCCGTTGCACCAAATACAAGCATGTGCATAAACATACACAAACACCATCAGCAACAGCAGCAGCAGCAACAGCAACTGCAACAGCAGCAGCAACTCACACAGTCACACATCTGGCGCTGCAGATCGCGCGATTTCTTAATATGAGAATATTCCCACCATTGTCTTTGGGGCTGGCCTGTTGCTCCCTTAGCTCCCCTGCGCCGCCCTGGCGCTGGGGTGACTGACTCCGCGAGGCGACTGAATGACGACGACGACATCAATGTCCACTCCAGCCCATCCGAAAGCGCTGCTGCCGCCGCTGCTGCCGCCGCTGCTGCTGTTGCTCCCACTGCCCAGCGGCTTCGATTGCATGTGAGCTGGCCCTGGCTCCAGTCTGTGGCCCATTTAGCACTCGCACTACCCACGAGCTCCGTTTTGAATGTGTCTGCCAGTTGCAGTTGCTGCTGCGGCTGCTGCTGCTGCTGCTGCAGTTGCAATTGTTGGTGTTGCTGCCGCTGTTACTGTTGCTGGTGTGTGGTTTGGCGCTGCTTTAATTCCAGTTATGCGAACTTCACTTCTTTTGTTTTTGCACTCGTAAACAGTGCGAATTCCCGAGCACATTCACATGACGGCAACGTGCTACAGTAACTGGCAGCAGCAGCGCTCGCATTGGCCCTTTGGCTAGAGGCCCCTGGAGGTCATTACTGGTCACTGGCAGCTGGCACCTGGTGAACGGTTCCCGTTGCAACTACACCTACACCCACTCGCGTGCAACACGTGGCCAGCAGCAACAGCAACAACAGCAACACCAACTGCAACTGCAACTGCAACTGCAACGGACTTATCAGCTCTTTCTCACCATTTGCTCCAGCTAATTTATTTGCATTTGGCGCTCGTTTTTAACTCTTGCCGCCTCTAATTAATAATTTATACCCTTCTCACCTCTCGCTCTCTTTCTCTCTTTGCAGGTGAGTGTAACGGTTAATGGCACCGCCAATGCGTTTTGGGAGCAGGCATTACCGCTAAACTCCCATCACATGCAATTAAGCAGTCAACTAAGCAAAACGGGTAAAAATCTGAAATTATTGCTGATAGAAGCCTCAAATTGGGTAAACTCAATCAGTGATCAGTGACTGGTGATAAGGGAGTAGTACTTTACTTGTGATAACTGAGTTGTGATCAACGATTAACGACGTGTGATCAGGGAGTGGTAAATAATTTTTGATCACTGACTAGTGATCAGGAACTAGTTACATTTAGGGGTTAGTTATCAATCTTATGATTAGTGATTAATGATTAGTTATTTGTGTAGTAAGACTCGATTCTAGCTCTTTCAATATCTAAGAAAATGAGACCCAATCGGATCAATATTTTTGCCCTTTGAACTTCTTTAGTTAATCAAAGTCTGATCTTGGCATAAATTTTTTACCTACAAGAATCACTCTAAGCCAGTCAAGTTTCGATCTTAACATTTGCTAATATATGTCAGCCACAATCCCAATTCGATTTTGCCGATCACAATTTTATATAGACGGTTAATCCATCATAAGACTAAATCCGATTCCCATATCCAATATGTTCATTTTTGCAAGTGCAATTGGCTGCGATCAGTCGATTGTATAAATCTGGTCTAAAACTCTCACACACACACATGCACACGAAGCATAATGGACACCTGCAAAACGATCAAACAATTGATCAGCGAGAGATTAACAAAGATTTTCCCACAATTTTCCAGCAAAAATGCCCGAAATTTGTTGCTCTTTGCAGGAACAAGTCTAAAATTTCATTATCGCGCACTTGTGTGTGCGTGTGTGTGTGTACACAAGTGAGTGCCCCCCGCTCTGAACCTTAGCACTGCTTATCCCATTACAGCAAGCAGGATATATGAGGGATCCGACCTCGAGTCCTGCGTCTTCTGCCACTTCTTGGGCCGCGTCATGTTTCGGGCCGAGGCCGGACAAAAGCCTATCGATCCAGTCTGGAGTCTCTCTTTGGCAAGGACATTGTCCGCTACTTGAGTTGGCAGGACAGCCCGCAGCTACAGGTGCCGCGGCAACGCTCTCCTGTCTCTCTCTCTCTCTCTCTCTCTCTCTCTCTCACTCTCACTCTCTCTCTCTCTCTGTCTCTCTGGTGCCGATTAGCCATTCGACGCGAAAAACGATTCGCAAAAAAATGCAGCGCAGGAAAATTGTTATTGTCATGGGAAAATTGAGCAGGTGCAGCTGCAGGGCCAGGCTCCAGTTCAAGGTCCCGCTGCCTGCATATCCTGCATATACTGCACATATGAGACGCGCTGCAGCGCTGCACTACATCTCGCCCCGTTCGTAATTGAATTGATCGTGATTTGCCATTGTTGCCCCGAATGAGGATGCAGATGCAGTTGGCGATTGTCGCTGTTGTTGTAATTGCCTACCTGGGGCAGTTTGTAGCGGAATCGCCGTTTGCCAGGACAATGACAATGCGCATTTGCTGCTCCTGCTGCTGAATTTGGCATATTTGCAACGTGTCATCCGTGAGTTTCAATGCTTGAGAACATTTTTCGGGCTCTTTCTTTTTGCTCATATGCTGCCCCTGTCCCTGGCACTGTCCTTGCCCCTGGCACTGCTGCTGCGTTTGCTTCTTGCTCTTTCTTTCAATATAATGTGTAAATATATATGTATTTTTTATTGCCAGCGAATGTTTTTTGGTGCGTGAGAAAAAGGATTAAGAATTGTCATTTAGAGGTGTCTAACAAAGACATAACCGAAAGAGCTCACAGAGTGCGTGCGAGTGAGTGATGGAAGCAGCTGTGCTTAGCACAAATGAATATGTCTGGGCTAATGATAGATACTGAATAACAGCGAAGAATATATGAAACCGATTTTACTATATATTAATAGACTGTCGAAAGTTAGGCGAAGAATTGGGGCCAGTTGAAGTTCTTTTATGAGTGAACTTATGATTGAAACAACTAAAGACCCGAAGAGAAACTTTTGTGTTGCTTGTAAAATTAGTTTGTTTAATATTCTAATGGATTAAATAAATCAATATAAAATTATTGCATTAAATTCAGAAAATTACAACGTTCAAGTGGCCGCTACTAGAGCTGATGGCCAGACGGGTCCGTTTTATTACGCTTTCCATTAGACCTTCTGGCGAGAGGTCTTTGTATTCCTGGCGAATATTCTCCCTAATATTATCAGTTTTAAATCGGGTGATCGAGAGATTAAGCTACCCGGAAATACTTCCATCAAAGTACCCTTGTCCCACCCTGCATGTGGTGTCTGTAATAGTAAATTATATATATTCATAAGCTAGATCAACTGCTTAAGATACAGCGAATCAGTTCTAAATATCGAAATGACCAAGCGGCCAATCGATGCTGGAGCTGCCTCTGCGTGGTATTCGAATGTTAATCAGGCAAATCAATTGCCAAATGTCAATTGAGCTTGGCTTTTGGCTACGTGGTTAGCCCGGTCTGGACTGGCTTCCACGTTGGACACGATGCGAGGCGACGCTCCCCACTGCCCACTCGCTATGGTGCCAGACGTTCTGTATGCGGCTGCGGCTGCTGCTGCTGGGCAGCGATAAGCATCAAGTTCTCACGAACTCTTATTGTCCTCTGCGAGCTGCAGTTGCCGTTGCCGTTGCCGTTGCCGTTGCAGTTGCAGTTGGGAGTTGGGTGCTGGGCGCCGCTGCTGCTCGAACGGACGTGGGCAATACGACAATTAATGCGCCCAAAAAGCTGATGACAATTTCAAATTTATAGGCAAAACTTGAGTTAGCCAGTCGAGCGTGAAATATGAGCTGGCGACACGCCCAGGCAAAAACAAAAAGAAAAACCCAAATAAAAACGTGAAACTAAGTCAGCTCCAAAAAAAACAGAACAAATGCCTCGAAAGTTGCCCGTTGCTCGGAAGCGTGGCTGACGCATCAGCAAACAGGGCGACAGTCATTCGCGCAGTCACTCAAACCGTCAATCGAGCCACCTTGGACGCCAAATTTGGGTAGGCTGTGACCCAATTAACCAAGCGACTCAGCTGATAAGCGTTCGCTTACCAAACGTGCCAAGGCGCATGCGCAGCCCGTGGCTAAATGTTCCTCCCCCTGCCCCTCTCTATGTCTGTGCCACTACTGGTTGCCGCACAGATGCGGGACATGTGGAAATCCAAAACCTAATTAAATTGTAAAATGAAATTAGCTAAATTCATAGAACGAAATGTAACCCTTTTTGGCAGCCCGCATTGCAGCGGCGCATGACTCAATAATGCATTCGGTCTGTAGCTATTCGGAAAATGCATTCACAAATTTAAATTCGTTGCGCAGATGCATTTCGATAGCTCGACAATGGCTAAAAGCCAATTTTGATTAATGATCCGTTTTTCGTTACTCTCGATCTGATTCGATGCACATGTCATAAAGGGTTACGACGACAGTCAAATTTGCTCTGTTTGATAAATATATCGATAACTTATCGGTCCATTCAATCAGTTTACACCGTTACTCTCCATCTGATTCGATGCACATGCCACAAAGGGTTACGACTAGCTTGCTCTATTTGACAAATATATCGATAACTTAGCGGCAAATTAGATCAGCTAATATAAGTGCATATAGTCATTATTGTTTGCGATATGAATTTCGATTTCGATATCGATTTCTTAGTAATTAATCAGAACCTAAACCAATTTCCTCTCCACTTAACAACTGTTTTTTCTTTTCGGCCTGGCTAAGGCCTGACACGCCCATTATTGCAATGCGGCAACAGCTGCAGCTGCCGCTTGTTGTGCGACACTTGTTCGATCTGCATTCGATTGTCATCAGTTGTTGTGGTCGTTTACCCGAATGCAATTTATATTTACGATTGCGCACAGCATCAAAACAAAAGGTGTGCGTGTGTCCGTGTGTGTGTGTGGTGTAGGTGTTGTGACTAGTTGCACTCACCCTCAGCTGGGTGCGCACCCTCGTCGCTGCTTGCGTGCAGCTACTGTTGTGGGCGTTGCTATTGTTTGCCGGCATGTCCTTAATGTCAGCGCCGTTGTCCTGGCCACTGGTCAGCGACAAGTTGCGACCACAATGGGCCAGGCACTGCTTTCATCCTGTTGCGTTTATTGCGTGTAAATCATTGTTGTTAGCTGACCGAGGCTGGGACGCGTTCATTTGTCGGGCCATTAGGGCAGGTAAGGCACAGCAATGCGATAAGCACAGATTTACAACACGCGAATTTGAACAGACTTAGGACAAGCAGATTGTGTTCAAATTCCAATTGTGACTGTTTCATTTCATATATTCCAAAGTGGCGCAATTAATTGATTAATTAGGCTTAAAGCGAGACTAATCTGGTTTCAATCTGGCTGAAAATTGTTTTATTCCATTCGTTTCACAGTGACCGAATCTAACGTTAACTCACTGTTTCACTGAATTAATATTGTATTAGCATTACCTAATCAAAAGATGTTTCATTCATATACTTTCAGTCTCACATTTCATTCCATTTGTCCCTATTTGCAAAATTCATACGTAACAAATCTGAAATCTAGACAAATGTTGTTTCATTCTTCTGTTTGCATGGCCCGGTTGCGAAACTGTTCCATTCCACGTGTTCCAAACGTGACTCCCTTCAACGATTACTAATCGAAAATGCTGCCCACGTAGGCAAAGGAGGCAAGAAAAAGAGGTCTTAAGACGTTGCCCGACTGGGTTAACCAATTCTGCGGCGCATGGGGCACGTCCACACACGCCGCAGATGCAGATGACGATGAAGATGTGTCACTTGGAGTAATTGTTGTGACCCCCTTCCCTTGCCCCTTCCTCTGTCCCTTCCCACTGCTACTCCCCTACCCCTTGCCGCTTGTCCCTGCTCTACGCAGCTTATTATTTCTATTTTCATTTTCGTTCTTGAAGAAAGTTTTGTACCTCCGTCAGAGAGTAAACAGGCGAAGGGCAGGGGAGGGGAGCAAGCGTTGTCTGTTGTCTGTTGGACATGTGCAGCATGCGGCTTTGTTGCCAGTCTGCCTGGCCAGTTGCACAATCTGCGTGTCAATGCGTCGCGTCTTGATCCCATCAGCAACCGAGACGCTCCCAAGAGACCAACGCAAACAGACCCAAACTCCGACTGTGTGTGTCAGTGAGTGTGTGTGCGGGTGTGTGCGATCGTTTGGCATGTCCAATACGCTGGACGCTGCTCAACGTGCAGCTATTTTGGACACTTTGTCTCCGTCCAACTCCATCCGAGATATCTTTGTAGCTGTATCCGTATCTGTCTCTGTATCTGTATCTGTATCTGTATCGGTGCGTGTGTTGTATCTGATTGTTGGCCTTGTCTGCGTCTTTAGTTTGCTTTCTTTTTCTTTTCATTTCATTTTTTGTACATACTTCGGTCCCATACGTGCGCCTCAGTTGTCCGGTGTCGGCCGACCTGTGTCCACGTCCAATGACAACATTTCATCATCACGATGCTGATGATCATCCTGCTGCTTACGATCGGCACGATGATCTGCACATAAAGCAAGCGGAGCACCTACAACAATAATTGTCAAAAACACATTTGACGAGCGCTGAATGGGCCTCGAGCTCGAACTCGAGCTCGGACTTGAGATTTCTGAGACCCGTGTGTGTCGAGACTCAGCGACTCCCTCGCCTCTGTTTATTATGCATGAGACTCGGTTATGGCACATCCATTGCTCTCTCGTTCCCTCTCTTCCACTGTTGCTGGGAATTAGCAAAGCGACAAGCACTTCAAAAGGAAAAACCTAAGGAAAAAAGAAAAAGAATAAAAAATGTGTCTATGGGAAAAACTGATTGATACGCCTGATTATGACAGCAGCTAAACGAATTCACCAGACCTAAGTCCTGCACAGGTCAAGCAGGTTATATGGGTCTATACATATGCCCATGGAAAGCAGATTTGTGCTATTTCATGAAATACAGTTCGAATGATCTCACACATACTTCATGAAATAGCAAAAAACTGGCAAAATCTATTTAATATATTCTGTGAATGAGTTGTATAAACTATCCCATTCTACTCATACTATGATAGAGATTTTTTTACTAATTATTATCCTAAATTTAAAAAATAACGTATATCGTATAACCCATTTCTAAGAAACTTCATTTTGAAACATCTCTCAGAAAACTTAAATTTGTTTTGTATTTTTTGAGCTTATTTTTTACTGTAATCTTTCAAGTTATAGAAAGAACCGTTACATTTTCATTAAGTTTTTTGTATTCATTTTTTTCCTTCTCAAATTTCACGAAATCTTTTTTTTTTTTTAATTTATCCTATTCATAATACAGTTGCCAATCCATAGCTCTTCTTCCTGAGATCTGTTTGGTTTGTTCAAATGCGCAGTAGCTCTTTGGATTTCTATCTTCAACACGCAACGGTAAACCAAGACAGAAATTATGCAAGACAACAAAAAATAAAATAAAAAACTTTTTTAAAAATGTGTAAAGAGTTAGGAGCTGATAGGGCGGGCACATCCTTTCGCTAACCCGATTCGAGTTCCCATAAATTTTCCGTTAAAAACGAATGCATTTTTTGTGAAGATTTGCTCATTTAAACGAAAACTGCTGGAAATAGAGGACAGAAAAAAAGATATGAGGTTGTGCATAGGGAAAACGGGGCACAAAGAACCGGAGACGACAATTGCCCGTCTTGGGTGCTAGGCCCGGGACACAGCTCCTGTCAGGGTGTGTCGTCCTTTCATACGCTCGCTTTTTTTTATCGGGCTTTGCACCCAGGCAGCAGCAGCTTCTTTTTTTATATCATTGTTGAATTGAATTAAAAAAGCGACGGTAATCAATGCGCAAGGACAAGTCGCGCACAGCCGGCGAGGGTACTGGCTCTGGGTCGCCCTGCCTAAATCAAATGCAAAACCTTGTCTGCCTCACATGTGACAACGGCTGCCCTGTTACCTTCCTTCCCTTTTTGCGCTGCGTTAGCCTCGGTCCCATTCCCCTGCATATTTCATATCTTGGGAAAATCTTGGCCACCACCCAAGGAACCCAGCGACTGACAGTCACAAAAAAGAAGGACGAACAAAAAAAACAATAAGAAGCAGCTCACAGAGCAAAAAAACAACACAACAAGGACACACACACACACTCACGCGCGCAAGCAGGACACGCACGCGGGGCATAAAAAATTAATATAAAAAAATTTGCATAGAAAAAAAATGCCGTTACACACACACGCACACACACATACATCCGACAACGAGGGGTGAAGAGACCAGTCTGGGCCTACCTGGCCAGGACACACGGCACAAAGCAATTGGCAAGGCAGCAGCAGCAAGGAGCTGTCGATCCCCGAGAAGGCGCCCTCGGGGTTGAAAAAAAAACTGCTGAAGGAAAACACCTCAAGAAAAGGAAAAGCGAAATGCAAGAAATCAGGCGTCGATCAGCAAATTGCATAAAAAATTGCAAGGCGGCGCTGCCCCTACCTCGTGCCTCCTGCCCTTGCGCGTAGAAAGATTTTCCATTTTCCATTTCCATTTCGCATTGAATGGCATTTGATTAAGCGCACAAAGCAGGGACACGTTTTTTCTGCGTCTTTCTCTTTTTACTATTATGTACGCTGCCTGGCAGGACATTAGCAGCATCCTTTTACACGCTGCGCAGCTCACGCAAGACGTGACCGTGGCCTACCCCTAGCATTCAGCTCGGCGCCTGCGCAGCCGTCTCCTATGCCAAGGCGATTGCAAGAAATGCGCGCGCAAAAAAAAAACACAAAAAAACATTTCTTACCCCCCGAAAAGGATTAAGTTATAGTAAAAAAAACAACACACACACAGCAGCAACTGTTGGCTGAAAATTCTATGGAAACGTATTACGGCATCCGTTGCCCGCTAGATGTGCATCCCGCTCGCTCTTGAGCGAGCTGAGCATCGTCTATTATTAGATCCAGATCCAGTCGGGGCTAACGGAGCATCAAGAATTTCGGGGCTGGCCGCCACGCTTATTGCGCAGCTTCCACATGGACCAAGCGCAAATTCCCTATCTGTCTCCTTCTCTCTCTCTCTCTCTCTCTCTCTCTCTCTGTCTCTCTCTTTGTTGTTGGCTGCGCAGATGCCTCAGCACTGCGTCGAGGGCAACAAACTCAACTCAGTTGGATGCGCAATCCAAGGATTCCCAGCAACATCAAAGATGTTGCCAGCCAAGTGGAACAGCCTGAGAATGGGGCTACGCCAGAGCTATGATTGTGTCAAATGTGCGCATTACATGAGACAGACTAACAAATGCATGCTGTATAAGTTCTGGCGCCTTGAGTACCAACTATTAAAGTGGAATAGCTCAAGAATACGAATGGGTTAGCTGGCCTTGCATTACTAACCAATGTTTAGCTAATGCTGCGTACTGACTTTTACTTGGATTTATAGTGGTTTATGTGATATATACTCATAGATCGATTTAGGTTTATATAGGGTTTATAGATAGGTCGCAAATTCTTCTTCTGGCACTTATACATTGATTGGGAATATTCGAAATTTTCTTAAATATCCTCTATAATGATATATAATGAGTTATAGATGAATCACATTTATCTTACCTGATCAAAATCTGAAAATACTTTTCTTATACAATATAATACTATCTTAATATTATCTTAAGTATTTCTATATATAATATATTCACATATATTATAGTACTTTTATTATATGCCGAATAGAAATTATGGAAAAGTCTTTCATCCTAAATATCTGGCTAATTAGAATTTAATTAACCTTAACCCGAGTAGTTTATACCTGAAGAAATCCCATTTGATATATTTTTTACAAATTCTTGGATAGCTGAAGGTAAAAATGTGTCAGATTTTGCAACTGATGCGCTGCTCTCTCGTTGGCCTCCTCTCTCCCTCACTCTCTCTGTCTCTCCCATCTCAGTCTGTCAGCCTGTTGCCGGCAGATCTTCAGCTATCATTAGCCGCTCGCATCTTCCTCTTCCTGTTGTTGTTGCTGTGTAACAGCTCAATTGGCGATGGGCAGGCGGCGTTAGGGGAGTTGGGGGGAGAGAGCAGATAGCAGAAGGAGCACCAAACAAAGCGAGCGACGCTGGCTGCGACGCTGGTAGCGAACGTTGACAGCAGCAGCGCAGTTGCCGCTGGCTCTGGCGCTGGCCAAGGGAGCAGAGCCGCAGAGTCCAAAGATGTTTTCATCCCCCTTTTTCTTAGTCGACGTCCACTCGCTCGAGTGTGAGTGTGAGTAGTGCGAGCGAGAGGCAAGCAGCAACTACCCCGCGCGCGACTGTGTGTGTGAGCGCGTTCACACACGTTTTTTTTTTTTTTGTTTTTTTTCCTCTGTGTTTTCTCGTGTGTCCCGCACACGGACCGAGGGCAAACGCAGTCCGCACACTCACACACACGCACACAGTCACTGTGCAGTCGACGTCGACGCCGACTGCACAGCCTCAGAGACCGAGAGACCGGGGCAGGACCGTCGACGACCGTCACAGGAAGACTTTCGATTGTCAGTCCACGTGAAGCCTCTGTGGGGTCAACAACACACGCGCTCAGCCCGTACAGACCAGAGGACGCGCTCAAGATCCTGTTAGGCTAAACGAGAAAAACTACGTAAACTCGAAAGACAAAATACACGCATCGACTTAGCCGTTACACGTGCGAGAATTTTGAAAAAACGTTCCCAAGTCGAGCTACGTCTCGGTTTATTCTTTTTTTTTTTTGTTGGCTCCGCACACAGCGCAGGACACTTGGATTACCTACGATCGTGTGTGTGCAACGCGGTGCCTTAATAACAACTCTATCAGCTTATGAATGTACATATATCGCTATGCAGAGATATATTTTGTGATGTGCCAAAAACTGAACCACTGACAAAGCAAATCCAATTTTTTTTCTAAATGACAAAGTGAATTTTCTCTAAACAGAAAAATACAAATAAAAACAAACTGCCTACATCATGTACAACAAAATGCTGTCGATCAGTGAGGATCACGGATTCCGTTCGCTGAGCCGTAAGTGTACCAAAATAATTTCGGAGTAGAGCACACAGTGCTGGATGGGTGGTGGCGTGGGGGCGTGGAGGCGTGGAGGCGTGGCAGTGTGCTGTGTGCGTCGCTTATCAAAACGCAATGTTGCGCGTAATAAGTCGCGCTGAGATAGACGATCTTTCAAGATAGTTTGCAGCATTTCCAAGAATTCTTCACCTTTCCGGTTGTTCGGCTCTTCTTGTTGTCTCTTTAATCATTTGCCGTCCTCCACATGGGAGACAGCGCAGCGACAGTCAACTAAAAATCGTGTGTGTATGCCAAGCTGCCTTCTTTTTTCCACTTTTTTTTTGTACTTTTGATAAGCGCCTGTTACCGAGCAGCAACAACAACAACAACAGCAACAACGAGAACGCCCGCACCCACACAATCTGAGATACATTTATGTGTACCCAGGTCTTATATGGCATAGACCCAACCTATCTACTATATATACATATATATCTATTTATATATAGACATGCTTATATAGATCGCGCCTATTTACATATGGCATGTCCGCTGCTGCTGTTGTTGTTGTTGCCGTTGACTTTTCGGGTGAATATAAAGCAAACTGCGCGCCGCTCGTCTCACCACAGAACGCAAACACAAATACAAATACAAATATTTTAGCGACCTGGAAAAATGAAAAGTAAAACTTCCACATTACAACAATGTCGCAAGCAACAACAGCAACAGCAACAGCAACAGCCTCTTATCACCTACAATAGCTGCGCTTCATGCCACTAGGCAAACAGCGGGCCAAGTCTTTGGGAGTTGGCCGCCTCCACAAGCTCACTCCTGCAATGCGAGCCCTGCAAGTCCGTTGATGGCAATTGACACTTGCATAGCTGCTGTTATCGATCAAGTTATCGATCAGAATGATCAATGGGAAAAAGTAATGTCAGCCCAGATGGTTAGCCCTGTGCTTAGCACTTGTTTTCACTCTCGATTATATAGTATCATATTTATCGATAATTCGATAGTTGGCTTGATTAGTTAAGACCTTTATCCTGCTGCAATTCATTGTTTAAATAGATTATGGACATATTACACTTAGTCTCTTCTAGGAAATATTCAAGTTTGCTTGATCGATATATATATCGATAATTCCATGTCAGCTTATTTCAAACGTAACTGAAATTCATTTGGTTTGACTTGCGCGTCGCTGTGCTCATTTCCTTTCTACTTATCAGCACAGTTTGCCATGGCTATATAGTATATATGCCCCGATAAACGTTACACATGTAGGTGTGTGTGTGCATGTGTGTGTGTGTGTGTGTGTGTGTGTGTGTGTGTGTGTGCAGTCCAACAGTCCTCGTATGATGTGTGTGTCCAGCTTTTGGCTTGGCACACACATTGCTCAGTTTATTGTCGTTGCATATAGAGCATAACATACAAATACACACAGTGTGTGTGTGTGTGTGTGTATGTGAGAGTGTGTGTGTTTGAATATGTGACCACATTTAATGCTCGCTTCCAGGCCGCCTATATTTGCATATGGCTCATTCACTCAACCTCAACCTGGCGGACTGTTTGTTTGTCCAGATACACTCACACGCACACAGACACTCACAGAGAGCTATGGGGTTAGCAGCAGCGTGGGGATGTGAGGATGTGGCGGGCATGGGACATGAAGTCGGGCAGCACATGCGGGTGTTATCAGCATTCAGCGTTTGGCTTTGGGCTAACCGCCACTGCGCCACCCTCGCATATGCAAGCCAGTGAGTCGGAGCTCCCTCGCTGCCCTTGGACTATGCCAGGGGCACCTGGCCACCACCAGCAGCAGCAGCAGCGCTCCAGGTGGGGCGGCGAGAGGCGAGCACCGGGTAACAACAACGCAGGCAAATAAAACCAAATTTGTATGCTAAAACACTTTGCGACGAAGGCGATGGCAGCGGCGACGCGTCGCTGGCCGCCAGCTAACTGATAAGACACCCACACACACACACACACACACGGGGCATAGGCGATTGCATGTGTGTTTGCTGTAGTTTCAGCTGCTCCAAAAAATGAACGAAATGAAAGAAACACCTTTAGCCGCTGCCTGCCGCCAGCCGCCAGCCGCCAGCCGCCTGCCTGTTGGTTATCCACGTAATTTGTTTAAACAAATTAAGGCATTGCCCCCTGCCCCTGTCCCTGCCTCTGCTCGCTGCCCGATGCCCCCTGCTCCATGCCCCCCGCTCCTTCATGCCTTCATATTGCATGAGTTTTTCAGCTGCCTGACGTCGCTTTGTCACTGTCAAGCTGTGTCTGTGTGTGTGTGTGTGAATATAGTGGACACACACATACGCCCCCACAAAGGTGTGTGTGTGTGTGTGTGTGTGTGTTATCGCAATAGCAACGAAAAATTTCGAATTTGTTTAACCTTTTTTCACTCTGTCCCGCTTCGTTGTCAGTTTTTTTGTGTTTTGTTCGTTAACTTTTTAAATGAGCTCAAAACGCAGCCCCGTTGGCCAAAACCCAACAACAATAATAATAATAAGAACAAAAAACAATACAATAAGGCGACAACAAACAAAATGTGGCTCAGCATTTTTAAATATTTACACAGCATTTCTTTCCAACAACAGCAACAACAACAGCAGCTACAACAACAGCTTGTTTTTTTTTCGTACATAATTTATTTGTCCATAGACAACGACTCGACAATTGGAGCACTTGATGTCATAATAAGCTTCGCTTCTTATATATCTTCTAGCAATTCACAAATGAAAGAAAACTTCAAAACATTATTTTAAGTGAAGCAGAGTGAGCAGAGAGAGAGGGAGAGAGCAAGTCAGAGAAAGAATTTTAAGCTATATTTGTTAAATATTTATAAATAATCTGCATATTTATTTCTTTTGTACTTTGATTTAAGCTACATGATTTGGCAATATTTTTAGTTAAATACAGAATTTAATTGGTTAAAATATGAAGTCAGCTGCAACTGAGGCAGATTCAAAAGAAATTTAAGTCCAAGCAGTCAGAAGCAGTTCAAAATAATAATTAATAAATATGTATAAAAATATATATATATAAAATATATAATATATAATAAAGTATTTTTAAATATATATATTTTTTTCATTTAACATTTTTCCAAATGTTAGCTTAGGTTCAATTAGATATTTTAAAATATATATTTTTTTTATTTTTCTAATTTTTAGATAGGCTTAAAATAAGATATATAAACTGATTCAGATCCTTAGCAACTCAAATAAATATATACATATTTTATATGACTGAAGTCTAGGAATATTATAATAAATATGATATAGAAAATTGCTTTTTGATTTCCTTTCCCTTTCTTTTCTTTACGGCAACTCCCAGCTGACCTTGTCTGCCAGCTCTTTTATAGTTCACTTTAAAACTTCCTTTTTTACATCCTTATCAAATATTGTTGACTTGTGCCTGAGCTGGCTGCCAAAGTACATGGCCTTAAAGAGCTTTAATATTTCTTTGCACAGGTATATAGCGCTGAGTTTGATATATATACAGCATACAGATATACACATGTGTGTATATGTGCTCATGTTTGCTGCAGCATTTGCGCTGACCTTCCGCTGGGCGCACATCAAAGCAGCTGCAGTTGCTTCACATTTGGTTGGCTGTTTTTCCCTCTTCTTCTTCGTCTTCTTCTTCTTCTTCTTGCTTCCACGTAACAATTTTCCGCTATTTTTCAGTCGCCATTTTTCATTTGGACCGCGCCTGTGTGTGTGTGTGCGTGGGCACCTAAAAACAGTCGTCCGTGTGGCGCTCGCCTGGTTTTTATGGCCAGCCTGGTTTCCAACTAAACGGCGACGCGCAGCCAGCCTCGACTGGCCCATAACCTTTTTGGCCATAAAGCGCGTCCTTTGCTCCACATGTGTGTGTGCGAGTGAGTGTGAGTGTGAGTGTGTGTGTGTGTGTGTGTGTGTGTGTGTGTGTGCATGAGTGGGGGGCATAAATTAGCACAATCAACGTATTGTTTTCTGCCTGTGCCACGCCTACAGCAGCAGAAGGACAGGCATCATATGGGAAGTGGTTGGCTCTGTGGGGTTGGGCTTGGATTGGTGGGGCAGTTGCCGCAGCGTGCAGTCAATAACATGAAAATGTTATAAATAACAAAAATACGAAAACCGATGGAAAGGGCGAGAGCCAGTGATAGTGAGAGAGAAAGAGAGAGAGGGCGAGAGATGCCACAGATGTATCTGTATCTTTCACTGTGTGTCTGTAGCTGAGTCCTGCTTGAGTTCCATATTTGTGCCTGCCTGATAATTTGCGCAAAAGTTCTATTAATATGTTAATTCTTAATTGTGCTACTTGCCACACACACACACACACGCACACACTTAGGCGCATATTAATAGCCGCAGGATAGTTTCTTTTTTCCTTTGCCAGCAGCTCGTAAATAAATCTTAAGCTGCGCGGTTTACAAATCGACGCACTTCAATTTATTTATTGTCTCTGCGTGTGTATGTGTGTGTGTGTGTGTGCAGAGGGCTGGGAACGCAGCTGAATTAATTACACATATGCGATGACATCACAGACATTTTTGTGCGAAAAATTCAAGAGATTTTCGAAACAGTTTTTGGCTGTCAGCGCAGCTGGTCAAGTGAGGGGCAGCGCCAGGGCGGCTGGGGGCAGAACTGAGGAGTGAGTGTAGGGGGTGTTGAGCGCATTCGTTCTGGCTGCTTAAATTGCTGTTGTTGTTGGCTGCGCTTTTGTGTGTGTGTGTGTGTGTGTGTGTGTGTGTGTGTGTGTGTGTGTGTGTGTGGTGGGCGAACCCTTTTTAGGTCGTGTCCTTTTTGCCCTTTTGTGCAGATAATTCAATTTATGAGCTGACTTTATGAAATATTCGCCAAACACACGTGAGCTCACTCTCACTCTCACTCTCTCTCTCTCTCGCCCACACTGAGCAAGCGTCAGAGCTACCTTCTGTTGACACTTGTCAGGCGACTGTCAGCGTCTGTCTGACATTTGACAGTTGCTGGCACTTTGAACACCCTTTCGATACACCTTTTTGGCCAGCAGCTGCTGTCGCTGCCTGCTGCTGCTGCAACCCTCGCTCCGCGCCCCTCTCCCCATCCACTCATAATATTGCAGCAGACTTTTTGGAGCTGTCAATAAGTTTTGTATATTATTTGTATTTACCTAGTTTTTGCCAGACGAGCGCGTTAATCTCTCGCCACACAGACACAGACACAGACACACGCATCTAATCTAATCGCTTAGTCAAACAGTTACGCCCCCGACCCTGTTACCCCTGGCCAACACACACACACACACATGCAAAGGGAAACTCAAACAGTTACTCTCTCCCAGAGTCGAATGAGCGCGAGGCACGCCTACAACATGAAAGCAGGTAACAAGTCAGTTTTACCTGCCCGCTGGCTGTCCACTGGCCAATCGCACAGCAGCGGCAGCAGCAGCAGCCGCTAACAACTACCAACAACAACACATGTTTAATTCATGGAGTCAGACAGGCGGCTAATTGCGTCCTGCGTCGATTTCACGCCAATGATCGCCAATCAATAAATAAAATGCCCAGCGACAACGGCGGCAATAAATGGGCATAAAAAGCGAATGTCAATAGGCCAACGAGGGGAAGCGAAAACATATTCTTTTTTGTCGATATTTTTTTTTTATTGTTGTTATTATTGAAACAGAAACCAAAAGTGAACGGGCAGCGGGCAGCGGGCAGCCGGCAGCGGGCCAAGGTCCGCCCAAGCAATCAAAAAATTACCAAAAAAAAGAACTGAATATATATATATATAAACATGTAATAATAATATGAGCTAAATAAAGGCATGTGTGAGTGTGAGGACCTTGTTGTCACCCCGTCACAGGACAATCAATTGATAAAAAATAGCAAACGAGCGGGCGGCAGCAGCGGGCGGGGGTGGACACACGCAGCAAAAAAAAACGGACAAAGGACGTGGCCAAAAAAAATAGAAGACTAGAAAAGTTGGGTAACGCTTCAGGGCGCATTAGAGGATGTGTGTGGGTGTGTGGGAGTGGGTGTGGGTGTGCGTGTGTGTACGTGGGCAACCGCAAATTGTTCAAACTGCCCAAACGACAGCAACAACAACAACAACAACTACAACAAGCCAGACAAGTGGCAAACGACAACGCGTCAATAAATATTTTTCCTTTGGCTTTTTTTTGCTATGAATGTTGCGACAGCTAATTGACAAAGTCAAGGCATCTCGAGGAGAATGAGTGGCCGTAGCAGAAGCTAAGGCGGGAGCAGGCTAGACTCTAATCCTGGGAGAGAGCATTGACTGTGCGTAATAAAAGATGAGCAATTAGCCTAAGCGCTCAGCCAGATGTGAAGCGCAGGGGAAAGAAAAGAATTTAGACATAATTCAATAAGTAAATAAGTGAATAGAAATAAAAGATAAGATGAGTAACAATTGTAATAAAAATAAAACTTTAAAATATTAGTATTAGTATTAGATTTATTAGATAATATGCATAAAAATAAATAATAAATAATATATAAAATAAAAATAAAATAATACAAATAAATTAATAATTTAGTTCGGCCAATATCAATAAAGGAAAAAATAATATAATATAAACTCAAAAAGTATTTAAATAAATAATAAATCAAATAAATATGAAATAATATCAACGAAATATTTAAATAATTAAAATTTAAATAAAATAAATAAAATAATATAAATAAATTAAATTAAATAAATAATCAACGAAATATTCCAATATTTATGCTTAGTATTTGATACAATATAGAAATAAAGAAAGAAAAGGCAATAGAAATAAAGTAAATATTTATAAAAAAAATAAAAAATGTCTTCTAAATAAATATAATTTATATAATATAAAATATAAAAAATAAAAACAAATTCATTCATTTATTAAACGAAACACATATTTCTCAAAGATTCCATTTTAAGCTTGGAATTTCAAGAGGCTTCAGTGTGATCGGCTTTTGTATTGGGTCAACTCTGTGTCGGGCTCTGATTGACCAATGAATACTTGCAACAAATAAGAAGAAAACTTTGTCAATTTGCCAACATTTCAATCAAGTTTTGTTTTGCATAGCTGAACCCTTGTGGATCCTTGTTGGCCCAGTGTGCCTGGCGGCTAATTTGCTGCTGCTAGAGCATATCTCGGTCCTCTTTCCCTTGCTGTATGTGTTTAGTTGGGGCGTAAAGTTCTTGGTTCTTGGTCAATCAAAATTCATCGATAAATTACCAAAAGTTGCCTAGCCCCGGGCGCAGGCCACAGCCATACCCACAGCTGCCCCTGCCACTGCTGCGGTCTCTGCTTCAACTGTGCCACAAACAATTGGCAGCAATTTTTGGCGAGTTCATTGCGACTCGAATTAATTGCAGGCGCCGCACAGCATTTTACTGGAATTTATGTTCACATATATCTGCACACACTCGCACACACATGCAAATACTGTTGAGCGGAGAGCAGAGGGCAGGGCAAAGGCGTGGGCTTAGATTACATTCGATTGAGTGTGGTTCGCGCTGGGGTGAACTTACCATTTGTCGCTTTATTTGGGCGCGCGCAAATACATAAATTAAAGTGCAAGCGAATCGATTCGAGTAATACTAACCGCCCCTCCCCCGACCCGGTGGCCTTCCCCTGCTACTGCAGCAGCACGCCCTCTTATCAGCGCCCAGAGCTGTGTCCATATGTAAATAAGTGAATAGCAGCAGAAGGAGGAGGAGGCTTTCAGGCAGGGCTGTCATAGCTGCCATTTGGTCATGGGTGCTGCCAACTACTTTGCCAGCGTAAAAACCCAACCAAATTGCCAGGCGTAAATTGTTGTTGCAAATCAATTGTGACACATCCAGCTAACCGTGTGTGTGTGTGTGTGTGTGTGTGTGTGTGTGTCTGTGTGGCTGTGTGGGTGAATGCCAAAGCCAAATGCCAATTGCCAATTTCCAATTGCCAATTGCCAATTGCTATTTGCTCTGTCTAATGCACAGAAACTGTGATTAGCTAAATGCGAAACTTATCGATACATTGCCGATTTATCGATATTGATTTTTTGGCTGTTTATCTCTGGCGAAATACTTAGACTTTTTCTCGGTCGTCTTTAACCATAGGCTTTGCTCTCGATGCGACACAATTATTCATGGCTATCGGGCGGGAATTGGAATTACTGCCATAAAAGCGGCAAAAGTGGAAGTTGAACTAAATTAGACAGCGGGCGAACCACCCAGCGGAGTTCATGTGGCTAGCTGGTGGCGGCGCATTAGGCCAGAATTGATGGCCAACATTCGATGGCCATAAAAGCGAGAAATGTTGCGCAAATTTATGAACTGCAAGTGCAAAAGTGTCACACAGCTCACGGCGGGTGGTGCAGGGCGGTGCAGAGTGGGGCAGCACTACAATTCAAGAACGTTCACTAAGCCCAAACAAACAAATTTGTTCGCCCATTGCAGATTCCGACTCGACAGAGAACGATGCGGTCGCCGCGCAGGACATCCTCACGTGCGGCGCATGCCAGAAGACCTTCGCGCTGTCGGACATTGTCCGGTTCATACAGCACAAGGTGTTGCAGTGCAACAAGGAGAACTACGGCCAGTGCACCACACAGGCGCCCAGCATGGATCGCGATGCCGACGAGGGCCGTCCACTGAGCCTGGTCAATCGCCGTCCATCGATATCGGCGCCAATCACAGGTCGCAAATCGGCTCCGGCCGGTGTTGCACCACCCACCGCAACCGCTGCCGCTGCTGCGGCCACAGCTGCTGCTGCTGCGGCGGCGGCGGCTGCAGCTGCCGTTGCGACCACTGCAGCGAGCGGCTCACGCATCCACACACCACCGCCCAGCCCGGCGGATCTGCTCGCCGACGGCGCAAGCAGCACGCCCAAACGCCTGGTGGATGGTAAGTATTTACTGACCAGCTGACCACCTGAAAGCTCATTCACTAACTCTTCCATTTCCCTCACAGAGAACGACAATACAACGCCCAAGGCGGACAGTGAGACAGCGCCCCTGGAGCCGCACAGTCCCCGGTCTGGCGAGCAGGACGTTCACATGGGACACGCTGCTGTTGAGGACTGTGCGCTGCTCGACGACAAGCCAAAGGTCAAGCAAGAGCCACTCGCCGACGATGAGCTGCCCCAAGAAGTACAGCATCCCGACGAGGAGCAGCACCAGCAGCAGCGCGAGCTGGAGCAGTCCCAAGTGCTGCCAGTGGGCGACGAGTGCCAACAGCCGCTGGCCAAGCGCCCCAAAATGGAGCTCGTCGATGCCGAGGCCAACACAGTGCACACAGGTGAGCAGCGGGCCCACATTTTGTGGCATGTTTGTTATATGCGCATTTTTGTGCAATCAAAATTAAAAGCCTCAAACCCAGCCCCAGTCCCAGCCCCAGCCCCAGCCCCAGCCCCTAGCCATGCCCTCTTCCCAGCCTCGCTTAGTGACCAGCGCTAAAAAAAAATAAATAAATAAAAATGCCGATCAAACGAGGCGGCAAAAATGTCCACTAAAAAATGTGTTTGAAGTGCGAGCGTGTGTGTGTGTGTGTGTGTCAAAGGATGTGCACTCGCGGCTGTCCATAAGTCCTTGCTGATCGGCCCGCGGGGCTGCTTAGCGCGCGATAAGCTGCAGCTGCATTAACACAACAAACCCCTCCTCGCCACACAGGACCTTTCTGACCAATTGCGCTGTAAAACGCTTTGTCCTGCGACACAGAGCATCAAAAAGTAGGAAAAAAAAGAAGCTGAGAGAATGTCGAAGGACATGCAGTAAAAAAATGGGAACGTGGGCGACATCAAAGCGTAAAACGGCTGATAAAGCTGAAGTGCAGCAGGACCAAAAAGGACACTCGGACAACTGGCGAGCAATGAGAGAGTGAGGTAGGACGGAGAGAGGGAGGGAGAGCGGAAGAGGCACAGCTTCGATTGTCACGCGGCTGCTTCTGTTGTTGCTGCTGCCCTTTGACTTTGACATTTTTCAATGCAAATGCTGCGAACGATGAAGCTGATGAAAAGCCAAAGCCCAACGCCAAAAGACAGCAATAAAAACAATAACAAGGACTGAGGGAATGGGAGGGGCCAAGGAGAGGGAAAGGATAAGCCCAACAGGACACACTGAACAAAGCAGCAGCAAGCAGAAGCTGTCAGCGGCCACAGAAGTCGAGCTGCCCTCGAGGGTAATTTAAAGAGGCAAAGGAATGCGAGCGAGAGAGAGCGAGATTGGGAGAGGGAGAAAGGGCATAAAAAACCACTTGAGTGGACAAAGCACACAGGACACTCGAGTGCGAATGTGAATGAAAATGCGAATGCGAGCTGGATTTGACACACGCACAAAGGCGAATGCCAAGCAATAGCTAAAGGGGTTAAGGCAAGGCGAAGAGGTCAGAAGTCGGGGGTAAGAAATCAGGACGAAGGCTGACCACTGGGGCGGTCAGCTTGTTGCTGAATTGACCAACACGGCGAGACACGTGCCGAGCGGTGGAAGGGGTCAAAGGTGAGACGCGACAGGACACGCGACGGCAATCGACAGGCGTCGTTCGAGTTCAACTTCGACTGGCGAGTTGATTGAGTGAGTGATTGAATGAGTGAATGCATGAACGGATTTATGAGTGCACAGCAAGTGCGCAAGTAAAGCTACTCATTTGCACCTATTCAATAGTTCCAATAAATGAATGGTCATGAACACTCATGAATACTTATGCAAAGAATGCATTCATTCCTGGAATGATAATTCTAATTTATATAAATTATTTGTTTTTTTTATAGTTTTAGTAAATTTTCATATGAATACACTCATGAATATCTATTACCGTAACCCATGAATAAAAATTAAATGTTGTTTGTACATATATGGCGCTTAGTACTCATTTCTCGTTTTATTCTATGCTTATGCATACACCCATGAATACACTCATGAATATTCAACTGAAATTGAAAGCTCAAACTTGCTAGACAGCCGTCTTCAGCTTACTGTTCTAATTGTGATTACACTCGTGAATACTAGTGAATATACTCATGAATAATATTTATAACATTAGCGACAAGTTGTGTGAATGCAGGCAACTTGTCGTTAATGCAGTTGTGAGTGCACTCATGAATAAGCTCACCTGCTAGTTTTAGTTTTTTCTGTCCAAATTACAATTTTTGTGGATTAACTTGCCTAAACAATCAACGCTTGACGCTTGATGCGTGTCATTCGCATTTGAATGTCGTATGTGTCCACACACACACACACACACACACACACACACACACACACATTGTCGCAATTTAACCCTTGAACTTTGCGCTTCTGACACGGGCAACAACAGCGGCAACAGCAACAAAAGTCAGCGACAACAAAGTTGTTTGACTCCTGACAATGCAAAACTGTCAGCACATCAACGCAGTGGCCGCAGCTACAGCTACAGATACAGATACGGATACGGATGCAGATCCGGATACGGATACGTATACGTATGTATCTGTAGCTGTCACGTTAATTACGCATTGTTTGACTTTTTTCCTGCTTCGCATTTTTTTGTCTTTTTTTTTTTTGCTGGCATTCAAGAGCTGCTCTCGCTGCTGCTGCTGTCCTCGCATCCAATTGTTGTCCATTTGGTAATTATAAATATGAAGCGACTGCTGCCATAGCTACCACACACACACACACACACACACAAACAATTTGCTGTGAAAAACTGTCAGCGAAATGGGGGGAAAATGAAAATATTTGTTGCGCGGCGCGCGAATGTCATGAAAATTTTTTACACGCTTTTTATGCTGTTTGCCTGTCAGCGCATGTGTGTGTGTGTGTGTGTGAGTGTGAGTGTGAGTGTGTGTCATGTTAATTATCAATTTGCTGGCAAAGTTTCAAATGCACAGCGTGTCGCGACCGCAGCAACAATGAAAAACCATCAGCCGAGCGTGGGTTGAGTTCTCCTTTCTTGTATTTCTATTTGTTGGGAGCGGGGGCTCACAGGTTGCAGGTCAGTCAAAAGGACAACAGTGCTTGAACCCATTTTATCAATACACATCCTCAGCCTACACCCTCAGCCCCTCAACCCCTCAACCCCCTAGCCACAGGCTCGGCCACAGCTATCCATCCATTCAGCATTCACCGCACTCGCATTCAATTATTGACTCATGCTGGCACTAAGCCAGGCATTAGTGTCGCCCCCTTTTTTTAAATGTGTGCATAAAATAGAAGTGCCACGCCCGCTCGGCTCTGCACTGGCGAGCCACCTGCTTGCCATCTCAATATCGAAATCAATGGCTAATGCGCTCGGCTCATGCAACTCCACGTCCACCCACAAAGGGATTACGCGTAAAAAGCGAGCGAAGTGGCAAAGAAAGGATATTCAGTGAAAGGCTTAGGCAAAGGTCGAGCCATGCAAATCGCCGCAGGAGCCCGCAGGACACTCGACGGCTGCGTTGGCAACATGCGACAAAAAGCTGCAACAATTATCCCATTACTGTGCAACCCTTTTTTGTGTGTGTGCGAGTGAATGGATGCTGCTGCCCACCCGCTGACCTCTCGTCTTTGGCTTGGCTGGCATTGCTCATACGTGGCGTTGTCCTGGCGCACTTCCTGGCTCCACTTTGCAGCAGGCGGTCAATTTGCCATTTCCTGGCTCGAGACGAGACGAGACGAGTCGAGACTTGGTTTTGCTTTGTTTCGCTCGCTTCCGTCTGAGCTGCTTTGAATGCAGTCACTCGGGTCACTTGAGCCAGCGGCTGAAGCGGTCGCTGGCGCTGGTATCCCAACTCCCGCAGGACAATGCCAGCGGGCGAGCAGCATCAGCTTTCAACGAGCTGCCAAAATCAGAGCGTGCCAGGCGCAGGCCAGAGTCAGACAGCGAGACAGTTGGCCAGGCAGACAGGCAGGCAGCAGTTGTGTCTGCCAGGACATAAAGGATGCGCGCTTGGCGCGTGCGCAGCGTGCGTCTCTGTACGCCTATCAAGAAGTAGGAGCAGTTGGCAAATGCCGCACGTTTTTCGACAACTTTTGCCTCGTTTTTTATGACAATCATGATGTGCACGAATGATAATGATCATGATCCTGACCCTTAACAACAGCAGCAGTAACGGCTGTTGGCAGCAGCGCGCTAAGACCCTGTGCAACCCCTAACCCCTGAGGAGCAACCCTTTATTTAGAAAACGAATTATGTGTATCTGTCAGATTCATTTGCATTTCCTGCTGCCCGCATCAGGCCAGGATTTTGGGCATAAGCGATCCCCCTACCCCCGCTAGACTGCGCCTTGAACCCGTTGATCGGCATTGTCCTTGCGTCGGGGTCGTGGCCAAATCATGTTCAGCACGCTCTCACCTTTGACAGGAAGTTAAAAAACACGAGAAGCTGCAGCCGCGCGGAACGTCATAAAAACAAGGAAAAACTAGACAAAGGAAAAGCAAAAGTGTAGTTACTATGTGTGTGTGTGTGTGTGTGTGGCTTTTATGGACTCGTGCTCGACATGCGTTTTCCCTCTCTCTTCGCGCTCCTCACTTATTCTCATTTTCATTTTCATTCCCATTTTCATATATATATTTTCATATATATTTTCAATATTTTTTAAAGCGTCATTTAAATGCAAAGTGCGTTGCACAGTTTTCCACAGTTTTCCTCTCCGTCTTACTCGAGGGGTAGCTGGCGTCTAATAGAGGCGCATTAACACCTTGTTGCCCGCATGGCCAGCGTCTGCGGTGACATGTGTTGACCTGTGCAGCAGCTTCCATCGATTAGCTTCGTGCCCGCTGCCCGATAGCCAGGGCCAACGGTTGCTACGTGCCAATACCCTAACCCGGACAGGAAGCTCAGCTTGGACAGGGATTTTGCAGGATATGTATAGAGGGAGATATATATATATATATATATATATGTATATATAGAGGCGAGCTTCGCTTTTCATATACTTATGTACAGTTCTAGTTGGCTTTCAGCCTCTCTTCTTCTTTAGCCTTGTCCAGTCTAAGCTCTCCTAGCTCCAACTCACCTAGCGTATTCGCAAGTCGTTTGCTTCTTTTCTGCACTTTGCGCTTGCTTCGCTCTGGCTTTCATCGCATCTTTTTTTATTATTATTATTTTTGCTGTCTTCGGTTTATTTTTTATTTTTTTATATGCTTGGCGTAGCAAATTTTCACATTTTCACATTTTTCATTTTAAAAATCGCATCTGTTGCGTTGTCCTACGCCTCCGCCCCAAGTGAACCCTCGTCGATAGTTATGGCCACATGGGTGTTTGTGTGTGTGTGTGAGTGTATGTGCCTGTAATTTCCGCCGCAGGACATGTGGCTCCTTTCGGGTGGTTTTGGTGGTTTCGGATTTTCAGTAACATTTTACGGTTTCCAGTTTTCGGTTTCCGTGGCAAATTAACAAACGTCGCGACAAACCGCACGGCAAATCACATAAAAAAAATAAGAAGCAAAAACTATTACGATACATGACATGTATGTGTATGTGTGTGGGTGTGTGTGTGTTTGGCAATATCCTGTTGTAAGGGACAGCACCTGCAGCTGTTGCTGCCGTGCGCGCCCATTTGTATGCTAAACACGCCGGCAACACGCGCCTCTCCCTTTCTCCCTCTCTATCTCTATATATATGTATATATCTCTCTCTGCGTGCTGCACACAAAATCAATAAATAAATAAATTCGCCGCCGAAACTTTGCAGCAGCAAATATCTGCAACAAATCCGCCCACATAGCCCCGCCCCGTCCCGCCCACTCTGGCATTCGTTAATAATTAATAAGGCAAATTGCTGGCAGCCTTATTTCCTGCCAATTCACATATTTGACAGACGACATAACTAAACTCTCTCCCTCCCTCTCTCTCTCTCTCTCTCTCTCTCTCTCTCTCTTGCAGAGCCCAGCAACTATACGTGCTCGAGATGCAAGACCCGCTACACCTCCGCCTGGCGCCTCATCCAGCACGTGCAGCACTCGCACGGCGTCAAGATCTACGTGGAGGCAGGCCTGACAGTGGCCACGCCCGCCGCCCTGAATGCAGCCGCCTCGGCGGCCGCCAACGCCAGCCTGAGTCCCAGCCGCAGCCTGAGCCCCTCGTCGGCAGCAGCGGCGGCGGCAGCAGCAGCAGCAGCTGTTGGCATGCCGCTGCCATTGCACGCGCTGATGGCGCAGGCCGTCGCGTCACAGTCGCAGTCGCAGTCGCAGTCGGCGTCAGCATCGCCGGCGCCCAAGCGCAGCAGCAGCAACAGCAGCGCCACAGCAATTGTTGGCGGTGCTGGCTCGGCCAACACCAGCAGCAGCAGCAATGCGAGCAGCGGCAACTCGCCAACGCAGCAACTGTTGCAGCAGCGCGTGCAGCAGCAGCAGCAGCAACAACAGCAACAGCAACAACAGCAGCAGCAACAGCAACAGCAGCAACAACAGCAGCAACAGAACATGGCCTCGGCCATGGCAGCGGGCATGCGTCATCATCCGCTGCTGGCGCCGCCAGAGGCGATGCACGCGAATCCATTCCAGTTGCTCCGCATGCCGCTGCCCCCGGCACTGGCCCAGGGCAATGTAGTTCCTAGCGTGGCGCCCCTCTTTGGCCGCCCCACGCCCGCCGACCACTATCGCATGGAGCAGCTGGTCAGCGAGCAGTTCCGACACCACGGCTTCAATCTGGCTGCCGCCGCCGCTGCCGCCCAGGCTCAATTCAATGCCTCGACCCAGCAGCAGCAGCAGCAGCAGCAACCGTTGCCAGGTGTTGCTGTCAACGTTCCTAGCGGCGTCGAGCAGCGGCCGCCTTCGAGCAACAGCAGTCAGCGCGGCTCAGTGCCGCCTGCAGCGCTGCCGCCACCTTCGCTCAGCTCTCAGCAGCAGCAGCAGCAGCAGCAGCAACAACAACATCAGCAACAGCAGCAACAGCAACAGCAGCAACAACAACAGCAGCAGCTGCAGCAGCAACAGCAGCAGCAACAGCAACCCATTGCCGCCGCTGTGAGTCCAGCGGGCGCCGCCTTGCAACTGGAACCGCAGCAGATGGATTTTTACTCGCAGCGATTGCGTCAGCTTGCGGGCACAACAAGCCCTGGAGCTGGCAACATTGTTAACTCGAGCTCGCCGAGTCCTAGACAGAAGCAATCGCCGCGCTTTGCGAGCCCCTCGCCCAGCTCCGCAGCCAGCTCAGTGCAGCTGGCGGCGACGCCACGGCCCCACTCCCTGACGCCGCCCGAGAAGAGCGCCGAGAACGGCGGCGGGCAGCTGAGCCAGCTGCCGGGCACGCCTCGGAGCACGGCCAGCACGCCGCCCAGCAAGCCGCTGGACGGAGAGCGCAGCGAGGCGGAGCTCGAGGCGAGCTGCTTCGCGTGCGGCTACTGCGACAAGAAGTTCCGCTTCGAGAACAACCTGATCATCCACCAGCGGACGCACACCGGCGAGAAGCCCTACAAGTGCACCGCCTGCGACTTCGAGTGCTCCCACATCCAGAAGCTGATGAAGCACATGCGCGTCCACCGCAGCCCCGCCGAGGGCCAGGACGGCGGCAGCAGCAACGGCGGCGACAACAACCAGGACGGCCACGATGGCGGCAGCAATGCCGACTCCTTGGAGACCAATGAGGCCGACAACGACGACGATCCGAATCCCGAGGACTCCGACGAGGAGCTCAACGACGAGGACGTCGATGCGGACGCCGAGGAGGATGACGAGGACGAGCTGGACGACTGCGAGGACGTCGACTACGAGGCCGAGGACCTCAGCGTCAACAACCGCATCGACGGCAAGAGCCAGAGCCCCAAGACAACCAGCTCCGGCGCCACCTCGCTCGTGGGCGAGCTCATGGATAAGTTCGGCCTGTCCAACATAGCCCAATACTCCGAGGCCTACAAGCAGGCGCTGCAGGAGTCGGGGCGCAAGGAGGCGGCCGCCGTGGCCGCAGCAGCTGCCGCCGCCGCTGCCGTCGACAACAACAACCGCGGTTCCTCCGTAGCCGGTGGCGCCTCGAATGCAGCCGGCGCAGCTGGCGACAAGCTCAACGGGCTGCCCGTGGCCGCGCTGCGACTGCGCGACGAGTTCGCCAAGAACTGCAACATGTTCCAGCCGCAGCCGCAGGATGGGTCCGCCCAGGTGCCGCTCTTCAACCCCTTTCCCAATCCCTTCGAGCTGTCCAAGCGCATGAAGATGGACGGCGGCGACTGGTGGGGAATGTCGGCGCTGCACCGCAACGAGGCGCTCTTCGAGAACCTAAAGCTGAAGCCGCTCGGCCTGGGCGGCGCCAACTCGCTGCTGCAGGGGCCGCTGCTGAAGAAGGAGTCGCGCCAGAGAAACGACACCTGCGAGTTCTGCGGCAAGGTGTTCAAGAACTGCTCCAACCTGACCGTGCACCGGCGCAGCCACACCGGCGAGAAGCCGTACAAGTGCGAGCTGTGCTCCTACGCCTGCGCCCAGAGCTCCAAGCTCACCCGCCACATGAAGACCCACGGCCGCACCGGCAAGGATGTCTACCGCTGCCGCTTCTGCGACATGCCCTTCAGCGTGCCCTCCACCCTCGAGAAGCACATGCGCAAGTGCGTCGTCAACCAGGGCAAGGCAGCGGCCGCTGCGGCCAATGCCGCCAATGCCGTGGCCGCTGCCCAGGCAGCGGCTGCCGCCCAACAGTTGCAGGCGGCTGCTCAAGCACAGCAGCAGCAGCAGCAACAGCAGCAGCAGCAGTTGCCCACACAGTCGTCGCCCTGCCCCATGGGCGTGGCTGTGGGCTTTCCGCCACAGTTCGGGCACAACTTGTCGCTGGCGGGCAGCGTGAGCGGCGACAATGACTCCAACGCCTCCTCCAGCCTGCCGGCCCACTCCATCTCGCTGAAGGAGGAGGCATGACTTTTTAGCAGCTGGAGCAGCAGCAGCAGCACCCACCCGCCGCCCACGCTGCACGGCCCGCTGGCTGGCCATGTGCTACAGCCGCATCCACAGGCGCTGCTGCCGCCAGGACTACCAGGACTGCCAGGACAGTCAGGACTGCCAGGTCAGCAGCAGCAGCAGCAGCAGCACCTACAACATCTCCAGCAGCAGCAGCATCATCATCCAGCGCAGTTGGCCAGCAGCCGCAGCCGCCTCATGTCGCGCATCTTCTAAAGATGTTGCCCCGCCCCGCCTCCGCCTCCGCCCCTTGTACATAGAAGTGAAGTGAAGCACAGTTGTCGTACGGTTATGATACAGCCCCAGCCACGGCCCCGCCCCTAGCCCCCTTTGACAGCAACTTTCTAAAAGATTGCGCCAGCAGTTGTCGTTGCCACTTGCAAGCTTTCGGCTGCTCCTTGAAGGCGACTTTCAACACGACCAGAGGCATTTAATACCAAAGCAATAACCGTTATGTAATATAATTTTAAACAAAAAAACTCAATTTTTTTTCAACAATTTTTTTTTATTACGTTTTATATGTGTGTGTGTCTGCTAAAGAAGTACTATACTACATATACCTATATAAATCTATATATATATATATATACATATATATATATATATATATATATATATATATATATATATATATATATATATATATATATATATATATATATATATGTATATACATATACAAATATATGTATCTACGATTAATTTTCACAATTTTTTTTTCAATTTTTTTAAATATTTTTAAAATACATAATTTATGCGAAACATATATTTAAATATATATATATATATATAACAAATTAAGAACGTATGCGGCAGGACAACTGCGTCTGACACATTTTCCAGTGTATTTATAGAAATTAAGTTAAACCAAAAAAAAATAAATAAATAAATAAAAAAACAAAACAAAAAATTTGTATAAAAGCAAAACTAACAAAAAATACTAAAAAAATACTACTACTGAGGGAAAAAAACACTAAAAGTAAATCCAAAAAAAAGACACGGCAAAATACATAATTACTATATACTATATAGTAAACTTAAATATATGAATAACTCTTTTTTTGTGTGTGTTTTAAGATCGTATTTGTTAAACATCGATGTACATTTTAGTAAATCTAGATATCTAGGCACTAAAGAGCAACACTTGTATAAAAGAATTCTTATTAACTATAATTATTATGATATAATTATGTATGAACATATGCATATACATATATATCTATATATACGTATGCATATATATATATATATATATATATATATATATATATATATATATATATATATATATAAATATATATGTATATAACTTTTTTTTATATAATTTCGAGACATTTTTTGCATAGAAAATAATTCTATTATTAATTGTAATTAAAAAAAAACAAAAAAAAACAACAAAAAAACGGAAAGTAATCAAATTTTTTACATACATAAATAAATCTATAAATGTAAACACAATTTTTTTTGTAAACAATTAGCTTAAGTATCGAAGAAGAAGGAGAAGAGAAAAACACAAAAATTCGTGAAAAAGCAAAGGCAAAAAATTTAGCAGCAGTTGAGCATTAGAAAAGGACAGAAAGAGCGCGTGGAAAACGTGTGAAAAAATAATGAAATTTGTACGTAAAACTTCAAGCGAAAAGCAATTAACAATTATAGAAAAAAAAACAAAAACAAAAACAAAAAACAAAAACAACAACAAACAACTAGATTTAGAAGACTGAGGAACTAACGTATGTATTTGTTTTCTTCCCTGCGCAAAAGAGAGAGAGAGAGAAGAAGAGAGCGAGAGAGAGGGTAACAAATAATACGAGAAATGAACCAATTTTTTTTTGCATAAATGTTTTTGCTGTTGATTTTCGTTATTTGATTGAGAGAAAGAAAAAAAAACACTTTTAAATATATAAAAAAAAGAACTCACATTTTGATTAATATTTAATAATTGTTTTTAGTACAAATTTATTTGGCGAGCGAAAAATTCAAATCAAAAAGAATGAAATTAGTTAAAACTTTTTTTTTCGTTTTTTGGTTTTTCTGCTTTCTTTGTTTTTTGTTTTGTTTTGGATTTCAATTTACCAAAAAAAAAAAAAAAAGTTAAAGAAATACTTAATGTAAAAATTGCTTCTACTGTTGCCGCACTCACACACACCCCTAAAATAAACACCCCTCTCAGTCCCCACCCCAGCGGCAATACTACAAGCAATTTTTCCAACTATGAAGTTTATCGTGCATAATTTATTAGAGCTGAAAGAGAACGAGAGAGAGAGCGAATAAAGAAGATAGTAGACAGAGAAGAGAATGTTTTAGTTTTTCGTTTTTGTGAAATTCTTCAAATGAATTGTGTTTCAGACAAAACAAGACAAGACAGGACACGACAAGACATATACATTATCTATATACCTATACATATAGTTCATATAGAAAATCAAGAAACATTGAATAAAAACGCAAATATTATACAAATCATACAACACTTATGTTTTATTTTCAACTCAACAAGTGAAAACATTTATTTTCTTTCATGTTTTTTTTTTTTTGTATATTCTTTTTTTCCACAGCAACAAACACAAAAGTTTTTGAATCTGAAATCGAAATTGAAAACAAAACAAAACAAAACCAAATTTCAAAGCCCAGCAAGCAAGCTAAAAACTATCATACAAGATTAGAAAATTTAATTGTAGCTATAAAAAAAAAACAAAACAAAACAAACTTTATACTAAAACAAAAACCAAAAACAAAACAATGCACGAAACAAATACTTAAATCCCAGCAGAAATAAAAAAAAAAAAAAAAGTCACATGGAAACTGTTGCATACAAGAAAATGTGCAACTAAAAAATTTATAAGTAAAATTTCGAAAACAAAAACCAAATATTTTTCAAGTGTGTGTAATTTTTTGAACATAAACAATAATAAATACAAAGCGTAAATGAATAATTAAAATAGTTGTCTGTGTTACAAAATACAAATATAAAAAATACATACAAATTAAAAAAAAAAAATGTAAAAGAAACAAAATGCATTTTAAATTTTCGATCGCGTGCTATAAACTTTATAGCAACGCACAAAAGTAGGCAACTGCCAGAGAGGGAAAACGATCGTGCAATAAAATCGTTGCATACTTTGGGGCGCGCATAAAAATCCGCTAGGTGTCGCTAGCTAAACGCACAATATGCAAATTGCTTGCACACACTCACATGCCAGACAGAAACACACACACATGCACTCGCGCTCATAGTCTACTCACACATATCGCCTGGCTCACATATGTGTTTGTGTCTGCGAGCGAGCGAGAGAGCGCGTGTTCAAGCATGTGCTGCTCGTTTCTCGATGTGCTGCCCAATGGGCCCCCATTGGCCGTTGGCCATATAAACGCCCGTAGCTGGACCCCAATTCCGCCGCCCGCCAGCCCGCCGTGCCCCAAGCAGCACACTAAACTCGACCAGCAGTGACCAATCCAACATAACTGGCCGCCCAATTGGCGGGGCGGAAACTTCAATTGGAATTGGCATTGGAATCCAGCGACTGCGACACGCTCGCAGCTCACATGTGGCCGGCGCATGTGTGGGCCAGCAAAGCCCAAGCTGCAGACGAAGCCGAAGCCGATGCCTGCGCTGGCAGCGATGTCGACGTCGCTGCCCGGTCTAGCATTGCCAACCCCCTGGCCGAGGTTGCAGATGACTTGTGGCCGGCTCGAACTTGTGCGTCGAACATGTGCGCTCTGCTGCGAGTTGCGCCAAATTGTTATTGTTTTTCTTTAAGCTTTTTTTTGTTTATTTCAGAAATATAAAAACACATATTCCTGCGATTACATGACACTGCTAAGCGACTTGGCTTTGCTGAGTTTAATTTAGTTTTCTCTAAGCATTGCTGAATCCCTATAAATGATATTGTTATCTACATACACACTTTAATATGCAGAGGAATAAATAAAAATAAAATTGAAAAAATATAGAAAGTGAGTAAATAAAAATTATATTTCTTTATTGAAATGAATAATATACATTTTATTGTCCTGGACTTGGTAAGGGTCACAAGGACTCTATAAGATTTTTTTACTTATGTCTAAAACGCTTAAGTAAAATCATTTTAAATATTGTCTCAGTGCCACGAACATGTGAACTTGAAAAACTACGTGACATTATAGTAACATTATGAAATTTGTATTAGCATATGTTAATTTTACAAAAGGAGACAATAATTTGAGTTGCAGAATGAATAAAATAAAGTGAATAGTTTGTTTTTTGTAAATATAAATTTTATTTTATTTAATAATTTCTAAATAAATTTTTTATTTATCCATCGAAATATTATAATAATATATTATATATGGAAAATGGAAAAGGGTAATAAAAGCTTAGTCGTAACTCTTTACTCCCGATTCATCTCTATTATATCTGAACTGATATATCCTATATGATATTTGTCAATAATAGAGATGAAATATTGGAAGAACAAAATTATTGAAATTATAACATTTGCCTCAAACTTTGCTTTAATTGAAAATATCACTTTATGTGAATTATTTTCAGAGATAACTAGTCAATTTATACATTATTTTATAGAGAAATCCGTAAGCACAGCATCCCATAAAGATAGATGTTAGAGCTAATTGCTCGTACCTTGTATCCAAGCTGAAAACTAAAATGGAGAGCTACGACCGCTATGGAGCCCGGTGAGCAAATAAAGGATTGGTCTCGGAGAAATCTGGAAGGCGAGACAATTCGTGCAGAGCGAACAATTCAAGTGTGTGTGCCTGATACTCGTATATCACGGGTAGCCTACACCCAGTATGTGTGTGTGAGTGTGTGGCCATAAGGGTGAAACTTTTACTGCTTGCTTACAGAGATTCTTTTCTGATGATAAATTAATTTATTATGTTCGAATTGAAGCACTCGCAGCCAGAACGAGAAACCGGAGTCAGAGCCCGAGCCCGAGCCCGAGCCGGAGTCACGGCAGGGTACGCAGACGTAGGCCGAGACATAGACAGAGACCGAGCCAATGCTGTTAATGTGAGCGGATGTAACAGCCATTGCCAGGCCAGGACTAAAGTTATGTAAATGAATATAAATATATATATATATATATATATATATATATATATATATATATATATATATATATATATATATATATATATCTGCATATATATAGACACACACACATACATACATACGTACGTGTGAACTGCCTCAACTTTGAAAGCAGAAACAAATGCGGGTTTCAAGCGTGAGTATGTGCCAAGTTTGTGTGTGTATATATGTGTGTGTGTGTGTGTGTGTGTTTCAACCCTATCGCAAGTGTATAAGCAATTACAGCAACAGCAGCAACAACAACTATAGAAATAATGAACAACACCATCTGACCACTTGAATAATTTGGAAAAGTGGCGGGTGGCCCGAGAGACCGAGAGCCGGGTGATGTTTTAATTGAAAGCATCGCCAGCATGGCGGACCAAATGTGACAAGGACAGCGACCACCCAACACTCAACGCCCAATACCCTTTTGCCCAACCACCGCCAGTTAACCAAATATGGCGGCGAGCGTCCAGGGAGAATGCGTTGATTACCGAACGCACAGAGCGCGAATTCCCAGAATATGCTCAGCTCGCATCGAGACGAATCGAGTGTGTTGGGGCAAGGCTCCAACGGGATTCGGGCGCTGGCCACTGGCAAAGAGACGCGCCAAGCCACTGGCCAAGCAAACAAACTTACTGGAAACGCAAATAGAAAATGGCCAAAAACGAATTCAAACTTCGAATCGGATTTTGTCTTGGCCACTGCCACGGAAGAACTAAATTCTGCACACAGACATCCATACATATGGGGGGTGGTCGGGGGATGTAGGGAATGGTGTGCGTGGGACTGGGCAACCCGGAAAGCAAAGAAAGTCAAAGAACAAATGTCTACGGCTCCGCGCCGACTGCGCTAGCATCCAGCAAGGACACACAAAACATTTGTAAAGGCAAAAAGTGGACAAAGTGGGAGTTTAAGTGGCAACAGTAAATACCCTGTAAAATGTGGCTAGTACATAGTATCTACTGGAAAATATTCAAATTAGAAAATAGCTGAAAAATATACTATAATAAATTAATTTAATTAGAGGGAGGGAGAGAGAGAGTGGGAGAGAGAGAGAGGGAGAGAGGGATGATGATGATGAGCAACTATGAAATGTACAAAATATTAGACTATAAGACACTCTAAGTAGACTTAACGTACAATGAATGACTATCGTATACTCGAATGAATTTATTTCGATCTCAGAAGAAGAGAAGAAGTAAGAAGTGAATAACTTTATGAATAAGTGAGTCCAGCGAAAATCTGCATTCATTATAAAAGATAATTTGAAGGCAATGTTCATTAAAAAATATATTTCGAAGTCTTCAGTTAATAACAGATTTGATTTATACAAAATTCAGCCTCCCCAACTACGTAACTCAGTATATGCATATTGCCCATTATCTGCATTATTTGAATGCAGGGTATATACTAGTTAAAGGGATGCATTGGGCATTCCCACCGCAAAGCAACCCGATGTAACCAAAACCAAGCCAAACCGGAGCTAAAGCTCCAGCTCCAGCTCCAGCGCCTGCTCCAGCTACATCTTCAGTCAGCCAACACGAACGTGTGCCACATGTGTGTATGTGTGTGTCTGTGTGTGTGCATGTCCTAACGCTGAATATCGTGCTCTAGAGACCAAATGGAAACTTAAGCCTTTCTTTTGTGCCCGGCTAAGGACTCTCATGCTGTCCATGAACCTTTGTGGCGCTTTGGCTTTGGAGCCGGAGCGCCAACTGCAGTGGGGCCGCGAGGGGCTGCTGGGGGAGTGGGCTTTGTAGTGACGTAGATACAGAGAGCGGTCGGCGCGCCTTCTTTCAATGCATCCTTTTTGGCGCGCACAAATTTCGTGTTGTTGTTCGTCTGCCCAGCGACCATGTTCAAGTGTGTGTGTGTGAGCGAGTGTGGGTGTGTTTGAAAATAGCGTGTGGAGTGCACTGTCCTTACATTGTACTCTCTTCGCAATGACTGAGAAGAGTGAGCAACACATACACTCAGAGACAGAGAGAGAAAGAGAATGCGAGTGGTCTGTCGCCTGGCCGAGCAGTGGGTAAGAGGCAGGTGGGCTAGGACACACGGCAGGACATGGTATGCTCGCTCGCGCGTTCGCTGGCTCGTTAATAACGGCCCCCGAGGTCCCTCCCTACATGCCCCGCTATGCTCCCCTCCCTCACTCGCACACACAGAGACGCCATAGCCAGCGGGCGCTACGGCCTCGCAGCGTTTCTTTCACGTCAGCTATGGCTACCTGCCACCTACCTAGCCCCTCCCACTCCCCCTACCCTTCGCATACCCCTCCGGCCCAAGTCCAACTCCCTCGCCACGTTTCAGGCTAAATGCGCGCCGCTGTCCACAGCACATACGATATATGCAAAAGTTCGTATGGAGCAAAAAAAAAACACATAATAAACAAGTTGATGCGCTCTGAACGGGACTATTTGACTATGAGATATCCTAACATGGTACGAATATATGATTGAATATGATCGTCAGTAAATGAGTATGAGATACCCGAACATAATGCGATTAGATATGGTCGAGAGTATTCGACTATGAGATACCCTAGCCTAATGTGAATATATGATTATATATGATGAGACTATGAGATACCCTAACTTGAAGCATATATATGATTTTTGTCTTTGAAAATATCAATAATTCGTTGGCATCTTTCCCCAAGTTTTGTTTAAGAATACAAATGATGATGTTGATATAAATGTGGATATATAAGATTGATGTTCATACACACGATTCATATGTATTTGTCCGACCTATGCGGCTTTCAGTTTATAATATAAACTTTATATATTCCATGAAAATAATTAAATAATCTCCTAATCAAGTATATCAGCACAAGAATCGAATTCTCACCATGATAACAATCGTAAAATACAGCAGGATCAAAACTAAGAGAAGAACTCAGATGCAGCCATCCTGACTTTTAATAAATCAAATATTCGCTGAAATAGATGGTGGGTGTGATAGTTACATCCTATAACACTAACTTCCCCTAATCTACATATTCCGTGTTCATCTTCCACAGCATTCAAAAATATATTTAAACAATATTTGCTTAGATTAAATTTTCTAAAACAAAATTATCAAATAGAAAAATCAATTTTAAAAATATATATGTATCTATTTATGTCTTTAAAGTTACTCTGATAGTACCAAGGCACAGAAAGAAGAATGGGCGATCAAATAAACTAAATCGACTACAATATAAATTCCCTTCCGGCTTAGCAACAGTCTACCCCATTAGTCCAATTCGGAGAGGGTACAGGGTATACAAATAACAAAAAAGAGAAGAGCAGAAAATAATGAATAAAAGAATCATTAAGCCGGCGAATGTGTGTGCGACGGCGTTGCAAGGATGCATGGATATACACGTAGCTAGAACTGAGCTGAGGCACAACTGAGCTGAGGCTGCCGCCAACCAGCCACCCACACAGAGAGCCACCCGCCACACACCGCCTGCGCTTGCTGCATGGCTGACATTCAATGACTTTTCTAACTTTTCAGTGGGTTTTTGTGCATTCTTCTTCTAGCTGCCACATAGTGTATATCCCCCCCCTCTCTCTCTTCCTCTCTCTCTCTCTCTCTCCAACTGTGTGTGTGTGTTGTGGTTGTGTGTGCGTGTTGGCTGAGTTTTTGTTGTTCTTTCGACTCTTTCAAACAAATGCGAATGCGAATGCGAATGCGAATGCAATTGTGACTCGACTTTGGCATTGCCACAGCCACTCGCCCCTCAACCACCCACGCCTCCTTCCGACCAGCGCCCACTCTTTTCGTTTATTTGGAAAATCCATTTGTCCACCTTGCCTAAAGGAGTCCGCTTACTTTTGCCTGCACCCCCGCTTCCTGCTTCCAATTGCCAGACGGACTTTTGCTTTGTTGCCCCCCTTCCCCCCCTGCCACGCTCGCCACGTTTTGTTGCACAATTGCAACCGGGCAATGCATCGGGGAACAGTGGGCTAGCCCCCTTCCCTCGCCCGCAAAAACCAGACCCAGCCGAAATCCCACTCCCAGTTCCTGTCCCTGTCGCTGGCATCTTTAATGACCCGCACATTGAGCTGCTTGAGCAGCGATTGCCCCCTAAAAGCGCGACAACAATGAAATCTGCATCTGGATACGATTCTGGCTCCGGTTTTGTCCTGTTTGTTGTGCTCATCCAGGGGGTAGCCGCACCGCGCCGGGCAATCTATTTCGATAGGTATCGTATAAGCCATGTATATACATGCATATCTCCGAGTCTAGTTGACCAGTGTTGAAGAAGCCATGGACTACAGGACTTACAGCTAATAATTATGTATATACTCATGTATATTACACTCAGATATATGTATATATACTTATATATATTAAAAATTCAATAAACATATATCTGTATAGATCTACGAAATAAAATCTTATTTAGATACCGAATGTGAAATGACTTTTTACGTAGGATATTTTTTAAATATTTTTTGCATTCAAACTTTCTTAGATATATGTATAAACATCAGATATGTGTATATATATTAATAGTTATTACAAATAAATAATAAACGTATATCTCTAAAGCTCTACGAAATGAAATCAGATTTTGGATACCGAATTCTAAATCATATTTTAAAACTTTTAAGCTATTCGCTATTTCAAAATTTTCCAAAAATTGGATTTCAGAGTATAATATAAATGTGGCGGGCAGAATGAGGAAAGGCAGACGCTCTCCAATCATTCGAGACCGAAATGAAATTAAAGTTTGAGATTTAAGATTTCCACGGATTTGAGGTCAGGTGAATGATTGTCAGCTCTTTGCGGAGTTTCAAAACTTTGTCCAGAAGTAGCTACAAGCTACAATTAGAGTATATCTCTATATATACATGAAAAACTGTATAACTAAATATATATTTTTTTAATTAAATTTGAAATCGCAATGCATTCCATTTCAATTGCGATTTACGCAAATTTATGCGACGCGTGCTCATTGCTCGGACACAGCTCAGGTCCGATTCGGTCCTTTGTGCTCCAAGCCCCGGCCACGGCTCCGGCCACGGCTCCGGCCACGGCACGGCCATGCCCACCCCACACCACCCCTTTTTGGCAGTTGCTTGGCCGTTAGCAGGCTCAGCTAGTTGTCAGGTAATGAATGCGCACATGTTGTCATTTTAACAGCTCGTCAAAGAGTTGCCTGGCATGCAGCAAGTGGCGTGTGGCATGCAGCATTGTTGCACGTTCACTTAAGATTGGCTTAGTCGTTGAGCAAACAATTCTCAAATTCTCTCTCAGTACTTGGTTTGGCTTGACTTTAATTAAATTTCCGGCGCTGCGCTAATTGCTAACTAAGTGCAACAATTTGCTGCCGCCTGCCACGTAAGGTCAGCGGGTCAACAAGCTAAAGAGGAGGTTAAAGCACTAAGGCTTTCCGCCCATTCAAAACGCTCTCAAAATAATGATAATAAAAACCCGTTTCTTTTCTATTAAAGCACAGCATCCCAGAAGAACAGACCCAAATTACTGATCAGATGCGATCCCGACAAAGGTTAATTGGGTCGTTCGGAGAGGGTAAAAACTGACCAATGGACAGAAACGACACAAGGGGCAGCATCAAGGGGGTGTGATCTCTGTGATGCTGGCAAAACTGACTGCGAAATTTGCCCTTTAATGCCCGAAAATAAACAGCACCAGACGCAACCCTTGACTGGGCGGGGTCGAGCATCAACCGGTTCCAGCAGCGGGAAGCTGTGGTTCGCTCTCTCTATATGTGTGTGTGTGTGTGTGAATGTCGCAACACTATTTATTAGCCTTAGGATTAATAAATCTATTTGGTCACCGTCCTAATGAAATCACCAACGCCCCAGCCAAAGCTCTATCCCTAACCCCAGACCCATCTGGCAAACGCTCCAATTCAATGGGGCCGCAGGCGCAGCCGCCTCATGTGTGTGTTTGTGTTTGTGTTTGCCGCAACGCTCGAAGATATGTATCTTCACACACACAGATATACACACGCACAGACTTAACAGCTGCTATGCTCTGCTCTCCGCGCTATCCTCTGCACGCAAGGTCGCAGCGGCCAGCAAATGAGTCCGGGCCGCATTTCGATTGCAGGAAGGGAGTGGGCAGGACAAGGGCTGCTCAAAAGTTGCCAATTTGCCTTTTTGAATTTACGCATAGCTAAAAGTATCCTTTCGGAAACCACAAATATTTACCCAGCTCAAGGCTCAGGTCTGCGGTCGCCTCGAGTCCTACTGCAGACCCCAGCCCCAAGCTCCGCCTCGACAGCAGCTCGACAGCAGACGCCATTGCGTTGTCCCACTTCCACTTCCCACTACCCTGAAGACACTTGCAGCGACTGCCTGGCGGTTGTCTGTCCCATCTTGTCGTCCAGGACTAGCGGCTGGCAATTTTCAAAATCTGTCGGACCATCATTTTCAATCCTCCAGTTCGACCCAATCCCCCATTCAGCGAACCCCAAAAACCCCGTCGACCAGAACTTATTTTTCCATCTGACACTAGCCAAGATGGACCAATACTCATATTTACACCATATGCACATGAGTATTCGCGCGTGAGTATGTGTGTGTGTGCGGCGCCTGGAAAGGACTTTTGAAATGAGATTAAAAACGGTAAATTCCTGCAAGGGTTACACATCCTTTCGGCTAAGAGTAATGAATGCGGTTTCTGCCCAAAGTCAAATTTTAGAAAGTGTTTTATTTGACTAGGTTAGCAGCGGCCCAATACAGTCAACGCCAGCCCCCAACCCCCTTAGGACCAACCCCTACACGTCGCGGTCAGGGCCCAAAAAGCCTGCACGCGACCAAAAGCACACAAAGAGTGTGAGCTGAAAGAACAAGATAAAAAAGGGAGAAAGAGAGAGAAAAATAAATTTAACTGTACGCGGAATAGAAAATTTTGATTTCATATCAAATATTATGAATGAATATCACACGGTTGCATCGACTGAAGTGTTGAAAAATGCAGGAAAAAACAATCAATTATATATTTGATATTATTTACAGTAATAGCAATTCGGTAAAACAATTGATAATTAAAGAAATTAAAGCGGTGTTAGTGTCTAACAACACTGTTTTCTTCTTCTTTACAGAATCTAATATTAACATTGTTAGACTCAATAGCGTGGTTTAATTTTGCAACACAAATAAGGCCTATTCACCATTTCCACTGGGAGCGCCAATCCCTAAGGCCTCAAAGGTTAATTACCTTGGAGTTACCTTAGACAGAAGATTAACGTACGCCCCGCACATCAGCAAAACTACGAAAAACTACAAAATAAGACTTAAAAAGTTAGACTGGATGCTAAAAAGCACAAGCAAACTATCGCTAAAAACAAAAATAAAACTCTACAACTCGATAGTGGCACCAGTGTTCACTTACGCCATTCCACTATGGGGCTCTGCTTGGAGTCTCACGTAAAAAAGATACAAGTCCTACAAAACAAGGCGTTATGGAGATGGACTGGAGCCGAATAGTTCGTAAGGACATAGAGTTGCCAACGATAGCTTAACTTATTGGCCGCCATAGCTCTAGGTACACGGACCGGCTAGCTGCTCATGCAAATCAACTCGCAGCAGATTTAAGCATAAACAGATGCAACAGAAGATTAAGAAGACTCCACCCGCTTGATCTCAGAAGAGATCTCCTTTAAGTTCCCCAATAAAGGGCATTTGCCCACCCAAAAGTTAAGGTTTACTCAAAAATGCACTGTAGAGTTTAAAAACAAAAGTAGCAATAAAAAAATTATAAAAAAAAAAAAATAAAAAAAACATACAGTGTTGCAAATTATACTTGAATTTAAAATTATATTATTATAATTATATAATTATAATTTAAGAAATTACTTCTAAAAAATCTATCACCTTCGACAAGAGATTCAGTTTTGTAAAATGTTGCAAAACACTTTTTTGCTACTTTCTTTCATAATCAACAAATTTGCCGTAACATTTTTCTAATGTTTTCTGTATCCCCACAACTTGATCGTTAATTATTGTATACATATATCAATTGTTAAACTCGTTCAGTGTTGTAAAGCAGAATGATTTGCAAACATTTCAAAACTTTCTATGCAAACTATCAGTTACTAAATGCTTTAAGATTGACTCTAATAATTTGTGATTACTTATCGATTATATATGTATAACCTTCCAGCTGAATTGTTTTAGTTGCTTAAGTGTTTAGTTAAGTTAAGTGCTGCAAACCGTTTAGTTAAGTTAAGTGTACTGAGACATCAATCAGCAATTAGTTGTCCATTTGAGACTTCTTAAGTAAGATGTTGTCATTCATCATGATTTGCTTCAATAGCCCCTCAATTGATATTAAAACCAAGTCAAGTGTTGAACAACGTTCGACAGCTTCCCAAACAAGCTGCTAACTGCCAAATGCTTTCATAATCAGGCAAATCTAAATATCAACACCAACTTTTAAACCCCATCAGCAGGAGAAGCACCTAAACTGGCAACTCCCCTCGCGACCTACAGGTCCTCTCCCTCTGGCTAAAAACTGGGTGTACAAATGTTTATTGCCTACTTGCGGATATTTGGCGTAGGCCGCAAAATTCGAAAACATTGAAAACATTTTGTAGGCATTTATGCAACTCATTTGATTTACGATTCGCTTTAATGGGTTGCCTGACTGGCTGGCTGGCTGGCTAGCTGTGCGGCTGCTTTGGCTGTCCGGCTTACAGCAACAACAACGAGCACGTACATGCCACAAGCTGCTTTGCCAAGCTGCCACGCCGTCGAGGCAGTGCCTCAGCGCCTCAGCGCTTGCCAGGGCCCCGACAAGGTCGCGAGTGCTAACCTTTAATCTCTTCTTCCCGTGCGTGCCTGTCCCATCCAGTTGGCTGGCAGTTCCTGTGCCTATTTTCTATTTCTGTTTCTATTTTCAGTTTCGAGCTGTTGTTGTTGCCTTCTGCTGCGAACGTGCAGCGCTTTATAAGGCTCGAACAATATTTTCCTGTTCCCAAACTCTAGTTGTTCGACCAGATGCAATGGCAGCGTCTCCCGTTACCATTTCCACCAGACAGCTTTGTCAAGGGTTGAAAACCGACTCACACACACACACACACACACGCATACTCGCACACACACACATGGACAACAAATTACCAAAGGGCAACGCAGTTGCTGACCGAACGACCAACGGCCAGTGCCTGTCCTCTCGCCCGGGCCGTTGCTCGGCCCATTGTGTGTAAATATTTTGAGGCACGCGTGTGTTCCTTGCTCTCATTATAAAGTTTGGCAATCAACCCTCAGAACGTCACACACACACTCAAATACTTATATAATTGAGACTTATGTACATTTGCAATTTGAATTGAATATTTATATACGCTAGAGCATGTACAAAGCACCCAAAGTCCTTGCACAACTTCAAAGGACACTTTTATCACACTACTTAGTTTAATTACAGTCTCGTTAAATATTATCTATTGAAGGCGCTACTACTCCTTGCCAACAAAGCCCTTTATTCATTTTTCAAACATACTTTTCGGCACCAGAGAAGGTGAACAAGAGAAGCAGATAGTTTAGAGAAGCTCAGCTGATCTATATGTTAAAATACAAGTTTTTTTAAGCATATTAGAAAGAATATTAAAGTTTAGTAAATTCTGAAGTCTGACATGATTTATAAGTTTCACTATACCCATAGATAATTTTGTATACCCTGAACCCATTGAAAATGGGAAATCAGAGTAGAATGTTTTTGTGAATGTGTATGTAACAGGCAGAAGGAGACGTCGCAGACCCCATAAGTATATATATTCTTGGTCAGCTCGACGAGTTGACTCGTCGTCCGTCCGTCCGTCCATCCGTCTGTATGAACGCAAGGATCTCGTAAACCACAAAAGCTAAAGATCTGAAATTTGACATATATACTCGTGATTACCATACACAGTACGAGTTTGTTTTTTTTTCGATAACTCGTCCCGTTTCCGAATTATCGATATATTTCGATAAATTCACTTTCAAATTATGTGACCCAACAAAGCTAGATACTTAAAATTTACTGTGCAGATAGGTGTAGTGAATGCGGACATTTTGTAATTTTTGGATTTTGGATGCCACGCCCCCTTCGACCCCAATTTGCAAAACCCGCATATCAAATACCAGAGACTTGTGCTTTGAAAGCCATAATCACACTGTGAACATTTAAGAAGATTAAGAAAGTCCATCTACAAAAAAAGTTATTAAATATTGCATATTGCAGCCCGAGCACTGCCGCTGCTCAGTTAGCAGAGCGCGTGCCCATATTACGTCCGTGTGCGTTAGTATGTGTGTATGTGTTGCTTGCAATATATATGTAAAATAATCATAGCATGTTTCCAATATCGGCTATTCGAAAACTAGTTGCGTTTAATCATCTGCGTTTCTTACCATCATTTTTGGTGTAAACTGCTCGTGGCTGAAAGAATGAAAAGATCTTTAGCTACCTCCAGCCATCTTAATTGTTTGGCCTGTATAACATAGCAGCTAATATCATTACCTTTCATATCCTAAAGGCACAAAAATAGTTCTTCCAAGTGAAAAAGCTTTTGCTAAGTTGTATGTAATTAACAGAAAGTAAGAATAGGCGCCGCTATAGGGTATATGTATATATTATTGATAGCAAAGTAAGCTATGATCTAGGCATATTCGTCTGGGATTGTGTATAGCCAGAGGTTTAAAATTATAAATATTATATATATATATATATATATATATATATATATATATATATATATATATATATATATATATATATATACATATATATATATAACTTTAGATATAACTTTCGATTGAATATTGATCAAAGACTAAAATTTAATATATGTAAATATTTGTTTGGCTTAAGACATGACGTGACAACTGAGTTGACTATGAAATAATTAATGGAATTCATCTTTTAAAAATAAAGGCGTTGCTTTACGTGGATTTTATTAAAGTTAATTTCAATTAAATTGAAATATATGTACTCATATATTATATTTTATTATATTATTATAAAATAAAGGATATCCAATAAAACTGATAAAAGCTCCACATATACGCGATTACATACTAAAATGTACATTTTTCTAGCCAAACAACTTAAGAATTATATATTATATATTTTAATGCTTACTCACGTAAGATTTGTCTAGAAGACAGAGCCCAACTGGTGCAACTGATCTGTACTTTCTCATAGACAACTCTTACGTGCTTAATACAGCTAATTCAGGAACTCGGCTCTACTCGGCTCTAGGATATACAAATATATTATATTTATATATATATTTTATTTGCAATCTATTTTTATATATTTATTTTATACATATATACATATATACATATATACATATATACATATATACATATAGTTATATACATATACATATATATATAGGATTTTAACAATATATCCAAGTAATATTTTTGTTAAGCTATAAATATTATTCTTGTAGCTTAGCCTTAAATGAAAATATATTGAAGGTAAATATGTTCACTTTATTTTATTTATTTTTTATTTGACTCTTTTACTATACGAAGGTTGCAGTCCGCTCTAATAAGCTCTACAATTGAAATATGCTCGAATAAAATAATAAAAGCGAATAAAAACGCTGGTTTAAAAAGATCAAGGAGAAGAACTGGGAGATAAAGAGACAGAAAGAGAGAGAGGGCGAGCAGCAATCTTTTTACAATTATAAATCTATTAGGATTTCTGGCGCTCCCAAAATAAAGTGCCAATCGTGACGCTAGTTGCTGGGACCAACAATTTCACTTAACTAACAATTTCAATAAATAACCTATCTATTTACTTCGATATTCTCTTATGCATAATAACACTAGTTTATATCATAAAGCCTGAAATAAGCTGTATATTACCAAAAAATTTGGATTGAAATATTAGTAGGCTTATCGCCTTTCAATTCCTTTTGGTGATTTTTCCTTTCGTATATCGACGATGAATATTTTACCATACGCAAGCCAAAATGCCGATTTTATAGATCCATAGCGTAGTCAACTTTAAAATGGATTCATCATGTACACAGTTGACGATCGATTTTATTCTGTTGTGGAATCAAGGAGCCATGGAGCCATAGAGCCGTGGAGCCATCTCACATGTCGACGAATAAATTTGAGTTCGACTTTAAACACTGCCTTGCTCCATTCGTTGTTGTTTTTAGTCGACTATGACCTCGGGCAGTGCCCACTTTGAAGAGAAGTTATCCTTTGAAATTTGTAATAGTTTTGTGGAATTTTCATCGGTAACAATCTCTTTGGGGTGTCCAGTGCATGCATCGCCCTCGCCTTACCAAATCACTTCTGATAGGCAAAGGTGATGTTTATCAACTATATATTCTCTTATCTTATCGTATGCAAACTAACACATTTCCATAAGCCTATATATATATATATATATATATCATAGCTATGCAGCTGCCTAGCATTCGAGTACGTTTCTTCTGCCGTTCAACTGGCTAAATGGGTAGAAAATAATCAACTTATTGCATTTATGGTAATTGATTGTATGTATATTTAAATGAATTATTTGTTGGATGAAGTATTTGGGGCGAAAATACTCGCACATTTTCGAAATTCTTAATTTGGGTGGCAGCAAAATCTTTTGGGCACTCTTCCGTGTTTTTGCTAATTGTGAGTAAGAAACTTTACAAAGCTGGACAAGTTGAAGCTAATGCTAATGCCAAGCAGTGGGCAGCCGTTGTGGCAACCATTGAATACACACGCACACAGCCATGCACAGAGAACGTGAGTGAGGGAGAGGCGAAGGCAATGGATGCGCATCGCAATGGCGGCGGGTGGATTTACGGCTGTGGATGGTCGACTGGCAGCCAAAGGCCGTCGACGGTCGTCTGCCCGATGTCCGATGTCCACGCAGCTAGCAGCCGGTGGTGTTTGCTTGCCGCTAGCAATAACCCTTTTCACACACACACACACATACATATTTATATATACATATATATGTATATGTATATAGACCCACGCCCACTCTTGCAATGTCGGACGCAGTGCGCCTGCCTGTCCGCCATAGTCAGAGCCGTAGAGCTGTTGCCAGCCTCCTAAAACCCATCGCATTAAATAATTCTGACCATTTGAAAGCGAATTTAACCTTTTGTTCTCGACGCGAACGTGAGAACAAGAACCAGAACGTAAACGTGAAGAGTAAAGGGGTGATGGGGAACGGGGAAGGGGAAGTGGGAAGTGGGAAACGGGGAGCGGAACTGGAAGTAATGGGGACATGGGACATGGACAGACTTCAGTGGGGAATTGAGAGCATTGCGAGTCAGCCATGTGGAGCTGCAGCCATGTCGTAAAAAACACACACACAACTACTTGATATACACATATGACACACACACACACACACACGTATTCTGGCTATATAAAACTGTGAACAGAAGCCGACGCTGGGGGCCTTTTGTGTTCGTTGGCGAGTTGGCTTCGGTTTTTTGGCTTCTAATTGTTGCCCCTTATCCTCCATGTTGTCCTTCACATAGTCCTCGTCGGTGTCACCCGATGCCGAGCTCACGTGTGAGCATACATACACTCGTATGTGTGTGTGTGTGTATTGGGTGTAAATTAATTTGAGACCACTCGAAAGATATTTAAATGCGCCTCTTTCTCTATCTACATGTGTGTGTGTATATGTGTGGCTGCATGGGTGTATACCTTAGAAAAGTATTTCAAACAAATCACAAACAGATATTCGACATTCATTGTTTTTAGGTCTAGACAAGTCGACTTGACAGACCCACCCAAACACTGCCCTAAGCCCAAAGTTCCCCTAGCCTCATCCTGCCCCATCCCCTCTCCTGTCAGCATGCCTCCAGCCATCGGCTGCTGCAACAACTACACACATTCCACATTCGTCAGGCAAATAATTTGCTTATGATCAACATTCCGGCAGCACATTTGAGAATTACCCAGGCCTAGTCCCCAAGAAGTAGGCTATGGAATTGTTTGTGGGATTCGTCTTTTAAAAATAAATGCGTTGCTTTATTTATAAACACAAATATGAAGCGGCAGCGCAGCATAACTGCCTCACCTGGCATTCACGTGGAATTTCTCTTCTCTTCTTGTCGTGCCTCACAAATTAAAATTGCAAATTTCGAAAAGAAAATTACATTTCAATTATTTAATGGTAAATTACAAAATTAATATACAAGGATTTTATATTACCAAGACATGTATATAGGCATATTTAAAAGGGACCTGAAAAATTTAAATATTATGTATATATACATAAGCATCTCGATCCACTAAATGAAAAACTGCATATGGTAAACTAATCCTTAGAGAGAGCTCTACAGTCCACAATTTGCAATCTCTACAATCCCCTCCATATAATATAATATTATACATAATAACATTCTTCCCTACCTACCTATTCCTAGCTACATTTCCGCTACCTTCTCAACTATCCATCTCTTTTGTATTCGGCACGCAGAAGTAGAAATATCAGTTTTGTAGGGGTTGTTTCATAGCTGAGATCAGTAACTACCCCTAGCCATAAAAAAGTTAACTGCCGATTGGTTAGTTTACGATTCCAATCAGATCGGGGAGGTGCCAAATGCATGACCTTTTGTTGTCTCTGATGGGCAAATATTTTGGACGCTACTGTAGCGCATAAGCCAGATCAGCTTGGTTACTGAAAAATTCGTCAGTTGTTGAGATTCCTTTGCGTAACGAGCAGTCGATTGGAAGAGCGGCAAAGGAGTTGGGTAAATTAATAATTTAATTCATATTTTTTGTTTCAATAATAATGTTTAATTCATAATTTTTTAATTTTAATAATTATTAATTTAATTAATTTAAATATAAATAAACATTAATTATTTTTTATTGATAAATGTAAATTTATATTTTATAGGTGATAATCAGGTTTAAGTTAGGTTAACTTACGATATGTTTGGACTAGGTTACGTTTGTTTTTCTGTAATATATATGTTAGATAAAGATGACACGTGCTCTTGATGTGTTTAGAAATTGTTTATACTCGGTCAGAAAGTAAACAGGGTATATAGAGTATATATGGTTTTTTTTAGGTACCCTGAGGGTATAGAAACGATTTTCATAAGAAAATCATAGACATATCAAAATTTGTCATATCCCTTAACCCTTCCATGTATAGCCGAAGCGAATGGCTTCGCCTTGAATATTAATATATATTAATCTTATTAATATATTAACCATAAAGATGAGTATAGTAAAGTATCGTAGGATTTAGAATTAACATATTTTGCTTACGCCCACATTCCATTCTTCCCTATAACTAGGGAGCTAAAATCGTCAAATCTCCAAAACTAACGATTAAGTTAAGCATAATAAACTAATTTTAAATATCGAGTATAGGTAAATAGTGGTGCGATTAATACAAAGATATTAAACATTTTATATACTAATATTGCTAATGATAAACGAATATTATATTATTTATATATATAACACATCATTATATTTTTATAATTGATATTTACAGATTAATCTCTTGATTAATCAAATTAATCTAAATACAAAATAATTTAATATACCTAATATTAGAAGGCGATGGAATACGAACAGAAAATAGATAAATTAAGGGAAGAGAAAGATATAGAGTAGAACTACCAAAGATAAAGTTTATAGGAATAAGTGATCCACTTTAAGCCAATGCGAGGTACTGTAGGTCCTGAGAATGGTTATATACTGATATTGTGAATTTTAAACAAGAGTATACAAGTCTTTAACTAAGCTCTTCTAACTTTTCTTGCATTCCCGAAGTTTGACACACCAATGCTCATCAGTCAAATCAGTAAACATATATACTTAATAGGCTCTGCAAAGCGTAATTTTGTCTGTAACAGTCGTTAATTCAAAATATCCTCAAATGGTTTCAGGGAAAAAAAAAAAACAAAACAAAAAATATTCCTTAGGAAAATCATAGAGATATAAAATTTGTCATATCTCTTGACCTTTTATGTATAGCCAAAGCGAATGCATTCGTAATTAATCAACTATCTAATCAATTTGAACTTTGCTGTCGTGCTGTGACGCGTGTCTCAAGATGAACCTCAAAAGGTGATCGAGCCAAATGCCAAAGGACAGAAGCTGGACAAACTGTTGTCCAGTTGACCACTTTGATCAGCCTGGAGATTTGTGTCTTGAAGCAACCCCAAGACGTGCTCGCAAAAACCCGTTTCGCAAAGACGGACCTCGGCCAATGGTCAAATGTCCGGCGACTTAGACGAAAAGTGCGGTCGGGCCAAATGGCAGGCACCCCAATTAGGTTGCATGTTTTAGCTTTTCACGAGGAAAACCCCTCGAGGAAAATCTGCAAAATGATTGATGTTTTTTTTTTTGCCTCTATTTTGTCTTGCTTTTGCTTTCGAAAGGCAACAACTGCGCTGAAAGTGCATAAAAATGCAAACAAAAATTAATCATGTTTTATGCGTGAAAACTTGAACGTGACCTTGCACAGGGCAAGGGCAGCCGGGCACAGCGATAGGCGAATGTGTCGGATATCGGGTTACAGCAACGCAGCCAAACACTAGTCATCTTGCTAATGTTGTTGTTGTTGTTGTTATTGCTTTTTTATAAGCCATAAAAATTGCAAATTTGGACCGTTGTCCATTTGCCAGATGGGCCAATTGGCCTAACCACGTACGTTCGAACGTCATGTATATTCCACCGGGAGCTGCCAAAAAGCCAATTCCTTAGGCCATAACTCTGCGACACACCGGCTCTTTCTCTCTCTCACTCTCTGTCTCCTGCTCAAAAGTAATTGACAGTTTGCAATTAGAAATGGATACAAACGTCCAGCTACAACTCAACCCTAAAAAGTATCGAATTACTTTCAACTTTTAGGGCAGAGGAATGCGTGCTAAGAACTTGGCTCGACCCCTTAAAATGTTTTGTGATTTATGAAACTGAGTGCAAAACCTGCTGAGCCCAAGCAGAGATCATTCAATTGACAATATAGTGTATTTTCTATATATGTATTTAATCTAGCTGAATTTAGATTGAGCTTGATAAAAACTAAGTCTTAAGCTTGACTTACACATGAAACTCAGATTATTATATATTACTTGGTTAAATGAGAATTAATCGTTTAATGTTTTGAAGTAGATTTTATATTTTATTCAAGTTCTTTTCAGTTACTCCCAGTTCAGACCGAAAAGCTATGCTATATAGCAAACTATAATTTATTGAGAGCCAGCTGGAAATTAAATCTTTAGGGCATGACCTCATATAAGAATTATAAATACTACTACTTATTAATTTCAATTTTAATTTTCTTTACTTATTACTTTAATTTGAAATACAATAGACACAAAAGATAGAACATTCCTCGGTCGCATTGAGAGAAGCACTTTCGGGGATAAACTACCTAGCCACTATACGCTATCTGAAATTGGAATGGGAAATTGGGAAAGTTTAGCATTGCAGTGGTTGGAGGCATTTGGGTTGCGCTAACGTATGGATGGGTACTATTCAAATGACGGGGCGAGTTGTCGGTTTGGTCCAACGACCGAGAGACCGATGTCAAAAGGCGCAAAAAGAAACGCTGGGTGTGTGGCCATAAAATACACAATACCCCCTTGAAACGAAAACCCCCAAGACACACACACACACACATACACATGCGCCAACGCCATCGCCAACGCACACGCACGAGCACACACACACATGCATGCATGCAAATAGCCCTTTTACGAAGGACGAAGGACATTTGAAGCCCGACAACGTTCGCCACGTCCACAAAAGTGACCGTCGAAATCGTAAAACGTAAGACGAAAACGAGCTGGAAAATAAAAACACATTAGACACAAGCAAATATCCTTAACACAGCGTCCCGCAAGTCCTTGTGACCACACACACACGCGCACACACACACACAAATTTATCTCCATTTGACCCTCTTCAAAGTGCTTTTTATAGTCATTTAGTGTTTTGGCCCTCCCGTCAAGTACTTTTATTATACACGTATAAATCCAATTCGGCATTCGGCGGAGCCACAAAACACACACGCACACACATACTATATGCATATGTATAGATATGTATATACAGCGGACTACAGCCCCCCTTTCCCCTTAAGTCTCCACTGTTTGAAGGTAAGCGAAACGACAGTCCAACTAATGAAACGGAACCGGGCAACTGAACAAGCATCTGGACCTTCAGCCACCCAAAAAGGACCACAAAACACACACACTCACACACACACACACACACACCTATACTCATATACTTGCGTATACAAATACAAATACATAAATATCTATATGCTTAGCTTGCATATGTGTATATATACAAAGCACAAACTTTTTAGCCCAATGCTCGTTGTCGAAACTACACCCAAAAGCTCACACAAACACAAAGAGTCGCGCACACCCACACACATATGCAAAGCAGCTGCCAAGGTCCTTTCTGGTCGTCGCCTGGTCGCTGCTGTGGTCCTTTTTAAAATTTTAAGACATGTCCTGCGCCCTTCCACACACAACTCCCACAAAAGTCCGAACAGCGCGTTTCGGGATCTCTCGATGTGTATCATTCCATTCGATCTGTAGTCCTTCGTCTGTGTGTGTGTGTGTGTTTATGGTGTGCACTGGGACAACACATATCCTGACCGGTCCGTTTGGCCAAAACGTCCTCCCAACCCCAATCGTCAAGCCCCACGCCACTTCATCCACAGCAAACCCGCCACAAACAAGGGCAAAATATCTGCAAATGTTGTTTTCCTTTGGGTTGTTATTATTTTAAATTTTTTGCATATGCTTGGTCCTCTCTTGTTTTGTCTTTTTCCCTTTTGCCCCCTCGTATACCCGTCCTCTCTCTTTCTCACACTTTGAATCGCTGCCTGTGTCTTATTATTTCTGTTTGTTTGCGCCCACTTCAGTTACCAATATTACATAAATTTATATATATATATATATATATATATATATATATATATATATATATATATATTAATGCCCTTGCTTGCACATGTTTTCGCAATTTTGTCTTCGTTGTTTCCCTTTTTTAGTTCTTTTTAGGACTTTTTCCCTATATTTGATTCGCATATATTAATGTTATCTGACTTTCTAGAGTAGGAAGAAAGAAAGTAGAACATAATCGCAACTATTTGTAAAACCATTCAAGCTGAAATTCATAAAATAACGTCAAGGCTAAACACTATTTTTGACAGGAGAAGAAAAATTTGAAGATGAAAATAAGAAGCAGAAAAGAAAAGAAGGAAATAATATGAAAGAAAACAAGTGTCCAGAAGAGAAGAAGAAATAATTAAAGTTGAAGAAATCATTCAAAAAGAAGAAGATAATATAGGAAAATAATATATTAGATAAAAGAATAAAGAATTCAGAAAAACAGACAAGACAAATCAATTCCGAGTTATAAAGAGAGGGAGAAGAAAGTGAAACACAAAAAGACAAAGAGAAGAACAAGGAAGATTAAAATAGGAAAATAGAGAAAGAGAGACAGAGACAAAGAATTCAGCAGAAAATGTGAGAAGGAATTAAGAATTATAAATAGGAAATAGGAAAACAAATAGAGGGAGACAGAGAGAAAGAGGAAGAGAGAGAGATAAGAATGCTGAAGAAGATGAAATAACAGGAAAAGGTAAAAATTGAGAAAAATAGACAAAATTATATAAAGTACAAGAAAATCTAAGAGAAGAGAAGATGAAAGAGAGATGAAAGAATAGAGAAAAATTGAGAAGAAAAAGAATTAAAAGCTGGGATGTGATAATAAATGTTAAAGATAATAATAGAAGAATATTAAAAGACAGAAAAGACCATAAGCGAAAAAGATAATAGTAAAAAGAAGAGGGTAAGGCAGAGGAAAAAAATATAGTAAATATATACATATATATAATATACATAATAGAATATAATAGAAGAGTAGATATAAGTCATATAGTGCTCAAAGGAAGAGTCACAGCTGTTTTCTTAGGGTCCATCATTTAAGAACTCATTTAATTAATAATTATCATATATATAAACCTACACTCTCCACCACTATTTGATATTCGATATATTTATTAGACTAAAGCTTTTATTTTTGAGTATTTTCCACTTATTGTATCACGAAAATAAAAGCTTAAAAGGCTCAAGTTAACTATTTCATATCTCTCTTCATGCATATAAGTGGACAGACTTACATATGGGTAATAAGAAAGAACTTATTTAAAAGTAAAGTTTCCAGACGCTGAATTCCGTGCTGCGCAAATTCATAAATCCCACTGCAAATAGAAAAGCCACAAGAATGCCAAGTCCATGGCCAGGTCCAGGTCCAGGCCGAGGTCCATTCCTGGTGCACAGACTAAGCAGACAACCACTCAGTGGGTGGTAAATGCCTCCTATCACTCAGTCTGAAAAGAATAAAAAAATGAAGGAAAAAAGGAAAACATGTGCGGGAGTGGCAAAGGGGGTTTACGGAAAACCCTTTAAAAAACAATACACGAGCCGTAACAGGGCCATTAATTTCCCAATTTACAGTCTATTCGCAAGCCGTTGCCGAAATTGTTTAAGGTTTTAAAACCTACATGGAGATAACCACACTGGCGCATACACTGATAAATGTGGGCGAGGGGGGCAGGGGCAGGGCCAGGGCAGGGCAGGGCTCAGGCATGCCAATGGCCATATGTCCATTTTGGAAAAGGAAAAAACAACACAGTTACCAAAGAGAAGAAGAAGAAAGAATGAAAAAAATGAAAACAGGAACAACAACATTAACTTGAAGAATTTCAAACGAGCGCCCAAGGTGTGTGTGTGTGTGTGTGTGTGTGCGAGTGTGTGTGGGTGGTTTGCTTATAGCGTTGTCTTCTCACACAGCTGCCTGTGAATGGGGTGGCAAATGCTGCCCAAGGGACTTGTAGCCGGATACCAACAAACTTTTCAAAATAAACGAAAAGAAGACGCTCCACAAAAAAAATAATACACACACGCTCACACAAACAGATGCATGCAGACACATGTAAGTACAACAAAAATGAAGGCAAACGCTTTCTTCTGCTGTTTATGGCCCGGCCCTAACCACATGGCCAAGAGCGCTATGCTCACACAGCTCACACACATGTGCGCTGCAGCGCATTCAGCAGTCGCTGTGGCGCGAACAGCAGCTGAAACGCAAAAGGAACGTCACCGCATGGTTTTATTATATTGTGAATGTGATTACCTTAAGGATATGCAATAAGCACATCCACACACACACACTCTTTCTGCCTGTCGCTAAGCTGCAGAGTGAACCACCCCCTTGGCCAAGGACTGCGGTTGGCGTCCACACAGCTAGACAGTTGGACACTTGGACATTGTTGAAGTCCTACTTCAGTTGCATAAAAAGGGCTGGCTGACGCAGCAGTGATAGATGCAATTGCATTAATATTGGCGCAAGAAAACCTCTGCCAATATATCTCCCAGATACTTTGCTGCCTTTGTATTTAATGCAATGCCATTAACAGATAATTGCTTCAATGCGAGACGATTAACAGGCTATATATAAGAGTGGAATTGCAAAGATCATGAGTCACAAATGGGCAAAAGTTTGCAGCTGACTAACTTTGAGACTCTTTCAACTGATATGAGGTATTTGCTGTTGAATCATCTGAGCGAATGAAATACTTGTGATATTCTGAGAGCTTTATAATATAATATACGTTTACATTCCCATTTCCAGATTAGCAAGATAGTACATAGATTAGAATGAAATAAAATAGATAGATCGTTTAAACATGTAAAGTACCTTTCCTCAATGGGAACGCGGGTATATTAAAGCTCGTAACACTTACAGCTTTAAGCTCACGGATGTTGTTAATAAAACTAATCTTAGAATCTATGTTCATTAGAATCGTTTTATTTTTATTTTATACATTTATTTATTTCAGTTATGTGTGCCTTAGGAGTCAGAAAAGTTAGATCAATGGACGCATTAACTATGTACACTCAACTATTTGAATGTATCTAATATATAAGGAATCTGTAGGAATATAATATATATATATATATATATATATATATATTATATATATACATTCCCTTCTACATATATATATAATTATTCCTAAAGTGCCAAATGCAATTTTAAAGTTCGGCATAACTTCTGTGTGGGCCCTCGCCAGTCAAGCTGCCTCGCGTATGCAGATATTTGATGGCAGATGCAATGTCCTGTAGGCCATGTGCATAACGTGGCAAGTCCTTGTCATACATGTGTGTGTGTGTGTATGTGTTAGCTTTGGTGTATGCGATTCTTTTGCTATGAAAAGCGACTAAAAGGGTAAAAACCAAAAATCGAGGATAAGAACGGATAATCTAATGTCGCTGTGAAGTAGGTAAAGTTAGAGCCATTGCCGCAACGGCCGTCACTCAATGAGGCGTCGAGTCATCGACAACACACACACACTCACAGAGAGAAGGAGAGCTGACTGGCTGACTGGATGGCTGGCTGGTTGAAGGCATATAAATAACTGCAAATAAATCAAAATCTATCAATGCGAACAATTCGATGTGTTACAATTGACTTCACCGATCAAAGCCATGGCTGCTGCTGTTCTTGTTGTTGTTGCTGTATTTCATCCTCTTTTTCATACCTTTTGTATGAAGTGCAGGACCAGAGAGTATCCTTTGTGTCAATATTATTAGCAGCAGCAGTAGCAATCGAACGGATAATGGCAAAAGGGTGAAACATACACGAACGGACAGACAGACAGACAGACAGACAGAGGCAGGCTGAGGCCGAGTTACCACTGGGTGAGTGTGCGAAATTTTACAGTAATTTAAAATAAAAAGGAAGAAGAAGAAGGAAAAGAGTTTCACCAATTTAATCAATATTACACAACTCGGCTACAGTTGCAGCTACAGCCAGAGATACATTTGCACACCAGGCGTATCTGATAGGACGCGCGTAATGGACGCAAGAGGCGCTGCCAAAGGCGCTGCTCTAATTTTATTTATGATCTAATGTGCTGGCAATGACGAGGACGGCAGGACCTTTGGCATGGACGCTGAGGGGCGCCGATAACGCGGTGTGAAAGGGCATGTTTCTGCGGATTGATATCCCGTTGTCCTCTCTCACACACACAAACATGCACACACATGTGTGGAAAAACAACTGCACTTTGTTTTATCTGCTTTTGACACAATTTATGTGCTACGTGTCGCATCCCGGCGCATCCTGACAGTGGGCGATGCGCAATTTTTTTAAATTTTTGCTCGACGCTCACCGCAAAAGCAGCGAGAGAAAAACAACAAAACGCAACAGCAGCAATTAGAGTTGGATAATGGGAAATGGGAAAATGGGAAAGTGGAATATGCGCTGGGGTGGGGCTTAGATAGGAAACAAAGCAAGTAAAACGTAAACAGTCATGGCAAACAAAAGCAAGTCATATTCCACATAAATTGCATTAGACGAGAACATAACATAAAAGAAATATTTTGACAGAGACCAAACTGAAAAGAAATCAAAACAAACGCTGGCTAAGTTTCCTAATGATTTGGCATCCATATCAAGTTGGAAGTGTTGCAAGAGACGAAGTGAATATCTAATCTTCTATTTCTATGAAATTAATTTCTATTGATGTTCGACTACAATCATGTTGAGTAGACAGTAGCATTCTTCTGTCAACAGTCTCTCCAATATAAATTCGAGAAATACAATTTTTTTTTCAAGTCAAGTATTCAGACTCTTTTTTATATTTAATTGGACAAGAGTAATAATAATAATAAAATATGTTACATAGAACAAAATTAAAGGGACTTTCACTAATTTTAAATTTCCCTTTTTATCAATTGAAAATATTTGAGTACACGATAATCAATATTAGAAGATTGCATAATGAGAATGCACAATAAATTCAAAATAGAATCAAAAGCCATAACAAAATATATCTTCTTTCTTTATAAGACAAGTTTGATTTCAGTTTACCGTTGCATTCGTTGGAACTTAAAATTCTGATGTGATTATATAATACATATATTATTTTAAGATAATAACACAATTGAAAATTGAGATGGTGTTTAACTCCTCAATTCTTTTGCCACTTAGTACTCCTATGCAGAGATAACTTAAGTATCTAAGATATCTATGACTGCTCGTCCAGTTACACGCTTTTCATATATATGCGCCTTTAACTTCAAGGTCAATAATATAATAATATACAATTAATAATAATAATATTAGTAAATATAAATATAAATATAAATAATAATAATAAGAGTAATAGTAGGATGAAAATAATAATACATAATAATAATAAATAATAAGTAATAGATAATAATTATAATAAATAATAAGTAATAAATAATAATAATAATAATAATGATAGTAAATAATAAGTAATAAGTAATAAGTAATTAAAAATAATAATAATAATGTCATATTTCCTACCTTTGCCATATAGACTCCGTCTTAATCATCAATCAGTCTGAGTGTGCTATAAATGTTAAGCTCGCCCTATCAAAACTTTTAGATGTGCTAAAAGCACAAATGAAAAAACACTGGAAATCTATTTCAACAACTCAATTTTAGCTACATCCTTTACTCAGAATAACAAGAATTATAGCCCAACTCTGAGCAAGCCACAGATAAGTAAATGCCACTGGGTGGCTGGGTGGTTGGGTGGTACTTTGGTATTACGCAGTTGCCGTGTACAGTTGACCACTCGGCAATCATTTTAACTCTTTAATCAAAAGCCCACAGAAAGCCCGGCTGAGGTCCTGTGTCTATGTCCCCCAAGGGCCGTTTTGCACTAATTAATAAGAGCGAATTCCCCAAACGAGCGTCAGACGAGCCTGTAGCAACCAAGCGAGCGAGTGTGGCAGTCCGGGTATGCTGCGCATCCTCTGCTGCCACACACATATACACACACACACACACACACAGCAGGCGAGCATCTTCTGGTGACTGCACAAAACTGACAGTTAAAAATGTTGCATAGTTTTTTACGTCTTTATGAGAGTCAACCACCCAGTCGCACGGTCGGACGTTTGGTACTTGGCTACCGCTTGACTCACGTGGGCAGCTGCTACAGTTCCTTAAGGATGTGCTGCTATAAGAGCTCTGTCTGTGTATGTGTATCTGTGTGTGTTTGTGTGTGTGTGTGGTCCACTGGCAGATACAATCGCAACATTTCCCTTTTTGCTAAATTGGCAAAATTCTAGTCTATTCATCCGTTCTGCAGCTTCGTCCTTTGTGCGCCTTCCTCTCTCCTCTCCCTCTCTCTCTCTCTCTCTCGCTCTTATATAACTCGAGAAACCACCCAGTGGGTGGCGTGTGGCCCATTTTGGACATTCAAATGCGAAACGATGCTAATTCATATTCAAATGAATGCGAAATAAACCCCAATCACAATTATTATGAGACATGTTAAATGGACCAAAAGTCCTGTAAAGCGACAACAACAACAATAACAAAGGACTTTTACTCACACTCAGAACCACATTCACAGAGAGCGAAAGAGAGTTCGCATTCACATATGTACAATACCCACATATCCCCATAGAAATAGATGGGGAAATGGACGAACGTCTCCCTGCGACTGTGTGAGTGTAAACACAATATCGCGCATGTCCGAAATCGGACATATGGCGGACAAGAGACTGGACAGAAATGTGGACATGTGAATGTATTTATATGCGATTGCAAAATTTTACAGTGAAAAGTACTCATCAATCTTAAAGTGAATCATTTGTATTCTTAGATATACTTGAGTGTGAATATATTTATATTTAAATATAAGCATATATAATATATTCATCAATAAAAAATTAAAGACATTAACAATACATTCATTTAGAATGAGCTACAGTCACTGAAAAAAATCCTCATTTGTGAATAAATATGAATTAGTGACAAGCCTATGCACTGTACTTAAAAGGATATTATGAATAAATATTTATTCAGACTGAACTAAAATAAATATGAAATAGCTACATTCATCATATTTGCACAATGAGTGTATTCAGTGAAAGGACAAATTAAATTTTGAATCCACTCATTATATTTACATGGTTTCTATTCTATATTCACTACAATATGTAATATGTAATATGTAATATGTAATATGTAATATGTAATATGTAATATGTAATATGTAATATGTAATATGTAATATGTAATATGTAATATGTAATATGTAATATGTAATATGTAATATGTAATATGTAATATGTAATATGTAATATGTAATATGTAATATGTAATATGTAATATGTAATATGTAATATGTAATATGTAATATGTAATATGTAATATGTAATATGTAATATGTAATATGTAATATGTAATATGTAATATGTAATATGTAATATGTAATATGTAATATGTAATATGTAATATGTAATATGTAATATGTAATATGTAATATGTAATATGTAATATGTAATATGTAATATGTAATATGTAATATGTAATATGTAATATGTAATATGTAATATGTAATATGTAATATGTAATATGTAATATGTAATATGTAATATGTAATATGTAATATGTAATATGTAATATGTAATATGTAATATGTAATATGTAATATGTAATATGTAATATGTAATATGTAATATGTAATATGTAATATGTAATATGTAATATGTAATATGTAATATGTAATATGTAATATGTAATATGTAATATGTAATATGTAATATGTAATATGTAATATGTAATATGTAATATGTAATATGTAATATGTAATATGTAATATGTAATATGTAATATGTAATATGTAATATGTAATATGTAATATGTAATATGTAATATGTAATATGTAATATGTAATATGTAATATGTAATATGTAATATGTAATATGTAATATGTAATATGTAATATGTAATATGTAATATGTAATATGTAATATGTAATATGTAATATGTAATATGTAATATGTAATATGTAATATGTAATATGTAATATGTAATATGTAATATGTAATATGTAATATGTAATATGTAATATGTAATATGTAATATGTAATATGTAATATGTAATATGTAATATGTAATATGTAATATGTAATATGTAATATGTAATATGTAATATGTAATATGTAATATGTAATATGTAATATGTAATATGTAATATGTAATATGTAATATGTAATATGTAATATGTAATATGTAATATGTAATATGTAATATGTAATATGAAATATTTCATTACAAAAATTATTATTATTGAATATATACATTTTTAAGCATACTTAAATGAGTGTATTCACTTTTCGTGTTTAACTTTTGGTTGCATTCAATGTATTCAAATACCTCTTAATCTATATTCAAGTTATTCCCTTGTAATTTAAACCATAAAAAATTAATACAGTCATTGTATTCAGTGTAAAAGGTAGTTATTTTATTAGTTATTCATAACACCCACTCATATTAACACTCATATTAAACTTATTTAACAAGTGAATCCACTATTTACTCTGCATTCAAGAAGTTTGCTTACCTAAAACTATTTATGAATGTATTCATTAAACCCATATGTAGCAGCCCTCGCATGTGTTTATCAATACGAATAAATGTGAATGTATTCACATGCATTGCGCTCATAACGAACCGAAAAAAATACGAAAAGGTAGGCTGCAACTTGGACGCTCTGATTGACAGCAGCCGCATTTAACGCTTGAGTGGGAGGTAGTGCACAGAAAGCGAGAGAGAGAGAGAGAGAAAGGAAGTGAGAAAGATGAGCAGAGAGGGACATGAAAACAAATAAACATGCTGTCAACTGCCGTCTGACACCACACGTCGTCCTGCCGCCCCCGGAGACGCGCCCATCTGCACATGCAGCAGGGAAAGCCACATTTGCATACGTGCGGCCAACGTCCCACGATGACAACACACACACACACACACACACACGCCAACACACATACACAGGCTTGGTTCGAGAGCTGAGTCCACATTCCCGTAAGCGGCTTGCAAAAGTTTTTGGAAAGAACTTTCATTAAACAATGCGACCAACTCGGTACATTTGTGGCCCGGCCCATTCATCTCGGGCCTCCGTCCAGCGAGTGTCTGTTGTGTGGGTGTGTGGATGTGTGGGTGTGTGAGTGCGTGATTGTTGGCTGTGTCTATCTGTCCGTCTGCCCGTCTGCCCGACTGTGGGTCTGGGTCTGTGGGGCGTGGTTTTTGTATGGCATCGTCCCAGACTTTACAGGCAGCCATTCAGTCTGCAAAAAATGATTTTAATATAAGCTAATGGATAACGCACCAACACAAACACACGCACACACACACACATAAACACATCCACCCATACACACACATTCATGTTTATATTCATATTCACATGTATTCATCTGTGACCCATGTCCCGCATCATGGTATGATATTTCAAATGCTTAATAATAGCACTCAAAAATAACGAATGACACAGCTATTTTATTCTATCTAATATTTCTCTCCCCATCTCTCTCTCTCGCTCTCAATCTCTTTCCGTCTCTCTCGTGTACTTTCGCTTTATCAATGCCTCGCAGTTTTTAAGCCTATGCAGTCGGGGTTTGTACACTCGTTTCAGTATTTCGCTTTGTTTATGTGTTTTTAATTATTTTTCTTTTTTCTTGTTTTTTTTTTAATTTTTAGTACACACGCCCGCCACGCCCCTCTGTGACAGCGCCCATAAAATTAGCTGCCTTGGCAGTAGCTCGATATGGGCCAATTAGGTTGAAATTGTCTGCAAAATGTTAACGTTCATTTTTTAATGAGTACACCCATTCACCAAGTGAGTGCTGTGTGGTGTTCGTGTGTGTGTGTGTGCTTACTCTATCGATGCTTAAATGTAGACACATTACAAGTGCACTCAGACGCCCCAATGAACACTGTGAACACTCCATAATTGTCCTGTGGAAGGCACAATTTGATCGTATTGAGCCTTGAGAATGCTTTCATAAGACTGCTTCAGTTAGCAATAACTAATAGTTAACATCTTAGTTAACTATTAGTTATATGTGCCTCATTAAACTGGAGGATAGAAGCGACTTGGACATTGAACTGGCTCGGCATGCAAAGGAAAATATGAAAGCCTACCTAAAATACCAACGAAAAGGTCTTTAGACTGGGGCCATATATAGGAGAATTCTTCCTCATATTAAACCTTCACTAATAGTTAAAAATATTTAACATAAAATTACACGCAAAATTAAACTGAACTAAGATTCAGTATAAGCCTAGAGCTGAGTGCTTCAAGTTCAAGTCAGTCCTTAAGCGACTGAAGTCCAATTGAATTGTTAAAGTTAGCATTTCAATCTATAAGACACATAGATATATTTTTGGAGCTAGCCTAGGTATATATGACATGAATGAATATAAATATTTATTTAGCCAGCTGCTATTCCCACAGATTCACAATCATATATAATGCAATCACTACATATAGCTGCCATGCCTAAATCCAATATTCAAAAATAAATTTACATATTTGTGACATGGGTTGGCTTGGTAAACTTTGACACCTGAATATTGACCCATTGCTGGGGTCGAGTGGCCGCTGCTCCGTAGCTAATCCGGAAAGTGTGCAAACCAATCGACTGCATGGCATGAATTATGGACAGCGTGCGTACGGGTGTGAGTGCGGGTGTGGACGTGGGCGCATTGGAGTTGGCGCTGCTCACACACTCAATCATGGTCAAATCTTGACAAAAGTATTTATTCGCATGGCCTAGCATTATGTTTATCCACATGCATATTTTATGAATTTAATGGTCCTGGATATCAGGTATGAATGGTGCGCGAGCAAACAAAGCATACAACAGACACAGGACACGGGGCATACAGGAGAACGGAGCAACTTATTTCGAATGCTAAATCGTTCGAATCCTTTTGCCCGACACAGTTGAGCGGACAGCCAGAGCTTGGGACTTTGCACACGCTCAATAACACAAGGACAAGCAGTGCAACTGGCCTAAGGTCCTCGGTCTCGGTCTTGGTCTCGGTCTCGGTCTTGTTCTTGTTCTCTATTCCCGTGCTCGGCCTTTCGACAGCTATCGGCATTTTGAAGCATCTAAGCTGCTACAAAAGTCCCCACGGCACATGTCCCATCCATCATCACACAATCACAAAATGAGTATCATGCCACCGTCCTGCCCCCTCCCCCCCTGTCCCTGGCTCCTCGGCCAGCTTACCCAAGCTATCGAAGCTGTGGCCATGGCCCAGTCAGTCAGTCAACCAGCCAGACAGGCAGGCACACGTAGCATTCGAGAGGCGGCATCAAACGTACTTATCAGCTTTCCAGAGCCCCCCATCTAAACCGAACAGTGCTGAGCGGCTCTGAGCTGCTTAAAATACCAAAACCAAAATCTCGAATGTCCATTAGCATACGTATGGCTCCTTCTGGCCACGTCTCTGGCCTTAGCAGCAGTTTCTTTTATTCTTTCCACACACACAGACTCGCACAGAGTAAACCACCCTGGACTAGAATTCAGTTCGTATCGGTCGGGTTACGGACTAAACCCTTGCCTTTGCCTTTGCCTTTGCCATTCACAGACGCTCCTCAACAACCAAGTCACTCACCCACACAGAAACACACACGCACACACAAAATCCACGCCATCTGCTACACCTTACGCCTAACAATCCAATTCCGACCCAACAATATGCTTGGAGGCGCACTCTAGCAGAGTGAGAGAGGGTTAAGAGATATTTTGGCCAGCCACATTGCAACGTATGACCAAGGCGCATGGCGCATGCCACATGCCGCATGGGGAATGGCACACGCATCTCCGACGGCTCACGGACAGCTACGTGTATGTGGACGTGATGTCCCATCTCCATTTGCGTTTCAAATTTAAATTTAACCTTTTGTCTTAATACGCCAATGGGGTTGGCGGTGCCACGGCATCAAGGACACGCAACAGGGCGGCGGCAACAGCCAGGACGAGGTCTATCCGCTGCCAGAGGACGCCCAACTCCATATCGTACACATATGGAGCAGTATTTGATGCGTGTAATGGATTTGTATAGGATGGGCCATGCACCGCGGACAGTACATGGACACCGGCTTAAGGCGGCTTATTAGAGCTACACATGTATGTGGCTAGCTAAAATGGTGCAGGTAAAGCCCCAGCTACGTCATGAGTAGCTAATTTTCGGATTTAATGCCAGCAACTGACAGTAAGTAAGATGTGTGGACTTGTCAAAGCGAATTGACCTCGTGAATTTGGGTACAAGCCGCAATTGATAGATGAAAGCCAATGGGCAAGTCCTTTAACAAAGCAGCTCAACACTAGAAACAAATCAATCAAAGTATAAATGGGGGTCTTTATCTGTATTTAAGTAATTGATTTGCTAATATATTATTATACATTATTATATAATATAAATAACTATAATTATAATATATCAAATGAGTCTTACATCAATAGCTGACTTGAGCTGCAGGATTTTTTTTTATTCTGGATGGACCCACGCCAGAGTAACGTCAACTCGCTATGAACTAAGAATCCAAATAAGACCAGTTGAACTCCCTTGTAGTAGTCAATGTACTGCAATATGAATACTTCAAATATATATACTCAACAAAGAGACACCTCGGGTACTCAGAGCATGCCAACGGTAAAGGATCAGCTCTGTACAACGGTGACTTTGCTCTGATTGCGAAACGAGCTTATGTGGAAAACCATTTCAATATGATTTTCGAATTTGCACCAAGTCTGAGCTGCAGTTAAGTTTGAAATGATAATGCTTTGTGCGGCGCACTATACAAAGTCGTTGACATTTTTTAACGGACGGCAGCTGAACCTGGTCAAATGGCTCGGCGCAGTTATTAAAATCAATTGTTGTGCCGCAGAAGGTGTTATTTGGCTACTGCCAATATTCAAAATGGCCACCTGAGGGGTGGGTATGCCAACGAATTGCGTAGTGGACATACGCAAAGAAACACGGACAAAGAGAAAGAAAGAGAAAGAGAGAGCGAGAGGAACAATGCTATCAACATAAAAGTCAATCTGTCCGAGGGGTTGAACATGTACAGCCAGAGCAGCCCAGATCAGACCAAGCGCAAAGCTGTGGAGTACGCATTGACCCCTTTGCTGGAAACGGACATCGACCAGGCACTGGCCAGCCAACCCACCCTCACACCCTGCTGCTATGTTCAAGTCGACTCGACTCGATTGTGCCAGCTCGTTAGTGTTGATGGACGGCACCGAGGTAAAAGTCCTGAAGTGGCTGCTGGACTTGGTGGCGGTGGTGTTGGTGGTGGTGGTGCTGCTGCTGCTGTTGGTGGCAGTGGTGGTGGGAGTCGAATGGACTGAAGCGTTAGAAGTGCTTTGAAATCGTACATATTTATTGTTTGTTTGTTGTCGCAGTTGTCTCGCTCTCTCTCACCTCTCTCTTTCTGTCTGTGGCCATATTTTTATTGCCATTTGAATTGAATCCGAATTCGAATCCGTTTCCGAATCCGAATACGAATCCGAATCCGTGGTCCACCCCTAATAGCTAGCGGACAGCGCAGACCGGCCATTACTTCAACCCTATGTGCAAAAGCCGTAGTACACTTTGCAGTTGCTTATTCGGCGGGGGCTCGACTGTGGGCATAAGCAGCCCATTTATACAATTACATTTATAAATGTCGCGCTCTGATATCAAACATTCAAACAGATACAAACACACACGAACACACACTCGCCATATTATTAAACAAATACCCAGACCAAAGGCAATACAATTGAATTTCTCGAATGGCCTTTGACAGCAAGTTTTTCCGTCTTCGCTGCGAACGAGGCTGTGTGTATGGGTGTGTGTAAGGCCATACCACACCCCCCCCCCCCCCTCCTTGGAAAACTTCCTTTTACTTTGCCAATTTGATACTGTACAAATTGCCATAATAAGCATGTATGTGCCCCAGCCGCTTCTTTTTGATGTAAAAAGGTCTTTAGGCTTTTGATATACCTCGATGATGCTGGAAAATATGAAGCTCTTCAATAGAAGACACGGTTATACAGTTACAATTGTTGGGTTTCCTAGCTAAGACGGATAAGTCAATAGGATATGTTTCCTTCAAGGTACACAACTTATGGGATTACTCATAGCAGTCTCGCGTGGTCTTGATGTTAGCCCCGAAGATAGTACGCAAATTAAAGTAATTTTAAATAGACTTTTAAAAAACGTGAGAGATACATTTTCAAAGAATTCATAAGTTATTATAAATTGTATGGAGTTCTGTCAACAACATCTGAGATGACTAGTTTGCCCAAAAGTTTCCAATCAAACACTTCGCAACTATAACCCTACGGCATCTGCTTGTCAGCGAAACCCTTGCTAGACTATCACAAAAAGATCTAAAGCAAAACGAAAAGGAAAAGCACAATCTCAAACAATAGAAATTGGCTAATTGATGACACTTTGCAGCGGCCACTTGACTTGATCGGATGGTCCGATCGGATTGTCGAAGCTGTTCGGCCGTGAAACGCACTCGAGTATCAGCTGTGAAAAGCGCAGGGCCGATGGGTCCAATCGATAAGGCACCGATGTCAACTGATAATTGACTAGTGCTGATTAGAAAGAGAGAGAGAGAGAGAGAGAGAGGGAGAGCGATATTTTACACTCTCACACACACACACAACCCGTTAGGCCGACAGGCGTTCGATCTCTGCGGCATATGTGCACAAGAACTTTGGTCCTTCGCGATCGTGACGCCACACATTTGCCTACGATCGGGATATGGCTGTGCGCCAGGGTTAATTCACTTTTAACGTAATTTGTAAGCACTTCGGGCAACCCCCTCGGGACCTCTCGACGTCGCGAATTAGGCAGGCAAAGGAGCTCGGCTTTTGTGCACACTCATTGCCAACCAGAACAGCGCGACAGACTGAGAGAGACTGCGAGAGCGACTACCTGGCATTCTCTGTCTATTGGGAATGGGAACTGGCATGGAAATGGGATCGGGTAATGCACATTAAACACTTTGGCATATTTTGTTATTGGGACGTTCGCGGGCTGTATGCGTAACCCTTTCGTAAATCGAGTTAATCCCGTAAACGCAATGCATATGCCGAGCCTAAAAACCAAACACGAATCCCCTACCAGGTAACGGCACACACACAAAAACTCACTCGCAATGTTCAAAATTGCGTCAATGGAAATTATCATTTTTCATTTTCGGTTTAAGGTTTTTTTTTTTGAATTTGAGTTTTTATTTTTGGTTCAGTTTTGGGGTTGCGCTTGGCTCGCTGAGGTTTGGTAGGTCTTGCGGCCGCATCTTACCTCGAGATCGGCTGCCGGCTTCCTAAAGTGCTGTGACAAGTCGTCAAGAGACGCGACCGGGACCCAGGACGATCGAAAACAATAACCCCGAAATGGAAATGGAAATGCAAGTTCCACTCGAAGGGTAACCAGATGCGGAATCAGTGAAAGAAGCGAAGCCATAAAACTAAAGGCCAGCGACAAGGTGAACATGTCAGCCGAAGAAGCCACCGATGTATATTCATTAAAGCAGGGCGAAGGACATGATAACTATGTCAGGAACTTTGCCTGGTCACCAAGCTAAGTACTTGGCATGTTAATTGGATTTTTGTCTTCAGACGTTTCATAGTTGAGCTGCTCCCAAGGGCCAGAGATCTTCGATATCGATTTATTTGTTGCTTATAATAGGAAAATGTAAGAATCTTTTTGGAATAAACCTGAAAATAATATTTACTTAATAGAACTTTATTTATTTATATAATTCGAAAACGAGTATCTGCAAGTGTATGCGCAAGTCGTTATAGAAAGGCTTAAACGAATCTGCTTATTTTTATTAATTGAGAGCGGAAAACGTGACTTGTTCCAGCGAGCTTTTGTTAAATGTCATTGGACATGATTGGGAAGGGAACCTCTGGTCCGCTTGCTCTCCAGTCAGTGCAGTCTCAGCGGCTGGTCTCACCCCACGCTTCGAGCATTGTTTTTACCCAGCCCCGACTCAAAAGGCCGAGGACAATGCGCTGCGTGCCAATATTGGGAAGTACGGCCTGTCACATGTCACCAAAACAATAGGCGCAAAGGAAGTGCTTGAATCAAAGGCAATCAGTGACAGAGAGGGACAGAACGAGAGAGAGACAGCGGGAGAGCGAGAGAGAGAGAGGGTACACTCAGAGATTGAAGTGGAGTAGGCCATGAGAAACGATTCAACTAGGTTAGTCGTTCAGTAAAATCATTAAAACGTTTGCTCTCAGAACATTACTATTCATTTATCGAATAAGAACCTAAAATTTTCAGGCACGAAAAATTATAAAAAAAAAAAATTTAAATTTTAAGTTCACTTTTAAGTTATCCAAAATTGTAAATTTTTTATTCATTTAACGCTTGCGCTTCATTGAAATTAGTTCAATTTTCAACAATGACCAGTCACGCGAAGCGATATCCCAAGTTGCGCTTCGCTCTCATCACAGAGGATGCCCTGGAGAAGTTGCGCCCAGAAACCAAACCGGCGGAGCCGCAACTAATGGAGGTTAAGGATATGTACGACACCATTAGTAACATGGTGAATATGGTACTTGAACAAAAGCTAAGGAATCTCAAGCTGGACAAATTAGATCAATTGATTGAAGCAAAGGTATACGAATTTCACGATCGCCACAGAGTTGTGTCACGGAAACTAATAAGCGAGGAATCGCCAAAATCATGTGGAACCGAAGAATCTATTTACACAGTATCCGACTTTACATTCAAACAAGCCAAGCCACGTGGTCATAGAATGCATTGTTCTGCCCCTCCGAAAGAAACCCGCTCCAGAAAGAGCAGCAAGAAAGAACCATTCACTAACGATTTTCCTTTTAAGATAAAGACCTCCGATTACAAAGCGACAACGAATAATAATATTACCTTCAAGAATGGGAATGGAAGCCGACGTATCTCAAATGCCGAAATGAGGAAGCAGGATTCGTCTCTAGACATAGCGGCAAAATATTTTAAGGAATTGAATCACCGAAACAAGCGCAAATAAAGTGCAGGCGTGCAAAAGGGAACATACTCGATCCTTATTCTAATGTATGATGATAGTAATACCCATATATCATTTGCCAAAGACGATTCTACTAAACCGACCTGCGATCACACGATCAATATGAAACAAGCTGAACAGTTAAATTCAAATATACTGTAAAATTTAGCAAGAATTCATCTCGCTGTGTAGGTCGATTAAATGAGTGTCTTAAGAATTCCAGGAATCATCCTGAAGTAGGATTTTTTGCTGAACTGAAGTAAATATAACTTTTGCGGCCAAGTCTTTCACGAATTCGTTGCCACTTGGATTAAAAATTTATACGTTTAACAAAAAAATATCCATTCTTTTCTTTACAAAATTTTGATGCCTGATTAGCACAGAGCATATGTACCATATAGGAAATAACTCTGTGTTTCTATCAAACGGATTAGCACAGAAGACATTTACATTTGATTCGACTCCATGTGGGATCAATTATCCATCGATTTGGTTCAATTCCATATAAAGTTATTAACTATCAAGTAATTCTCTCTCTCTCTCTCCTCTCACTCTTTCTCACACTCTCTCACTCTCTCACTCTCTCTCTCTCTCTCTCTCTCTCACAGAAGATATTTTTTGTTTGGAGTCTCTCCCTCTCTCTTTCCATATATATATCCCTTTCTCTCAAATTTGTTCTTGGGAAAAATACATACATGTGTAGAAGTCGGGGGGTCATATGAATATATATTTATTGCAGTTCCGATAACCACAACTCAATGCTGCTCCCCTTTTGCCCCTAACCTACAACTAGTAGCTGAGAGCTGCTGTTGTTGTTGTAGTCCTCATCTAATCCCTGAAATATGTAAAATGAAAAATTGAAAAACTAACTGACAACGCAGCAGTTGTAAAAATGTGCCGAAGAAAGGGCATGGTAGCTGGGTAGCTACATGTGGGGACTGGCGAGGTCGGGTGTGGCCGACACACACACTGTTTGCCAGCTTATCAACGCGCTGCAGACGAGGGCAGAGCATCAATCAAGAATTTCCAATGAATGGCTATCGAGTGAATTAGAAGACCAGTGCCATTTTTTTCCTTTTTTTTTTTTGCGTACCATAACTGTGTTTTCCCTTTAGTCAAATCAGCCCTCATACCCATTTGCCCAGTGACAAACTTGCTTTGCGTATTCAATTGCTAGTATGTCATATATATATATATATATATATACCCCTTGAAATTCCGATTTGGTTGAGATGAGTACTATATATATAGATATAGATATATATATAGTATAATACTCGTCTCAACCAAATCGGTTGAGTATATATATATATATATATATATATATATATATATATATATATGAGGAGTATTAAAGTTACTTAAGGAAATCTTTGAGAAACAAATCTGACACACAAATCCAAGTAAGATTAAAGTGAAGCACCACTGAAGACTGGAAGCCTTACAGCTCGAACTACAGCTCAAACAGGGTATTCGCCAGTCGAGTTCGTCCCAAAGAAATACTCAAAGTTGCTTTGTTTTTATATGCAGTATCATTTTTTTTCGTCCTAGCTGCCACATAGTCGGCAATATTTTTGCGGCTTAATATGTGTTAAGAGAGCGCAAAAAAAATAAAAAAAAAACCTGCGAAAGTCAACCGAAACGCAATTCTAAAAAATGCCCGGCCTGCGACTTGTTCTAGGAACAGTCGCTAAGCGGGGGCGTCAGCTAGAGCCGGGATGCTCAATGGCCATTTAGGGGCGGAGAGCAGGGAAATGGTGTCGTCTGGCTTATCGTTTGGCTCTAGCCAGTGACAGGACATAACATTACCCTTCGGTATCTGCAAGGCGCCATGCGTGGGCCCTGCTGACGAACGGTCACCCCGCGGCCACCTTCAAAAGCAGTGCACGCAGGCACGGCGAGGGGAAGGCTCTAGTTGGGGTTGGGGTTGGACTTTGGGTAAGGGTTAAAAAGATGCTGACTAAGTACTTTTGAAAATTGCTTACATGCGTTGCGCCTGTGTGTCCTGTGAGCGGTCAGGACAGGGGCAAAAGCAGTTGGCAACAGGGTTCGGGTTTTGGGCATGGCCCGCCCTCCGCTTAACGGTAATACATTTCCATATGCAACGGCTGTCTGGCTGGCTGGCGTTTCATCCGCCAACTCATAACCGATAGCCCAGCCTCTCTGCTGCCTGGCCAAAGGACGTGCAGTGGACGTTGCCTGGCGCTGTATAAACGACAAACGTCTAAGGAAGGACATGAAACAAGTGTTGGGTGCCATGTTTATATTGTTGTTGCTGCTGCTGCTGCTGTTGTTGTCTTTCATTTCATTTCGTTACGTTTCCCGCGTTCTCTTCTATCCGCTACTCGCTCACAGCAGCTGCTGGTCCCATCCTTGTCCTTTCTTTTTGAAGCTAAGCTCGTGCCTTTCCTTATATATGCTTTGTTGTTATTTTTGTTGTTGTTGTGCACGTAATATAAAAATTCAGCAACGCGCAAAGCTTCACATATGACAACTTGCGCGGACGACAACAACAACAAAAAGTCTAAGTGAAGCAGCAGCGACAACAGAGGACAACATGTCACTGAGGCAAAACACAAGAAGCGCCAAAGACATGGCCATCATCATCTTTATCATCATAAGCATCATCATATGTATGTATCCTCATCATCATGTTTGGCCAAGACGGCGCGGATATTTCTGATTTTTTGAAGCGGAAAATCAAACGCAACGAAATGTTTATGCGATGAAGCAGCAACAACAGCAGCAGCAACATTCGCACATTGATTAACAGCAGCAGCAACATTTCCAGATAGATTAACAGCAGCAGCAATATTAGCAGCAGCAGCAAAATTGACAGATAGACTAACAGTAGCAGTAGCAGCAACATAGGCTAACAGCAGCACCAATATTAACATCATTAATAAAATTGATATATAGACTAACAGAACCAGCAGCAAATTTAATAGCAGCTGCAACATTGCCAAATAGATTAACAGCAGCAGCAATATTAGTAGCACCAGCAACGTTGGCCCATAGATCAACACCAGCAGCAGCAATATCAACAATGTTAAGAGCAATTAATGTGCGATATGTTGCTGTTGCTATTGCTATTCTTCCACTTTTAATTGGCAGCTGTTGGTGTTGTTGAGTTTCCGTAAATGTTGTCTTCTCTGATAATATGACTTGTTGCACTTCTCAGTACAGATGTTGCTGTTGCTGCTTTCGCTGCTGTTATTCATGTGATTGCTCGTGTGTGTTTTCTGCTGCTGCTTCTGGCCTTTCAAAGCGTCTTTTTTCTCCTTATTCCGATGTCATTGCTGCTGCTGCTGATTTTGATAATTCAGTTTTTCTATCTTCTACTTTCATTAGAAGCTGTTGACAATATTCTTGTTACAGTTTCCCCGAAATGTTAACAATTAGCAATACGACTATATAATACAACAATAATCACTGTTGATTGTTGTTGCTATTGCTGTTATTGCTGTGAATTTTGTTGCTGCTGCTATTACTGTTGCTGCTATAGATGTTGCTGCTGTTGCTACTGATGTTATTGTGTATATGTGAGTACGGCTTTTTCTATTCATGCTGTTGCTGCTGTTATTTGACTTCTGCATGTTGCTGTTGCTTGCTATTGTGTTTCTGCTGATGCCGTTGTTATAGCGTTTGCTGTTGCTGCCATGGTTTATACAGCTTCTTTTTCAGTTTCTACTGCTGCACCTTAATTTACTTCTTCTTCTGATGTTGCTGTGCTGCTATTCGCTTTGATGTTGTTGCCATTTCGCTGCTGCTGCCGTTGCCGTTATTTGTGTGCGCCATTTTATTGTTGCCACGATTCTTATGAACGTGTAAACATTTTTCGCAGTGCTGCGTATCATTGTATTTCTTGAGTCTTGTGCGTGTGTTGGTTGAGTTTCAGAAAATTGCATTTTTTCATATCATTAGGTTTTATTGGTTTCTTCCTGTTAAATATTCTTGCCCAACCAGCCCAAGCCCACAGCCCCACGCTCGCCTTTCACACATATGCGACGCGTGTGTTTCCTTTTGTGTGTGCATTGGGAAAACGGGGAGCGAGGTGGTGGGGGCAAGCGAGAGGTTGGCGCTTGGAGGGTCCCTCCTGGTCGCATGTTGTCAAAACAAGAACGCGTCGGTCGCGCTCCAAAAACAACCTGAAACACTTACACACACAAACACACATACACAAGAGCGCGCGCATGGCACACGCATCATATCATCGTATATTGTTTTGTGCCTTGTCTGCGGGCCCCACCCAGGCTCCCAGCCTTCCATCCTCATCCGGACTGCGGCCAACGTCAAGCTGAGCCCAGAGACAAGCGCTTGGCAGCAAAGTCTGGCCATGTCAGGAGCATGACCCTCCTTCCACCCAGTTCTTTCGCTGCGGCTCTTTAAAGACCCTCGCCATCCACCCCTCGCCCCTCGCCCCTCGCCTTCACCCTCCCTTCCTATGCCACTATATGAAGCGATAAATGCAAGTTGGCGATTTCCTTTGTTGTTTTTCTTAGAGAAACAACTGAAGCTCCACATTGAAGTCCATTACGTTCGTTTTACCTGGTTCACCTACCTTCCACTGAACATAGGATATTAGATGCGTGGGATGGCGAGGGCGGAACAATGCGCATAGATTTGCCAGTTGTAAGCTCCAATTAAATGCATATCAAATGGTTTATCAAAACAACTAAAGAAAAACACTTGTAAAGCCAGCGAAACGTTCGCTCCTTTATTTTCACTCTCTTTAAGATGTTTTCAACGTTAACAACATTTAATATACAGTATATAATACATAATATATAATATATAATATATAATATATAATATATAATATATAATATATAATATATAATATATAATATATAATATATAATATATAATATATAATATATAATATATAATATATAATATATAATATATAATATATAATATATAATATATAATATATAATATATAATATACAATATATTAATGGAGGATTGGATTTAGGATATATATATATATATATATATATATATATATATATATATATATATATATATATATATATATATATATATATCTGAGAATACAATACAATCTAATACGAATTCAGCGATAAGAGCAAATTGTCTGCATAGCTAATTCATGAACCTACCACTTCCAGTTCGCTATAGCCATGTTGAAGTTAAATGGGCGATCGATATACTGATCCTCGCGCCGAAGAAACATTACTTTTATTTAAAATACTAATCTAATAAATTAAATCTAGGTCAAGTTTTGGCCAAGGCGTATTATAGGAGCATTGGATACAAGTGTTTCCTTATGTCGCTATATTTGATCGTTTTGACGTTGGGAATGGTCGGAAATTTCATGAGCATGCTTCAACTAATTATATCAATATTAATTACTCGTCTATTAATTCATAAAAATTTAATACGTGTTTCTACTTCTAAAAGTAAAGAGCTCTTACAAATAAATTCTAAAATCTAAATCTAAAAAATCTAAATTCTTAAATCTTTTTGAATAGTTTGATAACATAATTACTAATATGTATATTAATATATTTTTCACTAATCACTTAAATCTTAACCATACCCTTTCATCTTTTAATCCTCACTGAAAAACCCCACTATGCATGGATATCTTCAAAATGTATAGGATAATCGAATTGATTTACATCTCTATCCAATCATTTCTGTTGACCAAGCACGCAATAACTTTGCCTTCGCCAAACACATTATTATCGAAAGGGGATTTCGTTTAGGCCAACTAATGCACAACAACCCCACTAGGCTGCTTGCCTTGTTGTGTGTGTTAGCTGTCCTGCCCACAACAATACAAATAGAGCCGCAAATGGAGTCAACTCAAATGCTACCTGCGTAAATCAGGAAATGGGCCAGAGCGGGGCAGAAAGTTGTGATTGACTGCCCTGACATATGGCTGGATGGATGGTTGGTTTGTGCGAGGGCAGTGGAGGACCCTGGTCAAGGGAATGTCTCAAGAGCGCGGGCTCGCTTTTAGCCAGCTAAATCGCCCTTAATGCAAATGGAAAGCCAAGAAATGCTTGCACAGACATAATTTCAATATGCCCAACAACCCAATTTGAACGGAGCCCGGGCCCGGACAGCTCCGGCGGATGTCGTACCACCTGCAGTGACTGAATGACGGACGGACGGTCGCTTGGTCGGTCGGTTAGTCGAACGAGCGGTCTGGCCCCCGGGGTCGTTTTGCGTACGCCCCTTAGATCCTCATATGTGGGGGGTGTGGTATATATATATATATATGTATATATATATATATATATATGTATATGTATATATAAATATATATGTGTGTGGGCTGCCTTGTTGCTTGATGCGCTTCGGTGGCCGCCGCTGCCGCTGCCTGCCAACGGAAAAGGAAATGAAAAAAGGCGAATGAGAGCCCCGCCTCAGTTTTTGGACGGGTTCTTAAGCTCAATTCCCATGCCCGGTAACCGTCCCTGCCTCTGCCAATTCCGCTTGGTTGGTTTGCAAAATTTTTGAATTGGATACTCTGGCGACCAAATACGCCCACGCGCTGGGCATGCCAACCGCCTAGCGGGCGTCCGTTCAATCGGCCCAACTCTCCCTCAACGACCAATGTCCTACGTCGTGCACATGACCAAAGGAATCAACGTGTGTATGTTTGTGTGTGCGAGGACTATTTGAAATTTTGCATATTAAAATATCGTCGTGCATGCAAAAGGTCGCTACTTCTTATTTGAAGCAAAAGGTGGCCGGCGCCAACCATCAGTTCAGTACAGTGTGACCAAAGCAACAGAAATGTGACAAAAATAAATAAATGCTTTACAACTTGGAATATAAGATATAGATATACATAGTGTATAGAAATATGTCGATAATGGCCCTATCGATCAAATTTGATGCTATCAATAGTATCGTTTTTTACACAACCTCATCACTTGGTACCAAACTTGAGATTTTTTCACAATTAATAATTTGTTCCAAATAAATTGTGTACATTAAAATGATAAGCTATTTTGAAGGATTTCATTTTTTTTTCAATATATTAAGGATTTTAAGTTACTCTTAATTTAATGTTAACATATGTTTACCACCCACTGAACCCAAGATAATCTAGAATACAATCCCATTAGAAAAGTTGTTCTATTTAATTTACTTACCTAAATTTCTGTATATAAAAGACGAGGCTTTTTAAGTAATGTGAAACATATCAAAATGTCCAGTACTATCGATAGTGACACGTATATCGAATGTGGCGCGGAAAGTTACAAATTCAATTCCTCGATATTGCCATCGATAGTTTCCCATGCAACTAATTTTAAATCTCCAGCTTTTATGATATCCAAGCTACACTAAAAAAAAAACCTAAACGGACGAATGGGGCATGGCTAGATGGACACAGCTTATGAAATCTGAACTGGTAATATATTCTTGGTTCCACGCGATCACCACATGATCTCATGATCTCATGGACTGTTGCCTTAACATATTGCTATACGCAGCACTGATATTTAAATAATTGAAACGATCAATTTATGTTTTCAATAAATAAATAAAAAAATAATATATATTTATATACAAGTAAACCAAGAGGAAAGTAATAGATTAATACTAATTGGTGCCATAATGATAAAGAGAATAATTTTAATTGCAGTGAGTGACTTGAGGATTCAGATTACAATTTTATTCAGTTTAGTTTGTTACATTACTAAATATTGTCGTTGCATTTAAATTTCTATTTAAACTTGATTTTGACTTTATTTCATATTTAAGACCCACTGTGCGTGTTATGCGAATGGTGCTGTTGCTGTTGCTGTTGTTATTGGACAGACGCTGACTGCGAATGTGGCTTAAGATGTGGGTAAGCATGTCGCCGCATCGTCTCCGTCATCGTCTCTGGGTCTAGCTCTAGCTCTGACTCTGGATCTGGCTTTGGCGCTGGTTCTGGGCCTGGCAACATAACATTAGGACACAGACACATCGCCTGTGGTAACACAATAACGAATTTCCGTAGCAACTTCATCACCAGTGGCTGCTGCCACCGGTTGTTGCTGCTGTTGTTGCTCTGGCTGCTTCTTTTTGCCTTTACCCTGAAATGTTATCCACTTTACATAGACTCTGGTCTGATGCTTCTCTATTTCTTTTACTGTTTTCCCCTGCTTTTTAGCTATTTTTAGCTGTTTCACCTTCGCTTTGCCAATGCTTGCAACATTCGCTACTAAATTTGTGGCAAGCAAATGAAATTATAAACCTGACACACACACACCGATGCACAACCCCAACAATATTTATAAATAAAGTAAGCAAGCAAAAAATATTGAAAAGTTCCAATTAAAATGCTGCTGTTGGTGCTGTCAGGTTTTCCATTCAGTTCGAGATGCTGAAATCGAAATATTTGCACAGCTGCAGCTGCCCGCGTTGCACTTTCTCACAGGATGCGCCAGGCGAGGAGGCAGGAGGCAGCAGCAACACTTGGTAACCCTTCTTACAAATATTTTGAGACTCTCGAGCAGTCGTATCTGCCCAGGTAACCCTCAAGCATGCTTGTCTCTCCTCTGTCATGACAAACAATTAAACTTAATCAGTTATCCAAGAAAAACACTTTTCCCTTGTGTCGAACTCTCGATCTGTCGATCCGTCGATCCGTCGATCCATCGATCGATGCCGAGCGCAATAAAAGAAGCAGTGGAAACCCGTTACGTGCCGAGATAAAGGTTGATAGAAAAGGTAGCATACGTGAGTTATTGCTCAAGACTTTTGCGTTTTCCCTTTTCATCTTTTTATGGATTTCCATTTTTTCATTTTTATAGATCGTGAGAAAGTTTAACCCCTTCGCAGACAGCGCCCCAGCTTGAGGCTGGCCCATTGCCACATAATTTATAATGATTAGGTACCGTTGGGTCGCACAATGAGAGACCGAAAATCGAATTCGGAAAAAGGAAACAGTTGCCGGACGCCTCCTTGAGGCGCAGCGAAAAGAACAAGGGCAGGGTGACGGCATGGAACCGCGACAGAGGCGTCATCCCTCACCGAGGGGCACAGGCGACAATGTCTCAGGGTGCCCTACCCAGACCTACACACCCAGCTGTGCAGCAGCCCTGGGTAGGGTAGACTGTCTTAAGATTATGTTATTAGAAAAATATCTTTCTTATCTAATACAATAATGAACAACATCTAGAGAGTTTTAGTAGGCTAGTATGATGCATTACTATATTTATAGATAATTGAAAATTACCTAATATATCGATCGAAATTCACTTTTTTTTAGCTTTTTTTATTTACCTTTTCGTATATCTATTTATAGTACAAGACCAAGTATATATATACGTAATACTGAAAATTATATCATCTGGAATTCATATTGGCATCTGGAATTCATATCCAGCCTCTAATCCAACCTTTAGCATTAACCAAGCAAACCATAAAGCCAAAATACAATTCGAAATCTATAATTAGCTCTTTTGAATACATTGAATATGGGACTGGAAATGTTCCTGGTAGACTAAATTCTTGATAAGGATAAACTGACGAGTTGATTTCGGAGCTGAACTCATCAGACGAAGTTTATTCTGGAATGGGTCAAAATTATTATGATGTTATTTTTATACTCGTTTATCAAGCGAAATGATTTGTGCAATGTCCGTATTACTGTCTGTCCTAGATGCAAAAAGAACTAAGTATTGCTTTAGAGCTCCAACAGTTCAAGGCTGGTACTGCAGAATCCTTGCCGACTCCTTTATCAAAAAAGATTGTATTAAGCGTCCGACCGCAATGTTGTTCTCTGTTTTTGAAGTCGATTTTTTTTAATTTGGAATGCCAAACTCGAATCTTAAAGATTCACTGCCGATAATATACAATATATACAATTTAAATATGATTAAAAAGAATTGTGACCTCTACTCTGTATTTCCTAATACTTCCGTCAAAGTTTCATTTTAAATACGTTTATTTTATGCATATTGACAGAGGGGTCTCGACCTCTGGCTGCATAGGAAAGCAATTATTAGTGCCAACTCTAATAATAGCTCGAAATATTGATATTCCATAGAAACAACGGAGAAGGCATTCTGTTCATTCTGTTCATTGTAGGCAACCCTCCTCCACTGACCTTTAAGTGACCCCCACACATAGATCAAATTTTTTATTAATCAGGCAATTAGTCAACTTTGATTAGGCCCGGACACACACACAATAAGACATTATAGCATTAGAGTATAAATATCAATTTGATCTGTCAAATATTGACACATCAAACCCTAAACAAACCAATGACAGGGTGTAACCCCCCTCCCCTTCTCCAATCGCTCTTCCCCTCTCTCTCATCAGCCATTTAGCGGCAATTTATAAGCAACAAAACACCCAAAAAAAAGGACAAAAAAACGTGGAAAATGGGAGAAATAATAAATGAAAACAAAAAAAAAAAGGAACAACAACAACAGCAGAGAAAAGGGATTCGTTGTTGTTGCTCAGATCATTTGAAGGGTCCTTGACTTTGCGCCGGCGATGAGGCAATTGAGTGATGCTGCCGACTCAAAGCAATTATGTGCATTATATTAGATGATATTATATGGTATTATATCGCATCATGTTTGCTGTCAAAAACCAACTTTTTTACCCCAAAAAATATACCAATAACAGAAAGACCGAGAGAGACAGAGAGATAAATAGACAAACTGCGTGCATTAGATCGTGCTTAGGGGATGCTGCAACTGGACCTCGGAAACTGATGCCAAGGTTCAAAGTGCGTGTGAAAATGAGGCTGGTTGTTGTTGTTGTTGTTCCAGTTCTTCCAGTTGTTGTTGTTGTTGTTGCGGATGCTGGCAAAAGTTTTGCGGTGTTTTCGCTTGTTTTTTTTTTTTTTTTTTTTTGTTTCCAGAGGTGTGAAGCCGTCGATTTAGGGTATAAAAGGATGCTGCTTGGACAATTACGGCGGCCAACCCGCCAGTGTGAGAGTAAGAGGGAAAGGGAGAGGAAGAGGAGGACCAGGACAAGCCGTGTAATGCGATAAGGCGCCAAATAGTCCTGCTTAACAATTATCCATATGAACTCTCTCAACTCCATTGTTGAACTGTCAACCCAAAAGGAGTTTTTTTTTGGGTAAAAAGGTCGCCGTTTTTTGGCTTTGCTGCAATTAGTCAAGTGGTTAATGGATTGAGCCAATTCCAACGACTGTACGCAGGCATTTGCCATTTCGCATTTCTTACAGATTTATAGATTTGTGCATTCGCCGTACAGCAACGCAAAAAAAACGTAAATCTGCAATGTGCAGCAAAAAAAGGGTTAAGGAGCTTAGGGGTTAGGATCTGCGGCTGCTTCATCTAACAAAATGTCCGACAGGCAAATTTATTTTCCATCCGAGAAGTGCATGGCAAAGGGTTGCTGAGGGTTGCAGCTATTGAAAATTGAAAATTGGAAATAGAAAATTGTTTTGAAATTTGATTGAATGATGCAATGACATCCTTGCAAAAGCTAAATACACTGACCGAAATTAAGTAAAAAGCATAGAAATTTCAGATTTACTTATAGAGATACACAATCTCTTTATATAAAAGTTACTAAATGCTAAATAAATACAGAGGGCTCCCTAATAAAAAAAACTTATGATTGAATAATCAAATATATATATATTAAATATATCTTAAACATTAGTTCTATTTATATAACTTTTTTATTTTAACTTTGATTAAAGTCTTTCTACTTCACTCAATCATTAAAATGACAGGATATCTATACATCAATCATATGTAGCATTCCATAAAAAATCTTTTCCTCTCACGACTGAATCACAATCGAATCTTAATCTGAGAATATCTGAAATGTTTTCATTTATAAAATAAAAAAGGACTAAAGCTTATTATGAACTGATCGTATACATATATTAAATTGACTCTGAAATTAAATATAAATATTATTTTTATAAAAGTTGAGAGAGAGTTCCTTGAAAAAAACGGTATTAGGAATAGCTCACAAAAATAAGTGGAGAAACAGAAAGAGATAGAGAAATATATAAAAAGAGAGAGAAAACAGAGAAGATAGATAGATAGAGAGAGAGAGAAAGAAAGAGTATGCGAAAAAGAGGACAGAGAGAAAAAGAAACGAAGAGAAAAGAAACGAAATAGGGTAAGTAAGAAAGAGACAGAAAGAGAGAAAGCGAGACAGACTGAAAGAAAGAGACAAAGAGAAAGACAGACAGAGAAAAAGAGCGAAAAATAGGCTAAGAGGAAAAGAAACAGAGATGTTGATTAAGAAAGAGAGAGGGGCAATCAGAGACAGAGAAAGAAAGCGAGAGAGAGAGAGAGAGAGAGAGAGAGGGAGTAAGTAAGTAAGTAAGAGTAAGTAAGAATAGACTGCACAAAATAGAAAAAAAGAGAGAAACAGGCTTAACGAATAAACAGAAGTTAAAAACTGATTAATTTTCCTATACTTGTAATATCCATACTTTATAAAGGCAGAGAGAGAAAGAGAGAGAGAGAGAGTAAAAGAAAGATAAAAAGGCTTAACCAACAGAGAACAGCTAAAAACTCTAAAACCAAATTTTAATTTTCCTAAACTTATAATATCCAATACTCTATGAAGACCTTTAATAATCATCTTGCCTAGCGACACATATGAATTCAGTGTCTCGACAGCTTTTCATGCACATACATACACACACACACATACATATATATATGTCTATCGTTGCTGTCCCACTCACGTCTAAGTCCTGTCATCTCAGCGACGAACTGACAAATCGCATCGTGTTCGACATTTCGCAGTGAATATTCAAATTTCGCATTACTGAAAGTTGTTTCGAGTAGATGAATCCAATCGATTGCGATTTCGTTTCGATTTTGAATGCTCAATGTTGACCAGGTGTTGCTTTGATGTTGTAAAATCCGCTATAGCTTATCCTCACCCACACACGCACACGCACACACATGCGGGCATTTGCATTTGTATGGCCTCGTTTTCTCTGCTCAGCATAATTTTAAATTGAGAGCAAATTTTACCGCTCAACAGCACACACACACACACACACACACACACACACACGCAGGCACACACTCATCTGTGTGTGTGTGTGGCATAGTTTTTCCACATGGAAAAGGATTATTTATTTATTACAAAATTTTCGTCATTCGATGCGCGGCTACAGAGCGTGGATAGATACGCGCAAAAAAAAAAAAAAAACGAAAAAAGAAAAAAGTAAATAAGAGTTGGAAAGGTGGAAAAGGTATCCTGGCAAGGCAGACAGTCAGCCGGGTGGACAGTTGGACGGCGGCGGGCAGGCCGCAAATGTCGAATTATTCAAATGATGATTCAACCCCCTCGCCGTGCCGCAGCTACCCCTTTTTGCCAATGTCCCGTGCTGGCATGTGATATGCAAAAAACAGAAAAAAATGAAAAAGCAGCAGCGGGAACAGCCTCTACGCACAGGACACGAGCCAGGAGAGATACAACACGGGCTCGGCGTTGATTTTGTGTGCACTTTTTTTTTGCCTACCTTGCGGCAATCTGGAGGCACACACACACAGTGAGAGAGCGAGAGAGACAGGGAGACAGAGAGGTCCTTTGTAGTTTGCATGTCCCGTTTGCGTCATATGAGATCGAGAGCGAACGCTTACAAATTTTTCATATAATTTGAAAATAAAACAGGACTCGTCGAGGCCTATACACTGTGTGTGCGTATGTAAAAAAGTTGCTTTTAAGGACATCTGCGTATTTTCCCTATGCCAAACTCCATTGCCTTCCCTCCGTCTCTCTCTCTCTCTCTCTCTCTCTCTCTGTCTCTTTCTTGCTCGTTCGCTCCATCTGTCGACCACAGCTTGGCATTTGAATTCTCTTAATTTGCACCTTGTTCATCAGTTTTTGGTAATATTATACGCACACATACATATATACATATATAGAGAGAGCGATACGTGTCTGTGTACCTAGCGCATTATGCTGGCTGGCTACACACGTAACATCTGCTTTTAGCTTGGACTCCAGCACATGCTGGTTGGCCATAGCTGGCCAAGGCCTCAATGTAGGTGATTATCATATCCGAGCAGGAGAGGCTAAGAAATCGCACTTATAAAAGACATATTGTATCAAAAATTAAGATATAATATCCAAGATGCGTTAATTAGCTGTTTTCTGTAATTACACACTACATATATTCTATATATATATATATATATATATATATATATATATATATATATATATATATATAAGTCAATAATTCAAAAAATATATTATTTATATAGGCTCTATTCGGAATATCAGCAGCTATCAGACTCTCTTTCGGAACAACCCTGTATATATAGTGATCCAACTGCAAAAGCTGATAATGATCCGAGCTCTAGCTCCTAGACTAGAGAAGTTATATAATATTTTTTCCGCCTTTTATAGTTGTGAATATATATACTTATATTTGTAGGTATCAAACTAAAGAAAAGTATAGGTAATAACGAAATTAGAAATTAGTACTATGATCAGATGGAATGTTAAGATTCTGCTAAAAAAAAATACTAGGGAAGTGGGAAATGGAGAAATACTGTTAATTCTATATCCGTAGGTCTATTGGAATATTTTAGTTTAGCATTAAAGGCAACATTCACACTTACAAACAATTTTACATCAATACAAATTAGTATTCTTATATATATGATATATTCGGGACGTCTCTACCATCTGTCATTAGCCTGCAAGCATGTCTATACGATAATTTCCGTAATGTTCAGAAGGTCCTCAACACAAATCGAGTCTAACCTCAAACTTCAATTCACGGTGAAGTGAAACTCTCGCCAATTCCAATTGGAAATTCACATTTTGAGAAGTTTACATAAATGTCCGCAAACATGTGAGTCCCACCGTCTGAGTGGGGGAAGCTCATCCAATCTTTGGGGCGCCTGCCTCATTGGCGTCATCTTCGTCGGCGACTTTATAAAAATGTTTGAGTCCCCCTCCCACAGCTCCCCGTTCCGTGCTCGCCACTCGACGCTCCCCATTCCTGTGTCACGATTGTTTGCTTGTTTGTTTGTCTATGCGTCGATTTGTTTGTTTGTTTGTTTGCCCGGCTGCGTTTTGTGTCGTAAATTTAATGGACAACACCAACAACAGGAGCAGAAATCGAGAATGGAATCGAATCGAATTGAATGGCAAATGGGAGCCATGCATAAAAAATTGGCAAAGCCAGCCAAGGGTTAACTTCGATTAGCCCGAAATGTTGTCATGGCCTGTGGTCGCGCATATGTGCGGGTGCTCGCTGTGTGTGTGTGTGTGTGTGTGTGTGTGTGTGTGTGGTCATAAGGCCAGAGCACAAATAATAACAGTCACGCGTCGGGCAAAAAGCAGCAAACGCGGCAAAAATAAATAATAAAATAAACAAGCAACAAAAAAAGGAGTAAGAAAACAAATAAGATATTCAATGAGGGAAATATCCGACTAAGGAATACCCTAAGTTGAGAGATAGTGATAGCTATCTATATATATCTATATCTATATCTATATCTATATCTATATCTATATCTATATCTATATCTATATCTATATCTATATCTATATCTATATCTATATCTATATCTATACCTATATCTATATCTATATCTATATCTATATCTATATCTATATCTATATCTATATCTATATCTATATCTATATCTATATCTATATCTATATCTATATCTATATCTATATCTATATCTATATCTATATCTATATCTATATCTATATCTATATCTATATCTATATCTATATCTATATCTATATCTATATCTATATCTATATCTATATCTATATCTATATCTATATCTATATCTATATCTATATCTATATCTATATCTATATCTATATCTATATCTATATCTATATCTATATCTATATCTATATCTATATCTATATCTATATCTATATCTATATCTATATCTATATCTATATCTATATCTATATCTATATCTATATCTATATCTATATCTATATCTATATCTATATCTATATCTATATCTATATCTATATCTATATCTATATCTATATCTATATCTATATCTATATCTATATCTATATCTATATCTATATCTATATCTATATCTATATCTATATCTATATCTATATCTATATCTATATCTATATCTATATCTATATCTATATCTATATCTATATCTATATCTATATCTATATCTATATCTATATCTATATCTATATCTATATCTATATCTATATCTATATCTATATCTATATCTATATCTATATCTATATCTATATCTATATCTATATCTATATCTATATCTATATCAACTCTGTTGCCCACTTACCTAGGGTATTAGCTAAAAAAATAAAGGTCCAACAACGATACCCAAAATAAAAAAGGAAGTATATATGTATGTAAGGAGAAAAAAATAGAATGTTAGACCAGAAACATACGAATGAATATGAGAGGTCGGTCGCAGCATAAGCTTCGTTCGGTTGGTATTCGCCTGATATTGGGCTCGCTTCGTTTGGCGGACAGCGGTCCAAATAGGGCCATTGATCAAAATTGTTACAATAATGGCGAAAAATCAACCCCATGTACAGGCCAAACGCCCACAGCGCACTGATGGCCGAGTGGGAGGGGGAGGCAAACTTGTTGTTGGGCGGGGGGTGGAGGGATTGCTCAATGCAAAAAGGCACAACCAAAGCGAGGCAAAGGCAAATACGAGAAAACGCCATCGCTGTCCTGTGCTGTCCGTCGAGGCAACGGACTCGGGACACGGGACACGGGCACGGGCCGCGGGTCCAGGCAAGGACATGCTACATGCCACATGCCACATGCCACACAGGACCATTCGACATTTGGACCGAGCTTGAAGCAAACTCTCCGTCTGCCATTGAAAGCCTTTTGATGGCAAATGGCGGCGCTGTTGCTGCTGTTCGGTGGTGGCAGTGGAGGTGGTGCTTCTGTGGATAGTGAGGTGGTGGGGTGGTGACGTAGTGCGGCGGGCAGGCAGGGCAAGTAACGCCGCAGTGCTCGGACTAACGTTGTGGGCTGCGTTTTTGGCCTGCGAATTGGACTTTGCAAAGGTAGCGAAAGAAACCAAAAGGACCAGCAGCCAGTACAGCGGTGTGTGTGTGTGTGTGTGTTTGTGTGTGTTTCACATGCTCTGGCAACGTCGTAATGGCCACAGTTGTTGTTATGGCAAAAGTTCGTACGTGAGGGTCGAGCCGCATACAGACGACATCCTTTCGCTGTGGTCCTTTTGCTGTTGCTGGCCGGGTCGTTTGTACATATTGCATCAAAGAAAAGTTGTGCCGGGCACACACTCACACTCACACATATCCACATCCACACACACCCACACACACGACCATACGCAGTCGCAGTACAAATAATAAAAAACTGGGCTGACAAAATCGTTTCCTTGACTATGCGACGCCATGGACAACGCACGCGAATCCAAGCATATATACATGTATATATATATATATATATATATATATATATATATATATATATATATATATATATATATATATATATATATATATATATTATATGTATATATATATCCTGCTAATGCTAGTCTCAATCCCCCACGTGCCGGCGACGCAGCCTCGTCGCTCGCTTCCACAAATCCGTGCAGCCGGCCCAAACCCTTTATTTTGCAGTCGCGTTTATCAAGTCAAGACGCGGAAATTGGCTGCCATTTCGATCTGCCTCACACACACATGCACACACAGACAAAGCAAAGGATAACGCAGTTTAAGCATAACTGATAGCTTTGGTCAAGGCTTCGCCTCTAGCCGGTTTCTAGCAAAGCTCAATGCTATGCTTAAGCACTTGAATAATATTGCAAGCAATTTCCACATGCTCCAGTAGGCAGACAAAAGCTCATGGCTTTGGTAAGTTTTAAAGTTGGATAAATTAGTCAAAAAATTGTTTTCAAAATATATTTAAAACTTTCTCCAAGTAAGTAGCTTGACTTAAGTGAAATATACAGTTTCTGTCCGAGTGACGTGTATTAACAGCTATTGAAATCTGCTTGCTAAGTCACTCAAACTGAAAGGAGTTCAAACAAATATTTTGGGAGATTTGGAGAAGATAGATAGATAGATACTATATAATATTGGTGTTTTCTAAAATTGACAATTGCTCAAAGATTTGGATTTTTTATTTGTTGCTGTTCTCATTCTGATATGCGTCTATTATTATTTTTTTTCTTTTAAATATCAAATATTTTAATATCTTTTTTTCAGTATTGTCCAATTGACATGCCATTAACTATGAAAAGTAACACGAATTCTTAAATTTATGGAAATAAGAAAATACTTATTTTCTTTAAAACATATATTGCAATACAGTTAGTTTGTTTATCTTATTGGTTGGGCATGAATGTAGATATTATTACCTAAAAATATATTTATTATTTATTTATCATTATAACATAAGTTCAAAACCTGAGGAAGCTGAATGAAGAATCACCTGAACCAATTTGAATGAATCAAAATCTATCAAATGTTTAACGACTTTTCAGATTACCTTTGATTATTGGGCACACATACAAATGCTGCTTGCTATAACAGGCAAAGGATCTTCAAGGCAAACTACTTAGAAAAATATCTTTTTATATTACTATTATTATATAATAATATAAATGAATCTATTTATTATTATTATTATCATGGCAGGCGAAGTTAATAATAAACTAAACTTTAAATGCCTATGAGGATCTTATCCACATCGTACAGCTGTCCAAATTAAATTCCTAGGTCTGCTTGATAAATCATTAAAAATTTGCCTTTTGCAGCCAACTCTCTGCATCCACTAAAAATGACGTAAATTTTATATACCGACCACCTGGAAAGCTACATATATGCAATACGCGTCATCAAAATAATGCAGCCTTGACATTCTCCTTTAAAGTTGAATTTTCCTATCTTATTCAAGCTGGAGGATATATAGATTAAGGATATATAGGTTAAGATTAATTATTAAGATTTGTAGTATCTTTCGATATCTTTGGTGCAAAAATCAATTGAAGTTTGCAGTTTTTGCTTAACACTTTGACACATGTAGGCAAAATGATACTATGATTTTCTTACTTATTACTTATTTACTTAATTACGTCTTTAGCAGTAAAAGGGAAGAGACCACTGTGTATGGATCTACATGTCTTCAGATTACTAGACATCAACTGGTGTTAATTTTTCAAATTTTCAAATTTTCAGACTGTATATCAAAAGCTCACTGCTATGTTACGCGAATATGATTTGAGAATTGTTATCAGATTATTCTTTCAAAAAAACTCAACTAGTTGATATATTTATTTATATATCTATATCTATATTTATTTATATATATCTATATATATATATATATATATATATATATATATATATATATATATATATATATATATATATACATATATATTATATATATATCCTTTAGTTGTAAACTCCTTTTGGAACAGTGAACCCTATAGAATTGCCAGCCAATTTAACCGCCTGCTGCGGCTTAAGGCAGCATAGTTAGTCAAAGTCTTCTGCAAGAACAACAAAAAAGAAACCGCAATCTCCGACCTAAAAAGGAGTGGGAATGGGAGCTGGAGGGGAGTAAAGGGCAAAGGGCAGCACACATCAGCAGCGGCAGCCTGATCTGTGTAAAAATATTAGTTCTGTCAAAATAAATTTCTTTGAGTAATGTAATCCCATTTTGTGGTCTTGACACACATACGCACGCAATTCCTTAAGACGTACACACACCCAGACGCACATATATGTATATACAAACATTTTTTTCTTTGCGCCCGGAAGTGCCGGCCGTAGTAACTCGACCGCAACAGCCCAGCTGCCACGCCCACATTCTGGGTCACATATCGCATCAAGCTGAATATGAATGCGATAAATCTGTTCGTGATTGTTTTTGCTGTCGCACATGTTGGGCCAAGCCCGGCCCCAGTCCCCGCCTCCTGCCTCCTGCCGCCTACCCCCTTAACCTCACCGTCTATCACTCTCAAGGTGTCCACCACGTTTTTTTTTTTGCATGCCTGGAAGTGCGTAAAAAATGGCAACGGAATTCGCTAATCCAGCCAAGAAACTGCCGTGCTTTGGGGGGAGTTGCCTGCGCTACGGGCTGTGGGCGCGAGGTGCTGGGGGGTAGTAGGGGTTGGGGTTGAGATTTCAGTTCAGCTGTCCTTTATTACACTATTTCCCCGGCTAGGCTTGAGCTGAGGGGCAACGATTACGAACACATGTACACACAGGCATACACATGACCAGGTGGGTGGGTTAGGTGGTTGGGTGGGTTTGGGTGGCTAGCTAGCCTGATGATGACAATGTGTTCTGACAGCTTTTTGCGGCTGTGATTGCAAAAAATGAGCGACGATGACGAAAAAAGAACAAGAAATTGCAAAATTTTTTGGCACACACACGTAAACTCACACACATGCATAGACAAGCGGTCTAAATGACATGAGAGCTTATCGAAGAACAGATACCCTTACAAATATTTCCTACATATTTCAAATATATATGTTGATACATTGATATATTGATATATTGATATATTGATATATTGATATATTGATATATTGATATATTGATATATTGATATATTGATATATTGATATATTGATATATTGATATATTGATATATTGATATATTGATATATTGATATATTGATATATTGATATATTGATATATTGATATATTGATATATTGATATATTGATATATTGATATATTGATATATTGATATATTGATATATTGATATATTGATATATTGATATATTGATATATTGATATATTGATATATTGATATATTGATATATTGATATATTGATATATTGATATATTGATATATTGATATATTGATATATTGATATATTGATATATTGATATATTGATATATTGATATATTGATATATTGATATATTGATATATTGATATATTGATATATTGATATATTGATATATTGATATATTGATATATTGATATATTGATATATTGATATATTGATATATTGATATATTGATATATTGATATATTGATATATTGATATATTGATATATTGATATATTGATATATTGATATATTGATATATTGATATATTGATATATTGATATATTGATATATTGATACGTGATACAATCGTAATACCTCTCGGGAAGGGTATACCAACGCCAAACTTCGTGTAATGTAATATAGTCAAAGTCAAAGTCAAAGCCGAAATCGGAGTTGGCGTTGGAGGTTGAGTTGGTTACGCTCAGAACGTGTAGACGTTATGGGTTGAATGGGAGTGTGGAGGTTGGAGTTGGATGGAAGTGAGATTGGACTGGTGGACGGTGGCATGGCGTGTATTAAGGGTTGGGGCTATATACTTACATACGTATATATATATAGGTCGTAGCTAGGCAAAGTAGAGTTGTGATTCGCAAACGCACATTGATGGGGCCAAATTTCTGTGATTCGTCATCTAAATAGGTTTATCCAAACACATCGGCACACACATTGCCGTGAAATTACAACGCATTACATGCACGCACACCCAAAAATACACAAACAACCACCCAACCACTCACAGGCAGAGAAAAAAGTAAAAAAGGTTCGCTGCAATTTCTGACAGATGCCGCAAAAGATTGACATTAGGAATGACAGCAAACTGTGGAAAACATTGCAATTTGTACAAAATATTCTTTTAGTTTTCCAAAACTTATCTAATTGCTCATAATTCGTAGAAATATATATTTTCAGTTCTTAGGAGCATTCTTATTAGACACGCAATATGACTTCTTATAAGACTTCTTGTTGGACGTGTTATATGTTGAATTTAACCAATAGATGGCGGTAGCAGTCTAATTAAACAAATTGTTCTGTAATTTGTTGCCGATAATGAAAGACAGATGGCTGCGGCAAATTCATTCAAATTTATATTCAAAATTAAAATTAATTTTTGCAATTTTATCAATTGTCAACTCAATTCTAACAAGTGTTCAAGTTGTCACTCAGACAAATGGCGGCAAAAGTAATTTTTGCCATATAATTAAATTAAAAATTAATAAAACTCATTTTAAAATAGAAAATAATTAAATTTTCTAATATCATCATTTCAACTCAATATTACGTTAAAAAGAAAACCCGCGCCTCAAGTTCAGTACAGCACTGAGCTAATGATCGTGTGCTGTCTCAACTGCAGATTGCCATACACCCTGTCAAAAGCTTGCTGCTACAAATCAAACTCTATTCGTATACAAATTCAAGCCCAATAAAAAACCGAGAATTCGTTAATCTAAATAACAGTAAGTTATATTATATTTGAAGTAGTTATTCAGTTATCTTGCAGATTATATATACAGATACAGTTTGTATTCTAAATACAAGTGATCGAATAATGAAAATAAATCAAAAATAAAAGACAATGGAAATTAATCCAATGAAATGCGCCGTTTATTTATACAATATTTTATAGCTATCATAATCAATGAAGTATCATTGGAGAGCGGCGAAAAAAAATATTATATGTGTGTGTATGTGTGTGTCTGTCCATCTGTCTGTCTATGTGTGTGAGTGTATGTGTGTTTATGTAAATAATGGAGGGGTTATTAAAACTAAATGCATTGAATTGTTTGTTTTCAACTGACAATCGACACAATATCGACACAAGCGATACGAATGTTAGGTAAAGCCACTAAAGTATTTATGTACGGATCCAAAGACTGAATGTTAAGGCAGCTGAAGCTGATGGTAATCCAGTTCCAATAGCAAAATCGCAGCAGTTATGCCCGCCCGATCCACGGCGGATAGACGGACGCGCACATACCCTGTATATTGTATACTGAGCTCTTGCTGCGACTGAGCTTGCGTTGGGGCGGTTTGAGGGGCTGGGTGGGGTGCGATTGTATGTTATCAGGTCAGTTTGGAGCGTTTCTTGGCGATGGCATCCTCGACGGCGCGCAATTGTTTAAGTAACTCTTCTCGTCTTGATTTCTTGCCATCCTTGTCTTTGTCCTTATCCTTATCCTTATCCTTCTCCTTCTCTTTGTCCTTGCCATTGTCCTTATCCTTCTCGGCGCTGGGCGAATTGGTTGGCGACACTAGTGCCGACACGCCCACCATATTCGATGGTTTCTTAATCTCAATGGAAATGGGTGAACGCTTCTTAGTCGATTGTTCAGTGGCTGTAAAATAAAAAGAGAAAACAAAAAGTTAGGACTATTATGGTATATATGATATACCTACTAGAGATCTGCAAGGCTTAAATCACAACTTGATGTATGTTAAATAAATTCTAATTAAATTGAATTGAGTAGGAGCGAGACGCACAACGAAGCGAATGAGCACGCGTTGGGTCTCATGCCATACGGCATTCAGTGAAATGAGCGAGAATAAAGCGGAATGCAAAATTTAAGAAAGCCAAACACAATCGACTTCACTTCGCTTTGGCCTTTTTTCGTGGCGTTCGAAACGCAACATCTCATTTGTCCGACCTCGCACTTGTACAATTCGTTTGTTCTCGGTCGAGTCTTACCTGAGCACACTCATTTCACTGACTCCAACTTATTCAGCTTCGCATTCAAATTCACTCCATTCATGTGGACCTCTAATACCCACCACGAAACTTACGTTTTTTGATTAGCTTACGCTCGTTGAGCGCTTTGTCTGTGGCACGCATACGCTTTGCTGGCGTTTCGCGCGAACCCGACGAGCTGTCCGACGAGGAACTGCCGGAATCCGAGTCCGAATATGACGTATCTGAGGAATCTGCAAATGCAAGTTGTAAGTAATCTTTCAGTGAACACCTGCATGTCTGCAAATACCTGAATCAGATGAGCTGGAGCTTCGACGTCTTCGCTGTTTGTCAAACTTCTTAGGTGTCGGCGAAACTTTCTTGCGTTTGGCGGCGGGACTGTGAGTGGCGCCGCTGCGTTTCTCCAACGCGGCACGCTTGTACGTAGATGACGCGCTACCCTCTGTTAGAAGAACAAGAACATTATTCTACCTGGCTAAGCTGACTAAGCGATGTACACTTACTTGACGTGCGTCTTGGACGTCGCGGTATTTGGCTGGGCGACCGTGCACGTGCAGATGCATGACGACGCGATGCGGAGGAGGACATTAGCTTGTGCGAGTAGCGACGCTTGTGATGCGAGGCGCTGCTAGAACGTGACGAATCTGAGCTGGAATCGCTTTGTGAGCTGTTGGAGCTGGAATAGGATGTGTTGCTGCTATAGCTACGACGATCCCGGCGTCGCCTATCTTCGCGTTCGTACGACGGCCCACGTCCAATCGATTTCGAACGCATCCAAGGATCGCTCCACTCATCACCACGTCCGACCGCCTCCACGCGCTGCACAATCACCTCGCGCGCGGGCCGCAGTCGGCGATCGTCCTCGTACTGTGGCATACGGTGCGGCGGCAATTCCCGATAGCGTGCCATTCGCCCATATACATCCACATCCTCGTAAGCCATGGACGGCATATAGGGGAAACGATATCGGTCCGCCGGCTGGCCATACATTGAGTACACTGCGGGCAGGAGAGCGCGCGGATTGCCATGGCTGATCGGATTGTTTGGCGGCAATTCTCGGACAACGCTGGGCGAGCTGCCGCGCTCTTTGAGATAATACGGATCCTTCTCCAGCTCGTCGGGCGAGAGCGTTAGATTCATCTTCTTATCCTCAAAGTCCATATCCTGCTCCTTACGCTTGTTCGCCTTGCGCATCATCTCTTTTGCGGTGCGTAGGCCACGCTCCCAGGCATTCTCCACGACCACCGGCACATCGGGCATTATCAACCCACTGCGCGCATCATGATGCCCGCTAACACCACCGCTGCCAGCTGCATAGACAGCGCCATGATGCAATCCTGCGGCGCCACGATGATGCAGCGCGGCGGGACGTTCGTTGCGATAGTCATGATAGTCACCGGCGGCTGGTACGCCGGCCATGTGACTATTGTAGGCACTGCCGCTGGCGCCTCGTGTGGAGGGTACCGCGCCGCTGCCACTCTGCATAGGCACGGAGCGCACAAGGCTTTCAAACATTGTGTAGTTGCCCTTGTCCGTGACACCGGGATGCAGGAAGCGACAGCTCATACCCCAGGTGCATTGGCCCCGCGTATAGAAGCGACAGACGGGCTTCGGCTCTGTCTCCTCGGGACGTTTCTCATCCTCATCGGACACCTCACCCTCCTCGAGCTCTTCCTCCTTTTTCTTCTTTTTGGCATTGTCTGAACTGACTTTCACGACCTCCTCACTAACCTCGCCCACCTCGCCATCGCCATCGCCATCGATATCGCCATCAATCTCCACAATCTTGCTATCCTCATCAGGCTCCATCTGCATAGCGTTCATTATTTTATTTAGTTCGGTGCCATTTAATGCGAGTCCCGGCTTGGCAGGCACATCTGGTTGGGAGTCCGCCTCCTTTATGTCTGGGCATTCGCCCTCCTCGGCCTCAAAGTCAAGCGCATCGTCATCATGTGTCTTAACCAAATCATCCAAGCCGTTGGCGTTGGCATTGGCCGGCTCCTGTCCACAGAAAATTTGATTATATATATATATTATATCATAGATATCATTGATATGATATTGATTCGATTTTTGGTATATTGTGATTTCGATTCATGACCTTTCCGCAATCGATTCAATGTGATATCAATTATATCCACTAATAATTGATTTGACCATTTACCATTTTATTAGTATCTGTTGCGTGTGGAGCGGATGCCTTGACTTCTTCACAGCGACGGTCCTTGCCATTGATTGTTTCGGTTTCCTGAGCTATCTGCGAATCGCTTGAAATGGCGCCGTCCTCATCGTCGTCGACCAAGATGGAGTCCTTGGACGTTGCGTGCTTCTCCATATCGATGTCGCTCACGTCGCTGAGATCCTCGTGGCTAATGTTTAGGTCCACCACCACCTGGTTAAATAAACGCTCCTGGCTATTGCTGCGACTGTTTGCCGCTATGGCTGTATGTGCTTTGATTGGCAAAATGGAAGCAGCGCCGACAGAATCTTCTGCTTCGTCACCGGCATTAGTGTTTGCAGCAGCAACGGCAACGGGAGCAGCAGGAACGGCGCCAGCCGCATCTTCGTCATCCACGGGAACACCTGGTGGTGGCGATGATGTTTTCTTATCGTCGTCATCGTCAGAGCTGGAACTACTGCTGCTGGAGCTGCTGCTGCTGCTGCTGCTCGAGCTGCTACTGCTGCTGCTGCTGCTACCCGAGCTTTTCTTCTTTCTCTTGCTGGTACGACTTGATCTGCTGCTCGAGTCGGACGAGGAGCTGCTGGAGATTGCACGAGTGGCTATCTCAGCAGCCAAAGCAATAGCAACGGAATTCTTACTGCCAATTATAGTGGCATCGTCGTCCTCGTCGCCAGAACCCTTTGCGGGCGTCGATGGTCGCGAATTCGAAGGTGATTCTGACGATGACCTCGAGCTGTCGCCAGTGTCTCCCGTCTCCACGGTGACGCCCATGTCGTAAACAGCGGCGCGCCTTGCTCTTCGTCTATGTGCGCCTTAATATTCTGCGAAGGATGCCAAAGATTAGATCGCGATAACCAAACCAAGTGCATATAATGTGATTTATCTTTAACGAATCCTAAAAAATAATATGGCTTTTGGACTTCGGCGACCGAAGTAATGGGTTTGCTTTAGCTTTAACACTATTTTTCTTGCTTTGTTCTTCAGTTGTGCAGCGTTGATCCTTCCAGGGAAATGAGCGAAGGGAGGATGGATACACAGAGAGAGAGAGAGAGAGAGAGAGAGAGAGAGAGAAATTGAGAGGAAAGAGTGGGAGAGAATGAAATAGTGAAATCGGAGATATTTCGTATTGCATAATTTCGAAAGATATAGCTTAATTTTATATAACATCTGATTATATATAATTGAAAGTATTGAGAACCCAGCGACATATCCAGCTATTATATGCTTCGACTGTTCCTTTCTCTGATATCAAGCTATACAAACCTGAATGGAACCAAGAAAATAATCTAAGAACAATAATGGCAATAGATACGAATCAGATAAAAGGCATAGAGGCGGCATTGGTTATTGGTTATCTACAGTAAAGCACAAGCAGAAGAACCTGAAGTAGTGCAAGGTGAAGTTCAGGTAGGTAAAAGGTCTCATATCAACTATTTCGCTATTTTAATGCTGCAATTTTTCTGTTTGTCATTTCGACATTTCGGTTTTTTTGAGTGGGGAAAGAAAAGTTTTCTGATCACTTTGTTAAATTCTTACCTTCATCATTGTACTTTTAATTTTTAATAGTTTTATTTTTGAGAATAGTTTTTCTTTCTTTTTTTTTTTTGATTTGATTTGATGTGTGTGTGTTGTGATTGTTTACTTTACAACTCGTACATAGATATATCGACTTTACGCGAACGAGAAAGACAACAAGAGAGTGAGCAACATTTCATGAATTACTGAACGAACATTTACTAAATAATACAAGAACTAAGTTTGCTGCTTGCTCGTGCTCGTGTCTCTCGGGGCTACAGATAAATGCAAAAAAAGACACACAAACACACACACACGCACACACATACACATCAACATCAATATAAATATATACATATATGCAGCTGTATATACTCTCAGTATATATATGTAAATACGTATGTATATATATAATTGCATTATATATATATACTCATATATTTATATATATATACACACATGTAGCTGAACATCGACATTTGACGTCTATATACGTTTAGTGTTGTTGGTATTTATTCTGCGGTATTTTTTGTATTTTTTTATTCTCGCACTTTTCGCGACCGAAAGTTGTTATGGAAAACATTTTTACAAATCGCATCGCTAGTGATGGACTGGAGAGAGAGAGACGGGCGAGAGATTTCCGACTGTCAAACACACAACTTTTTCACAGAAGTCACAAGAGTCTTAAACGATTTTTGAGGCTTTATACATTTTGTTTTTGTTTTTTTTTTTTTGTAATTATACTTTATTTGGTATTTTTGATGTGTGTAAACCACTTTTTTTTTACTTTTGTATTTTTTCTTTTTTTTTTGCACTTACGTAGTGTTGGAGGGGAAAAATAGAATACTTGAAAATATATATCAATTTTTGGTTGCATTGCGAATGTGCACAATTTATTGTTGTTGCTCACCTAAACGCAGTTGCCACAGCTGCTTGCGCCACTCCTCCTCTCTCTAAGGTCGCTTTACGCTTGCTGTTCGGTCTATCAGCAGGCTCCGGCTCCGGCTTCGTGTAAAGTTGTATGGGTGAGTGCGTGGATATGCCACAATGTTAGTGTGTTCGTGAGTGTGTTTATATGAGTGTGTGTAAGTACGCCGTCGACTGCTTTTGTCAATTTCTTTCTTTGATTTCCCTTGGTAGCCCACGGGGTTTGCGTTGCTTTTATCTATTCTGCGGCTAGTTTCGCAAATATTGCTGGTCGTGAATTGAAGCGTTTTACCTGTTTCTTATAGAGTTTGATTCAATTTTTAAAATTGCCCTGCGACTTTTTTACGGAAATTCTTTTTCACAAACGAAGCCGCCGCAACTGCAGAAAATATTAGGGATGAGCGACGTTGATTAGAGCTGCACTCAATGGTCCTATCGCTTCATTGTACGCCACTATCGATAATATTATATTAGCAATGGTAATGAAAGCGCAATGTCAGTTACTAATTCAATGTTTGGAAGCATTTTATTCTATATTATTAAATTCGAATTTATCCTTCACTAATAGTTGCTAAGTGAAGTGCATAAAGGCAACTTTAAATTGTTGCCAATATTTAATAATAGCGATAAACAACATTGTTTTCCATTTATGCGCATCTTGTAATTGATGAATTTGTGTTTGTGTCTTTATTAAATAATTTTTTGTAGGTCATGTCAATTAAAGTAGTCTGTATCATTAACATATTTTTTGTTTATTGTATGAATTAAAATTGATCAAAAGATTTGGTAATCAGAGTAGGGCTCCACCACAATTTATCGATGGTTCTAAAGCTATGAGAACACTTTTATTTTGCGCTATCGATAACCGTTGTGCAGCCCTACCGAAATGAAACTGTTGAACGAGACGTTACGTTGCCTTCCCAAGTGTGGCGCTGCCAAATTGTATATAAAATGTCTGGCGAACGTGAGTCCAGCAGCTTTTGGACACCGGCATCGCCGGCACTATGCCAGCGTCCCTGCCATTGCTATGAGCCATGACCAATTTGATGGCCCCACCCCCGACGCCAGCAAGCCCCCCCTCGTCACAATGCACGGCTTATTTGGCTCCAAGCAGAACTGGCGCAGCATAAGCAAAGCAGTGGCCCAGCAGACCAATCGTCGCGTAAGCAACAAAACTCCCAACCATCCGAGCCACTCAGCCATCACTCCTCTTTCAGGTCTACACCGTGGACTTACGCAATCATGGCGATAGTCCGCACACGGAGACGCACAACTCGATCGGGATGACGGCGGATTTGGTTGCTTTCACTCAGGCAAAGTCCGTGAGCAAAGTTAGTGTGATGGGTCACAGCATGGGCGGACGCTCAGCCATGCACTTCACCCTGTCCCATGTATGTTCCCTGTGGATGCTTCGCTTTCCTCAACTTTTTACTGATTCTCTTGGGCCTTTCAGCCGAATCTTGTAGAGCGTCTAATCGTGGTAGACATTTCACCGGTGTATATACCCAATACTATACAGGGCATGACGGGGATATTCAAAGCCATGCTGTCAGTCGATTTACCCGCTGATCTGTCCTTGTCCAAAGGCCGCCAGGCAGCCAAGGAGAAGCTCGGCGAAACCGTCGACCGTGACTCGGTTGACTTCATCTTGCTCAATCTGCGCAAAAGACCAAAAACTGGCGAGTAAGTAGTGCTCCGAGTATTGCTGGGTAATGAAGACTCCCCCTTAACTCTAGCTGTTCCACAGATTCTACTGGACCTGCAACGTGGATGCGCTGGTCAAGAGTCTGCCCGGCTTTACGAACTACGGTGACCATATAGCCGGGCTGGCACCCTTCACTGGCCCCACCACCTTCATCTGCGGCACCCACTCATCATATATGGAGTAAATTTATTATAATTCTATATGCATATAAATATAATTGAAATCTCTCCCCCCTCTCTCTCTCTCTCTCTGTCACTCTGTCTCGCTCGCACACGCTCTAAAGTCCTGATTCGTGGCCCGATGTGCTGAAAATCTTTCCCAATGCGAGCATACACTGGCTGGACACAGGCCACTTGGTGCATCTGGAGAAGCCGCAAGAGTTCATACGGATTGTGACTGACTTCCTCAACAATCCGTAAACCCACAAATTACAAAATGCAGCACAAATCAGAGCGAGACGCCGAATGAATTGTACAAATTGCTGACGAAATAAAGCAACACGCTTACATTTTCAATGTAAATTTAATTCTCTTTCTCGTATCTGAATGTATATATAGTAAAGACGGCCTTTTAAAATATCTATACACATGTTAAATACTAAATCAAAGTCGAAACCAAAAACTCAAATCTAAATCGAATCTGGATAAACTTAGCTTAAAACTTGGTTTGATGTGTATATGTATCGCAAGAGTGTAAGAGTGTGTGTGTGTGCGTGTGTGTGTGTGTGTGTGTGGCTTAGATTACAATTGAAATAAATACAAATCAGTTAAGAGGGGCTCCTACTGTGTTTGCTGTGTTTGCAAGATAATCACATTGCACTTAAAAACTAAATAGTTTTTCATTAAAAGTAAATTTTTCATTCATTTTTTTCCTTTTACACATTTCGTTTTTCTTAATAAATGAACACAGTTTGCGTGCGTGTCTGTGTGTGTGTGTGTGTGTGTGTGTGTGAATTTGTTTATCATAATAAATACATTAAACAGGAATGGTGGGTAAAACATTGTGCTAAGGCTAAAATGGTTTTTTCCTTTAATTTGCATGTTTTTGTATTTGTTCCTTGCTTTGGTTGCCGCTTGATGTGCGTGTTGTGTGTGTGTGGGTGTGTAGGTGTGTGTGTGTAGGTGCGTGTGTGGGTGAGTCAGCTTTAGTTTAGTTTTCCTTTTCCGCTTGCTCTAGGTTTTAGTTTATAGTTTAGCTGCTGCAGCTGCTGCTGCTGCTGCTGCTGCTGCTGCCGGTGCTGCATCAATTCTTAGCTCTCCGCGTAGTTAGACAATAATTCCCCCGTCGTAGGCGTAGTCGGCCTTGTTGTGCATCACGAGGCGATTCTCCACAAAGTAAAAGCTGTCCGAGCGTGTCTCGAAGGGACTGGAAATCATTTCAGCAACTGCAGAGCGAAATTTAATCAAATTAAATAACGATAACGATCCACTTGCTGAAAGTACAGTGCGCATTCGCTATGCTGTTCAGGGCAACGAAATTTCACAAATTCTTCAAGTTTCAGTTTTAAACGACCTAAACAGGTTTCAAGTTCAGATTAGCTAAGAGACGCTTTACAGGGTATCTACATATCGTGCACATAGTATTCAAATTGAATCTGGAAGATGTGTACAGGGTATCCAAAGTAACGCTCACCTTTCCTCAAATCTCGAAGCTTTACAGAGTATTTACACAGTGCACCTCCAAATGAATTCTGTAAGCTTTACAGGATATACAGGGTATGTAAGTAGGCTATCTACATATCGTACACTCCGGTTCAAATGCATTCTGGGGCTTTACAGGGTATACAGGGTATGTCATACTGTGCACTTGCATTAAATTTGAAATTGGAAACTTTACAGGGTATTTACGTATCTTGGCTTGCATTTACAGGGTAGGTATGCAGGGCATCTACATATAATGCACTTTTAATTTAATCTTTACAGATTATTTACAGATTATTACAGATTATTATCATATCTTAATGCCATGGACTTGCTTTCAAACTAACTTGAAAAGCTTTCGAGGGTGTCTATATATCGTTCAATTCCTTTCAAATTATTTCTATAAGCTTTACAGGGTATCTATATGCCATGCACTGCCTTTCAACATGGTCAGCTCAACAGGGTATTTAGATATTGCATACTCGTTCTATAACCTTTACAGAGTATTTACATAGCTTTCATATTATTTCTATAAGCTTTACAGGGTATCTATATGCCATGCACTGCCTTTCAACAGGGTATTCAGATATTGCATACCCGTTCTACAAGCTTTACAGAGTATTTACATAGCCTTTCACATTATTTCTATAAGCTTTACAGGGTATTTCCTTCAACTGTATGCATCTCTTAACGATTTCTTGAGCTGTTGTACTAAGCGCAGTTCAGCATATCGAAAGCGCACTGTACGTGCGTGCGTGCGTGCGTGCACAAGCACACGACCTTGACTTGCAGCTGGCAGCAGTTGCAGTTGCAGCTCGAATTTGCATTCGCATTTGCATTTGCATTCGCAGCTGCAGTTTGGGGTAGTTGTGACTCACCGAGATCTGGGGGGAGATTGGGAAACTCGTAGATGTGCTCGCACGTATTCTTGGAATATGGAATGCAATAGCCGAACTCAAAGTCGAAAGTCTTCAGCAGGCGATCGCGGAAGAAGTGGCGCTCAATCATACGGAAATTGTTTACTGGCTGGCTGCCCACAGTGAACTCAACCCTGGGAGGGAAATATGATATGTTTGAATAGATATTGTGCGGTATTCCGGCGTAACATACGTGGCGCCCACTGTCTTTAGGTTGAGAAAGGCTGGCGTGAATTGGTAGCGCACGTAGCGTCCGGCATTGGGATCGGCAGTGTCATCGAGCGATAGATCCTCGGCGGCGGCCAGCATGGTGTCCTCGACGGAGAGATCGTCGTGGTACTGCTCGCTGGGCGGCTTGGCTATCTCGAAGAGCACGGCGCCGCTCTCCAGATCGCGTATCTTAAAACGAGTAAAGTCAATTTCGAACACGTTCGCATTCGCGGAGCATAGGTAATCGTCCGTGATCTTGTTCAGGTGCAGCACATGCTCCGGGGTCACATTGGACTCCTCCTTGCGCTTGACATCGGCGACGACGCCAGCTGCTGCATTCGCGCTGCTGGACTCGCTGTTGCTGCTGCTGCTGCTGGCCGCAGCGACTGCAGCCGCCGATGAGGAGGCGGCGACAGAGGCGGCCGAAGTTGATTGAACGGGATTCAGTTGCTTGCCAACGACGCTCATGGTGCAGTTCGTTAATGGATGGATGGCTTTTCTCTACTGGGTCCAGCTGCGTTTCAAACTGCAATTATATATTTTATTATGAATATACACTTGATTCAAGCGTTTTATTTTATTTCCAGCACTTGACGTGAAACTAACCGAAACATGTGATCAAAGTTTCCATAACAAAAGACGAACAAAAACTATTTGGAATCTCGAAAAAAAAAAAAAAGGAAAAAGGACGCGACCCAATTTCTGGAAAAGCTGCCTTTGTATTTGTTTTTCCTGCGCTGCTGGCTCGTCTATGTGTGCCTGTGTGTGTGAGTGTGTGTGTGTGAGCGAGTGTTTGCCTTTGTTGTTTTAATGCCTTCCACCAGCAGATGCGTTATTGTTATTGTTGGTTTGTTTGTTATGCCTGCCTGCTACACTCGCTCGCCCGCTTAGCACCTGTCTATGGCAAAATGCAACTCAATTTAATTTGTTGACATTTTGTGGGTGTTTTTCGATTTTGGTTTATTGAAGTATTTTCTTGTAAGTCGACGCGTTCACACACACACACGCACACACTAATGGCGAGGACAGTGTGTGGAAAATTGGCTAACTAATCGATAGGTGTTAGGAGTGCTTTTCTATCGATAGCGCGCGCATTTGTGCGTTGTAGCTCATATTGCGCTGCCCAGTGTGTACACACCTTTTGATATACGGGCGCGCAATTTGAATTGATGAGACTGCAAACATAACTGCTGTTTGCTAAATAATTTTCTGTTTCTCTTTTATTTAAAACTGATGTGGTAAGTCTTGGGTTCGGGTAAGTTGCCTGTCCAACTACTTGAGC